>CM033723.1:52033854-52633854 GCA_019671005.1 Hibiscus mutabilis | reverse complement strand
TGGAAACATCCTTATTTGACCTGTTGTACTTCATGTGGCTTTTAACTAGTTGACCGGCAGCAAGTGCAGACATGAGCGACAATTCCCCGGCAAGGACGGCGCCGGCTACTATGGTTGCTAGCGTCCTTGAGTTTGCTCCAGGTACCTCTTTGCTTGCGCCTTTGACTCCGAGTAAGTTCAAACAGGCTGACTGAGATGCTAGTTGAGTTCCACCACCAACGGTGCCAACCTAAAGGATGAATCATAGAGCAGCAGAGATGATTAGGCACTAACTTAAATACCCAGGATTTTGTTTTGGCAACGAAAGTCGTCGTACGATTGATTACCTCGATGGAAGGCATTGTGACGGAGACGTGAAGGTCTTTGCCGTCGTTAACAGCTTCCATCATGGTGATGCAGTGAGAGCTCTCAACGTTTTGAGCCGGATCTTGGCCGGTAGCTATGTAGACTGCAGACACGATGTTACTGGCATGAGCGTTGAATCCACCCAGAACTCCAACCATAGCTGATCCAGTAAGGTTCTTAAGCATGTTAAGCTCCACGAGAGATTCCACGCTTGTCTTCAACACCTTCCTCACCACATCACCTTTAATGATAGCTTCGCAGACCACAGATTTGCCTCGTCCTTCTATCCAATTTACCACAGCCGGTTTCTTGTCGGAACAGAAGTTTCCTATGTGTACAAAACTGTACATTCAGTAATCTAAATCCAATGGCAAATATAGAATTAACATAAATATTGCAAGTCTGCAAAAAAATGAAACTCACCAGAGATGCCAAGGACATCCATGTCGGGGAAATCGGTTTGAAGGAAATCCAAAACGTTTTGGGCTCCCTTGGAAACCTAGTTCATCCCCATAGCATCACCAGTGCTGCAAGTGAATCTCATATACAGATTCTTCCCTGCAATTGCGCATTTGAGACCTTGAAGCCTACCGAATCTACTTGATCTGCAACCACCGAAAAAAAGCCAAAAGTTTCAATAAACCATTACCAGTATCACCTTGAGTTTTAAATCAATCGACCTGGAATTCGAGAAATATCGAAACAAACCTGTTGAAAACAACAGACAAGGTCTCGAAATTGTTAGGATCCTCCAAATACAACTTCAAATCAGCTGCCCGTTCCGCGGTACTGAACCTTACAACCGGAGCTCTAGTCATCCCATCTTTCAATAGAACACTAGTAGCTCCACCGGACAAATGAATAGCCTTACATCCTCTATTAGTGCTAGCCACCAAGCACCCTTCAGTGGTAGCCATAGGAACCGAGAACTCTCTTCCATTAAGCAACAACGGCCCTGCAATTCCCAAGGGAATCTGCACATACCCGATCGGCATCTCGCAACACTGCCCCAAAATCGACTCGTAATCCAACCCCTCCAAGGGCAATCCAGACAATGACTTCCCGGTCAATCTCTGCAACGCCTCACGCCTGATTGCAGCCGCTCTCTTGCAATCACCTAATTTCGATTCCAACGAATACGAAGGGGTTGTTCCCGCCACAACGGATTTAATTATCTCCTCGTCTTCCTCCGTTAAAACTGTCACGGCCTTTTCTTCGAACACTTTCTGGGCAGTCACGATCGGTGCTTGAGGAGGCAAAGGAGGGAGCGAGCAATCGAGAGCTTGGCCACAAGGGACTTTACGGGCATCCTCTTTACAAAGCAAAACTTCATTTTCCTCCTTGTCCTCGGAAATCCAAACGTCAGGCGACGGCCGGAAAACCAAAGACTGAACAAAGTCAATCCCAAAGAACGCCATGAGATAAATGCACGATGCGAAGAAGGCCAGAATCGCGACGATCTCGGACAAGGTGACGACGTGGAGAGGCGGATCTTTTCACGCCAACTGGAAAGGAGGAAATAAACCACCGAGAAGAAAAGGGTGAAGAAGACAGCGTTCGTCAGATGCAAAGGAAGCGGCAATGCATCATCGGAGGCTTTAGTGTGATCTTCATCAAAAGAAACCGCCTTCGCCGGCTTCAAAGCCTGAACGGGTTTAGTCTCAGATAGCCGGGTAGCCTCCATTTTGGGTGTTTGCAGCGGCGGAAGCAGAAAACCGGCGGTGGAGGCGGCGGAGATAATGAAACCGAAACGACTGAGAGTCGAATTTCAGAAAACCGGGTAGCCTCCATTTTGGGTGTTTAAAGCATGAACGAGTGTTGTTTGGGCTTGCTGTTGGGGGCAAACGGTCGTTTGGCTACTGGTGCTATTACTTTGACAAACTTTGTGATTTAGACCTTATACTTAAAAAAGTTTTAAATCGAATTTTATTACTTTTTTCAATTTAAAAACCCTAGTTCAACTTGACATGTTGATTAAGTTATCTTCATATGATGCGGTATGTAATTAAGGAAACCAACATGTCAAATTAGTAAATTTTAACGAAAAATAGTAACGATTTTAATATTTGAATTTATAGTTTTTATATAAAAATGCAAAAAATGAATATTTATTTTTAAAAATAAGGACTAAACCTCAAACTTTACCAAAATATAAGGACCAACAACATATTTTAACCTTTCTAAATAAAAAAAATAACAAGTCATTATCAATTACTATCATTTGACAGTCAAATTAATATGTAAAATGACATAACATGAAAAGTTTAAAATGTAGAGCTCAACAACTCTTTTTCACATGTTTATTTCTTTTAATTTGTGGAAAAATTAATTAAACTGAGAAAAAAATATTGATTTTAACTAAAAATTTAATTCAATTAATTTATATAAATTTAAAATAAACTATAAGGGATTAATTTGGTCTGATTTAATTACATATATGATTTATGTTTTCTTGTGTATGCAATCATGCTTGTATGATTAAACCATGCATGCAAATAAATAGGAATTAAAATATCTAATTGTATATGAGAAATTCAATGGCTAATGTAAATAAATATAAATATGTTATATGAATTTTTTGTTTTTATTTTTTTTAAATAAAGAATATCCATCACTTTATTACATTTCAATTAGATAAGGAAGAATTCATTTCCTTAACGTAGCTGGTTTCTATGGAAAACAAGGCTGAATTTCAGTCTATGGCATGAAAATTCAAAATAGGATGCATGCGATTGATTATTATTATTGAAACAAGTGATGCATGCATCTCTCTATATAGAATTGATTCATGTCGTATATCGAATTTATTAGTCGATTAATCTGGATTAAGGAATATAGAATTTTATCATACAGATAATTTTTTAACTCATTTTATTCTATTCACAAAAGACATTACCCCCTTCACAAACGATACATGTAAGATGCGCAACGTTATCATTTTTATTCCTTATCCTATTTTTCGATGTAAGATTAATATTTCCGTCTTTCTCAGGCGTCACATTTCTTCTCACTCAATCTCGTGACGACTTTATTATAGACCACAGTCACGATTGTTCACTTTGCCTATCTCATCTACTAGGACTCTCGACGTAAAAATCAGATTGCCAAAAATTATTTTAATACCACTTATCACGAGACCATTACTCTCATTCTAAAATACATTTTTTTTCGTTTCATTTATCTTAAGTTGCATTAAATTAGATCATCCGAGTTTCTTTTTGTATCAATCTTCTTGACATGTTAATAATTTATATCATTCATAACTAAGAATTCCCACATTCATCTCATTTCTTATATTTTCCGACGTCACGTCGTATAATATTTCAATTATATTTCAGTGTTACATAATAAAATTCAAGTTGTTTACTACCTTTGTATATAATAATAATAATAATAATAATAATAATATGATATAGACGATATAATTGAAGCTTTATTTTTTTAAAAAATGATAAGCAATATAATAATAATTCATCACCATGTGCTGAAGACTTGGACTGTTTTCAAAGTTTTCTTCAGAAAAAATAATATATAAATTATACCGTTGCCATCATGTTATATATATAAAAGCATAGTCAGGCCAACCAAACTAGAAATGAGAGTTAGAGAAATTTGTCATTATTATTTGTAGAGGTGTTTATTATTGAGTACCCGGTTTTTTAGGGTACCTATTTGTCAGCCCATTTGAGTTGGGTATCAGCGAAATTTGAGTACCCGAATAATCGAATAACGGGTACACAGCTTATGTTTTTTTATCTTAAAATTTTAAAAAATTATATATTAAACACATAAAATTTAAAAAGTTTATAATACATAATCTAAACACAAAAATTAGTTATTTAAAGTTAGTTTTAGAATATTTTGATATATATATACATATATGTATTAAAATTTATCACCAAAAGACATTAAAAATATTTATCTCGTTTTTTTTTCGGTATTAATAAATTAATAAAAATATAGTTGAAAATTTTAAAATTTAAAAGTATATAATACAAACATACAATTAATTTAGAGATTTAAATTTAGTTTTAGGTATAAATATTAAGAAACCTAAAATAAAAATATAATTTAAAACTAAAAATATATATATTAAAAGTTATCGGGTCAGATCGAGTACCCAGTAATAAAAAAAATTAACCTAAACCTGGCCCAATTATTTTCGAGTCAAGTACCTAGCCTGATCAGGTAATTTTTTTTTAGAATTATCTGATATTTTTCTTTCGGGTCATCATTTCAGTCGATCGGATAATTTTAAAACCCCTAATTATTTGCATAAATTTGGTTAAGAGTACGGGAAATTCCACCATCTTCATTATTAAAAATTTGGATAAATTTGGTTAAGAGTCACATTTATTAGTAAGTGTTCACTTACACAGAGAAACAGTTGGAAGAAAGATGTCATTTCGAGACAGGTAGAACTTGCAATTAAATATATATTATATATAGCATGGGGATATTATCAGGTCGAGAGTCAAATCGAGTGAAAATAAGTTCAAATCGATAGAATATGTAAAAAAAAAATTAAATTGATTAAATTTTATTAAATTATAATTAAATGTGTTATTATGTTAATTTTGTTAGTTGTCATGTCATCAATGGTTAAATTTTTAACGGGTATGAGTCTACTTATTACTTTGTAAAGTCAAATGATCATTTTGTAACTTTTGATAATCAGAGACTCAACAAAAAATGCATTTTATAGTCGGAAAATTCAACGAGAAAACTATATAATTGGAAGACTATTTATATAATTTATTATAATTTTTATTTAACTATCGATATTCGACTTATTAACCGACTAATCAAGATCGAGTTTTGTAGAAGCTCAATATAGAGACAACTCTCTCAACTCAATTTTCTCCATTGACAATATCAGAATTCAAATATCGACCTTATTTAAAAAATCTAACGTCTTATTCATTAGACCAGCTTATTATCGATTATTGTATTTTTCTTAATGTCTATTCACATCATGCAATATATTAATAGTACAAGACAAAGGTTAGTTGATGTGTGATGTGCACTATTGGGATAAGGTGTTGGATAGAGAAATTAATTACAAATGTAGAAATAGAAAACCTGTCTATGTTTATTAATTTTTTGGTTTAATCATTATTATCCAAATTATTGACAAATTAATTTAAATCAGTTCTACATAGGCTCAATATAAAAAAACAATTTTTTAATTTTTTTTCATTCACAACGTCAAAATTTGACCCCTCTAACATTGCTTAAAAAATCTAGTGTCTCATCTCGTTAACCAATTGATTATTGGTTCTAGCATTCATTAATTGATCATGCATCGACCATCGCATCGTGTTTTGATTTAGAGCTAAATAGTATTTTTAATCTTTAAAACTGTATCTTATTATTATTATTATTATTTTGGTTGCTCGAGAATTTTTTTTATATTAATCTCTAAACTTTCAAACACGAAGCATGTTTTCCGACTCGAATTTTTTTTGTTACAAAAAGTTATGTTACACGCTAGATTGACATGATAGATATATCATATTGTTTCGAAAATTTGCATATATAACAAGTTATATAGTTAAATTCAACGGTTAGATTGTTTAAGTTTTAATTTCATAGAAACTTGTGTAAACAGGTTCCAAGTATAAGAAGTGCCCAATAACATTTCATAATAAGCCTTTTAGTTATTTTAAAAATTTTAATTTAGCCCCTCATTTTTTTAGAAATTTATATTAAACATTAAAACTCTTAACAATTTTAATTTGATCCGTTCAATTTTTTGGTATAATAATTATTTAGGTCTTATAAATTTAAATATTAGATCAATTAGGTCTTTTCCCCTCAACTTTGAGTTTAAATACTTAATAAATTCATATATTTTTTAAGTTCAGTAATTTGACACCTCTCAATGTTCGATCACGAGTCATGACTCCGTGCTTGTATGCAAGTATATGAAATTCACTTAATTTTACACTAATATAAACAAATCTCTTCTCTCTGTCTATATATATAGGGGCAGACATAAAATTTTATGCAATGTGTGCGAACTATTAGAAAGTTATATTATAAATTTAGGAGTATGAAATTACAAAATTTTAAGGAGTTCGAACTTAGATCATCGATAAAAAACACATAAACTATATAAAAATTTAAAATTTCTAGAAAGTGCGCGATGCATCCTCCAACACCCGTCGGTCCATTCATATATATATATATATCAATTAGCAAGAGGAACAAGCGGTTTTAAATTAGATTTAGTAGTGATAAAACTGCTTGACTTGTTTGTCCAGTCACTAAAATTTGGTCTCAAGCGGCTGCTTGGCTTTGCCCAATTTTCTTTTATTTGGACTTTGAAATTAGAATGCTCGCCATCATTATTACTGTGCACGCACACATCTGTGTATACATTATGTGGTCCAACATTAATTTTCGTACTACATTTGTATGTATGCTTTTTCTAAGAATATGCCGGCTGAATATTAAAAATTTAAATAGAAAAATAGTCTAAACGAAATAAAATTGTAGAAGAAAATAAAACCGCAATAAATCTAAATTAAAAAAAATAAAAAAATAAAATATTAGACCAATAAAACACCTTCAGTGGATTACAAAATAATGAGAAAGATAAAAAACCGGAGAAATAGAAGTTGAGAGCAAGACTTTTTGTCTCTATCCAATTACATGCTTCAAGATTGAAGTAGGAGTGGTGAGCAAAACCAACAATCTTGGAGGCTGCTTTGTAAAACAGATCTGGCTGCATTGACAAACGAATCAAAAAAGGAGATCAAACTAATGAAGACCACCAAAAATTCGCAAATCTTAGCCGAACATCGTGAAAATTGTATCCACGAGCGTAGATCTATCACAACGGTAGATAATAACGTGCCATAAAACAGAAACGTGCTACAAGGCAGAGGAAAAGACGTGCTACATTGCATATAAAAATTAAAAAAAACACCAAAATATAAAAAAACAATAACTTAATATAAAAAACTATCGACAATGGCGGTCAGTACTAAATCTGACGTAGTCGTCGATGAATTAAAAACTAAAAAAAAAAAAATTGGATTGTAATGGGAAGAGCGACGCCAAGGTTTTTGGATAATTAATATCGAAGTTTTTGTATGTATGTTATATTTACGTGTATATATAATGTATATATTTATATACGGTAGTCAACTGCATGCATGTCTGCATGAATAAGCACTGCACGAGGTATGACTGTTTACACCTTATGTTATATTAAATATTTTCATAGTCCAACTATGTGTAATATATATATATATATATATATATATATATATATATTATACGTATAGAATTAGAATTCACTTACACAATATAAAATTTAATTATTTTTACATATTTTTTGAATAGTAAGATGATGGTAAATAAATGGTTAAGATTATTTCTATATTTTTTGTGGTAAATTTATTTTTCTACTGTTAATCTCAGTCATTCATTTATCTTCACTAATAGTCGAAAAAATGTAAAACTTTCGAGCTTTACATTGTGTAAGATGATCTTATCTCATACCAGGCAATGTAAAACTTGAAAGTTTTACGTTTTTTTAACCGTTAGATGAAAGTAAATGGATAGTTGAAATTTGTTAGTATTAGTAGTAGTTAGTTAGTTGGACTATTGTTATCAAGCTGTTAGTGTTAACTACTTGTAATTACTACTAGTATAAAAGCCCATGTACAGATAACATTATTCAATGAAGTAAATTCTTTTATTCAATCTTTAACAAGATTAATCGTAGAAAATATGAAAATTATCTTTAAAAATAAAGAAATAATCTTAACCCTTTATTTACTATTATTCAACGGTTTAAAAAATATAAAATAATTGAGTTTTACACAGTGTAAGTGAATTCTAACCTTATATATAAAGAGAAAAATTGTTATGCATTAGTGTTATATCGTATATGTCCTGATAATATTGGTAAGTATCATTTAAATATTATATAGATACTCCATTTTTATCATTCTATTTGAATAGAAGATAATATCTATGTCCGATTTTAAATCTAATTAAACTCACTCGTAACTACAGACTAGATCGCTTGAACTTGGGTCACCTAGATAGAGCACCCCGCCCTTTATCATTAGGACCATTCCTTGGGTTTTATAGTCTAATTTTGAACTTTAGTAAATTATGTATGTTCTATGTACATGTAAATATATCTTCATTATATTTTATTTGTAAATGTAACTAAAAAAATAAAAATAAAAAATATGAAAAAATAGTTTAAAATATTGGAATTATATACATATATGTATTTGATTATTGAATTAAATTAATAATTAATATTTGTTATATATGTATGGAATATGTAATTTCTTGTTGGGAAAAGAAAGGAGTTTCGTTTAATGTTAGATGTTGAAAGAAATTTGCTAACTGCCCTAACCCATTAAATTAGCACTAAAATCATGAATATAAATTTATTTATTTATTTTTATTATTGATGATATATTTTCGTTTTAGCTCCTGAACTATTTCTATTTTCCCGCTTTGACATTTAAAACTTTTTTTTCAATTTGGTATCTCGATTATCATTTTCTTCTTAATTTACCCCAAAATGTTTTAGGTCGAAATCAACCGAACAATAATAAATAACTATTTTTTCACATTTGAAGACTTTATTTAAATGAAAATATACGTTATTAAGATGATAACAATTAACAAATGTGTTTCTTATTTATTTTCGAAAATACTATTGTCATGGGCGATTCAAAGATTTACATGGTCCTGTTTATTAAAACGACGCACTTTAATTTTAATGCCAATGATATATAAGGTTATTTTAAAAATATATTTTTATCTTAGTAAAAATATATTATGGGGTCCTCTTTAACGTCATTTTTTTGTAATTTGTTAAACCAAAATCTTTTTTTTTCCTATGAACATTTAATTCAACTCATTTGTGGCCCCTCTTTTCTTGGGGGCCCTGTGCAATCGCTTACCTCGCACATATCCAAAACTCTCAACTAACTAGTGTGATTACATCGTAGTATATGTTCATATTTTTTCTTAACAGTTCGACAAAGCACAAACATTATACACACAAGTGCTCGACCCGAGACTCATAAATGAATGTCATCATCTTTGAGTATATTAAAAAAGGCCATCATTTGAATGCTTTGAAATGTTAGACTTATATTTTAACAGATTAGAAAACGTTAAACTCTTTATATGACTGTTTTAAAATATTAGATACTTATTTCACCATTTAACCTGTATAATATAATAATTTAAATTTAGTTAAAAATTAAAAATAGAGACGAAATTTGAAAGTTATGATGGCTATTAATTTATATACATAGATGGGGGGATGAAAAATGATAATTAGAAATAAATGAAGAAATTTAATTTTAGGATAAAAGTTTTTAATCCCTGAATTTATTTTTCTTTTAATTTAATCCTTGATTTTTTTATTCACATTAATTTTAAACTTGATACTTTTTTCTCATTTTAAGTCATTTTGTTCATTTTTAGTCCCTTTGATGATAGTTGATAGTCTAAATTTGTGTCATGTAATTATTTGTAATTATAATTATAAATTATTTTATATTTTAAATTATGATTTTTTATAACATTTTTAATGTTAATAATGTAACCTGTTGTAACATTGCCGGGGAAAATATTCTATTGTATAATTAATTATTGTGTAGTGGTCAAAAACCAACTAGTCTAATCAACATGTTCTCCCTACCAAAGCCTCTTTTTCTTTAAAATAAAATTAAAATAAATTTATGAGTTTCGAATACGAGAATTTGATGGGTTGTAAATTGTAATGATTGTTTATGTATAAGTTAATTGTGTCTAATTATTTATCATCTTATTTATATATTTAAAGTTAGAAAAAAATATTTTTTTTCACAAACGGGTCTAGTTTAGGGTTTAATATTTAGGGTTTAAGGTTAAAATTTACGGTTTAATGATTAGTGTTTAGGGGTTTCAAGGTTTAACTTAGATTTCATATTGTGGAGTTAAATTATGTATGTTTGTGTAAAAAAATTACATACTATATCAAATACTTTCATCAACAGAACTTTAATTCGGGAGTCAAGTGTTAGCTTAGCTTTTACATGTAAGGGTGAGCGTTTGATCGAGTGGAGTCAAAATAATTCGAGTTAGTCAAGTTTACGAGTTCTATTTTATGATTCAAATTTTATTTGAATTTTTTCAATTCAAATTTATGAAATTCGAGTCGAATTTTCGAGTTTCTGTACAAATTTAATTATAACTATTTACAATTTTATAATACAAATTGTTTCTAATTTAAACTACTTTTTATATTCATATACAATACACATTTTTTATATGTGGTATAGATATATAAGACATAATTGATTGGCTCAACTCGAATTTAAAAATCAATCTACTAATTACTAATAATTTCGAGTTGTTTGAGTTATACGAGTTTTGCTCGCCCTATTTACATGAATCATATAAATTCCATAGAGGGCATGGTAAGCATAATAACTTTAAACTTGAAGAAATTTTCAATTTATATAATCAAGAAATACTAAAAAAATAAATATGGAATTGTATTTTGAGTCTTGGCTCCTGGATTCTCTCATCAAGCCAAAAGCTATATATAATGTTCAAAATTGTGATAATGGCAAATAACAAACATGTAATATTTCTGTAACATAATCGACTTACTGCATTATTATTGGACCTATACATTCCTGGAATATGTTGCTTAGAGCATGTTGAACTTCGGTCGAGCTATGCTCGCTTCGGACCAGATCGACCAACAGATGGAAGATGTCTGCAATGTAATTTCTGCAGGAATCCCTGTCCAAACAACTCAATGCCTTCAATGCCGACACAAGCAGAGGAGTTCTGGCTGCCATTTTTTCCTTTCTGGCTATTCCCAATGGGAGAATCCAATGTGTTACAGGCATCTCGACCGATTTCTTGTCCCGCGCGTAGTTGTAACCGGTGCAGCTAAGGTATATCAGCAGTATTTTTTCACACACTGCCACCAGTGATCTTAGGTTCAACTCCCTGGAGATGGATGGATTGTTTTTTATCACATCTTGGAGGAAGTTGAGGTAATTTTGATACGCCTCGTTTTCGAAGTGGATCACGGGCGGTTCGGAGCACTCCAGGAGCGAGCATATTTTCTTTATTTTCTTCTGCAGGACGGTCTCCGAGTTCAGTTGCTGAGCATGGGATGTAATGGAAGAAAATGTCTCGATGATGACATGTATGTTGGGAGCTGCCAGTAAGTATAGGTTCAATTTGTACATATCTGTTATAACCTGAAATGATGAGTTCAAAACAAATATGGCCATGTCAAATGTGTCATTATTAGTATGCTAGAATGGAGGCTGTGTAATGGGAGAACCTGCATGATGAGCAGCTGGACGGCGATATAGCTCTTCATTTTCGAAATCACGTAAGCCGCTGTCTGCAGATTATCGTCCTCGATGTCGTCCTTGGTCAATCCTTGCTCTGAACTTGTTTCTGTAGTGGTAGTAGAGGATCGAGAACTCTCGGGCAACTTGATGTCATCCATAGTTCTCAAAATTTTCATAAACCCGGGCAATGTCGCCGAGGCGGCTTCTTTTATGGCTAGTAGGATTTCCTGCCATTCGTCTTTGGTAAGTCTGCTTCCTAACTCTACTGTTAAACGATACATTGCCGAGACCCCGGTGCTTGCAGGGCCCTGTATTGAACTCTTCAAGTATCCTGCCATTACTGATACCAGATTTGGCAGTTGGGACCTCAATACATTGTAAAAACTTATAAAAAGGTCTACGAGACTCCGCGTTGCCGCGACAGAAGTTTCTTGGTCCCATGGACTTCCGTCGGAATGAGGAGATTTCAAAGTTGGTGAACCCTGTGTTACAGGAGATGCACCACTAAATATGGGCAGAACAACAGAGTTAAACACACCAATCCAGAATGTTTGTGAGAAAAGATGACCATGATCCTTCAGGACATTGAAAAGCACTTCCATCGAACATTTTCGGATAGCCAACCTCGAGTCGGATGTTAGTTCCGATAAACCTGGAACAACATATAAAAATTCGAACTTAAAAGAGCGAAGGTGCAAAAGGTGGCGTATACATGTTGAAGCATATAAATAGCCTATTTTGCCATCCATATTCATGTAAGTAAATAAACTAGAAGGTTACCTAATAGCAAAGGAACCCAAAAGGATGCCTGATCATCCATATCAGCAAAACTTTGTAGATCAGAATCATTCTTAGTTACAACTGAGATGTATGAACCGTCATCGGAGCTCTTATCCGCGCAAACAAGCCCTCCCTCAGCAAGTTTGAAAGCACAAAGCCGGAGAAATGCAATAGCATTAAGGCTAACATCACTTTCAAACCTGCTATTTGTGAACTTGATGAGGCATCTTACACAGTCGGTAAAAGTGGCAGCGTCTGTCTCGGTTACATGATGAAGGTAATCGCGAACTATTTTTTCCATGGTCTCGAACGCTAGCAGGACAATACTCTTCCTTTCATCCACAGCCGCAGCTGCGAACACCTGAGGAAAAAAAGAGAAACTAGTGTGAAAAAAGAAGAGGCTGTTGGAGCTGCATGACAATAGAATTCACATATGAGCCATTAGCATACCATAAAAACACTTTTCCATCCAGATTTCACACTACTGACGCGGCTGAGGACCATCTGAGAAACGTATCGAACTATCAATTCCCTTATTTCTATAGAATTGCTTTTTTGCATAACAATCACAAATGGCCTCAAAAACTCATTCTGGAAATTGTAATTTGCCAGCTCCTCACGTTCTAAGAATTTCATAGCAAGCTGCCGCAATGAATCCATCACGAAAATCGCTACTGATAAACTCTCGGACAGACCAACAGAAACAAAGAAATCAGACAGAACATCCCATATGCGAAACCAAACTAATCTGATGCGGTTCATATTGTAATGCCTGCAGAAAAACATTCCAAAATAAGCATTCTCCATATGCACACAGAGGAGGGAGATACAGAGAGAGCTAGGACAAATTTATCTCTGAAGCCGAAAAACTAGAGGAGTCTATTAGGAATCTTACGCAATTTCAACTAGTTTTGTGAGGCTAAAAACACGAGGTTCCGTTGTAGACTGTAACTCCGATATAGAAACTTTGCAAAGTGCCTTCACAAATGCCACTATTGCTTCACTGTTTAATCTTTGGCTATTTACGAAAACATGGTTCAACTCTGAACTTCCTATCTGGTCCAATAAGTTTAAGTTTGCAATGACGTGATTAATCTTCTCTTGAGTTACCAGTCCTGAATTGTTGACTCCAACACTGCTACTATCATACGAACCTCCACGGACAACTGCCATTACAGCTGGATTCTGGAGTGATCCTTTTCTCTTCAGAGATTGAGGTTTTGGCAACTTTTCATCGATTTCAGTCTTAGGCACATATAAAATAGATGTATCAGTTGTTGTACCTTCTCCCCCCAACAGTTGCAAATGCTCAATTCTGGACAGGCATGTCAATATATGCTCCCAAGCTTCCTGAAGATGGTTACCATCTTCAATGGCAATAGATATTATTGCCTATATTGTAAAATGTTTGAAAAAGTGAGATATAAAAAGAGCACATCACAGAAAGAAACTTACACTATACACATGCAAATATTGCTAACAAAATTTGATGTAGTTTTCACATCTACTTTACTAACAAAAATTGGAAAACTTCTATTATTCAACCATGTCACAATTTGCTAATTGGTTCTACTTCGAGTTTTGTTCCACATCCAAGCAAAAACCAAGAATACGGAACTATAAAGGATGAAAACATGAAGCACAACAAAAGAACTGTTTTATATCTGAAGTGCAAGGCTGTGCTTGGAAACATTCAGATGCTGCAATTCTAACTCTTTCGTGTGATATAGCTTATAAGAAAACGAGGGGAAAGATTTGATTCTTTGTAATTATGTGCAAAGAAAAACTACTCACTTTTACAGCATCAACATTCTTTTGTTTCATGTCGGCAGCACAATGGAGAAAGGTGAACTTTGCCGTTGATGTGACAAAAGCATCTCTCTGTGTCTGCATTCCCATTACTGCAGTTACATGAACAGCATGTCGAAAGCCCTGTAAGCATCGAGTGGTAGCGATTCTATCGTCACTCTGGTCAAGAGTGACACTGAATGCAGCCAGCATAGGTCCCCAGCAGACCTCCACCATAAACCTCAAGATTGCTACATCTGAAACAGAATGATAAACAGACCTGCAACAGCAAAGAAAAACGGTACCAAACATCATGCAGGTCGTCTGGGAAAATTTAGGATGCAAAATGAAAAAATAAATCAATTTAAAACAGGAGGATGAAGATTGTTCTCTTATCAAATTTTATGCCAGAAAAGAAACAAAAATCAAATGAATTCATTCCCAACCAACGTATATTACAACCTGTGGCATGCTGAAAATGTATTATAACATTTCTACTCATATATAAAAACAAGTGAAAAACTCATCTGAAGCTCACAGACAAATTGTATAAAGAAGGAACACTGTCAAAAGTTTCGAATTGAGAATATGATTCAAGACATAAATTTGATGTATAAAAGTGCCGAACATCTACTATTCCTTGTCCAACCAACCATCTTAAAAATGTATTAGATTAAAACTTACTCTGATTTTCCCGACTTTGCCTTAAACTGCTCTTGGATTTGTCTTATAAGAAGCCCATTTGCACCCAATGCCTTCTCTTCTGCTTGCTTCCAACTGACCAAATTGAGTATACCGTCCAAACCCAATAACTTATTTAAGCTGTTCGCCTGCATGCTTTGAGGAACTGAAGAATCAGCATTCATCTTAATTTCATTATTCACAATTTGATCATAAAGAACACCAAGATACTCTTCAGGTAAATCCTTGCCATCATCTATTCCTCGGTTGTTTCGAATGAAATCAGACTTGGTCATCTGAATACAGAATCAACATAAAATAGAAATGAGAACAGAATCAAATCACTTGTAAATTTTATCCAAGTATATTTAAGAACATGATATGCAAGAGTACAGGGAGATGTTCATGAAGGGATTCTTAAAAAGACGAATACATTTATATGCAAGCATGTATGCAAAAGCTCACAATTTGATAATGTGCCGAAGATACAAAACAAGGTCTGAGAAACAAACCTTCTCTTTGACCATGATATTATGGGCATCAGTGTTGAGCATTATGACAGAATATGCCAGTACGTAGGCAGTATCTGCACTAGTAAATGAGTTAGGATTGCATTTACAATAGCGCTCTGCAAACTTTTCCATGATGCGATCAATTTTCTGTGCTTCTCCTGGTAACCTGAAGCCTTGTAGGAAGAACCTTATTGCTTCACCAAAATCCATAGATTTGAAATCAAATGAATCTACATAAGCATGCATGACTTTCAAAGCAAATTCCTCCCTTTCACCCAAATAATCACCAATCATGGTTTCATTCAGCCCAGAAGTGTTACTCTTCAGAAAAGAAGCCACCTCCTCCGGAGACTTGCCAACCTTTTTGGTGTTTATAAGAAACTCAATGCCTTTCGGTGGCTTCCTGTTAAACAACGAGACACCTTTCTGCATACAATCCAGTAAAGCTGTCACTAAAACCAAGCTTTACAAGAAAACGAGAAAACTGAACATATATTAATCAATTCGGATGCTAAATAATTATGTTGTACATGAAGACACAGTCATGCTCGATTCCAACTCAAAGCATCCACTAACCTGAAGTTCAATTTTGTAAGCCCGTCGTTGCTCAAGTGTAGCAGCATTTGACAATTCAGAATTTATTTCTTGCTGCAACTCACAATCAGGGACTGTTCCATCTTCTGCAGTCAGATTCGAATAGCGTTCTAAGGAAGTGTCACTCTTGAAGCTCTTACGCAAGACAGAATCACCTACTGTCAGCTTTTGGATGGTCAGCTTTTGGTCCATCCAAGATCCCATTGACTTAATGATACTAACCAAACACTTTACTGATTCATGCCGGAAAGTAATATCCTGGACTGGAGACAAGGTTGAGGTTGAAGCAGGTGGCGGTCCAAGGGCTGTTTTCAGAAGGCCGTTGACAATCCTGCAAATATCTGAGGGAATTATAAGAGTTTTAATACATTTTTATTAAGCGCAACGCACTAAGAAATAAGAACAGAATTTTAAAAAAAACAAAATACATAGAAGAGATGCTAAAGCAAGCTCTGAGAACAACACCAAATGACAGGTTCTTGAGTTAATTCTTCAGTTGAGCTACTATCTTTGTGCAAAATTTGAGAGAGCAGAATAGGTTTCGCATTTACAAATGATTTCAGATATGAACGGATAACAAGATTTTTAATACATTTTACTGAAGCGTGTTATGGAGGAAGAAAAGAATGTGAATTAAAATGTTACATTAGAAATGAAGGTGAAGCCAGGCAATGGGAACGTCAAACATATTGGTGAGCTAGAGTTAATTCCCATGCTGACCTACCCTTTGTAAAAAATTGTGAAATGCTTTCAAATCCATATAGGTTTTCAAAAATGATAGTCGAATGCTTATCTAGAAAATATGACATGATTAACACATTTGATGACATGAAAGCGGCAGTCAAGTCAAACACTAGTATGAACAATTATTAGGGGCGACATACCTTTCAAATATGTTTGGTGAATCCACATCGCAGTCATAGTTCACAAATATATCAATGATTATCTGTGAATCTGCTGCAATCTTTTCCAATAGGTTAAGGACCGTCATTTTTTGTACAAAACTTGGCTGTAGAACATTCTCTAGAACTCGGAGGACAAGCATGGGAAAGAATATTCCAATTTCATCTTTCAACCCTGTTCTATATTTCGTTAACAAGCTCATAAAAATAGAAGACTGGAACTGGAAAATCGTCATCACTGACAATGCACTGTTTTTTAACAACGATAAGCAGAGAAACTGCTTAATTGCATTAAGAAACCTGCATTTTTGTATCACAGAATATAAGAACACTAGAATTATTCAACTGAAGACTGCAGAAAACGAGTTATTTATCACAAATACTACTTGACATACAAGGCAAGATGATGGTTTTCCGAGCATTTTTCTCTTTTATTTATTTTTTGGAACTATCTACAAGGGATGGACCGAGGGTGCTAAGGGCCCCCTAAATAATTTTTTGGTTAAACCACTAGTTTCGACAAAGCCGGATCGAGTTTTGCAGAGGTTTATTATAAAGCAGTTTTATCCGTTCACAACGTTAGAATTCGAACTCTAACTTTGCTTAAGGGATCTAGTATCTCATCCCACTAGAGCAAATGGTAGTTGGTGCCCCTAAAAATTTTAAATTCGCTTAAAATTTTTGAAAATTTTCGTTTAAGCCTTTAATTTTCTTTATATTTTCTATTGACAATCTAATTTTGCACTAATAATGGGCATTTTACCCGACTCGATCGGGTCAGATTTTTTAATAAAAAAAACATGTCGGGTTTTTATTAAGGGTGAAGTCGGGTTCGGGTTTACGGTGAAAATACCCGACCCGGGACTAATAACGTAATTTTCCCTTAATTTTTAGGGATGTTTGTGATAATACCCTTTTTTATATATTTTTTTATAATTAAGTCCTTAAAATTGAATTTTTATTTATAATTTAGTCCTTAAAATTATTGTTTTTTACAATTAAGTCTCCTAAAATTATTTTTTTACAATTAGATCCCTAAAATTGATTTTTTTCCTATAGGTCGGGTCAAGTTTTTTAAAGAATGGGGTCGGATCGGGGTAAAGTTTAGGGTAATTATTTTCGAATCAAGTTCGAGTGGGTTAAAATCCCGATTTTGGTTAATTATTTTCGAGTCAAGTTTAGAGTAATTATTTTTTGTGTCCATCCCTATTTCGTACCCTCTAAAATTTTGTAATTTTAAATTTCTACGTATCTAATATAAGACTTACTAATAGTTTGCACTCCTCCCCTAAAATCCTGCTAGCAGGCCAAGAACCGTGAGAAAGAGAAATCCAATAAGGCCCAAAGTAACAAACAACCATAAATATTTATTAAAATCACAACCCAACGTGCATAGTGTATAAAAGTTACTTGCCTGACATTCGAGCGCCAAATGGAACCCCCATTATCCATAACAACCTTGAGGAGCTCCAAAGACAGCGTCTTTCCTCTCAAAAGGATCTGATCATCATTCTCCTGAGAAGAAAACTTCATCGACAATTTGCACAAATTCTTAAAAACAAGGAACCCGTCCTCCCTAATTTTACTAATCCCGCTAGAACCCGTTTCCGCCCCTTCCTTCGTCTTTTCCTCCCCAATCTCCTCTACCTCCTCCCATTTCGACCCCTTAAGCTCCACTTGTTGCAACTCATGATCCTTACTCGGCTGCGAAAGCTTCAAATCCGGCACCCCTTCACTAGCATTCATAACCTCGCTTACAAAATTCTGGCAATGATAAATCGAACTCCCTTCATTTAAAGTCTTATCACTAAACTCTAAAAGCTCACTGACAAACACCGTTTTGATCGGAACATCAATGGAATCCTCCTCCGCCCGGGTGAATACAATTAGCATAATCTGCGCTAGAACGGACTTAGCACAGATCTGATTAGTACCGTTTAAACCGCGTAAATATATGTTATAACAAGTCCTGACGACGTTAAGCAAGCAATCACCACGGACCAAAACGCAAGGGCATCGGATGGCGGAGAGCAAAACTCGTAATACCGCGAGCTCGAGCGATTCCTCGCCGATGCCGCCGACTGTGCAAACGCCTTCGACGATTTTGTACAGGATCGAATTGGATACGTTGTTATGGATCTCGCCGCAAAACAGGCCGAAGGAGAACAGTTTGAACGTGCATTCGAGGGCGGGCTCAGCGACTCTGGCGTAATTTGTTTCCAAGGCGAGTTGGATCGGGTTGAGGACGAAGTTGGCATCGGAAGACGAAATGCCGAGCAGCGGAGACGTCGGATCGGACAAGCCGTTGTCGGAGAGGGTCTCGAGCTTGTCGAGGGCGGCTTTGCATGAGGAAACGAGGTGAGTGTGCTTCCGCCACGCGGCGTTCTTGATGATCTTGTCGAGCGGCGGGCCTAGCACGCGGCCGCACCGCGACGGTCCTCCGAGCGTTTGGGAAGCTAACATTGTCCGTTCACGTCGCTTCTGTAACGAACACCACCTTTATTCGATTAATTATGATTTGTTTTTCTTTCTTTCCAGATCTGATCCGAAGTGTTAACTGAAACGCGAATTCATTAGAAATCAAACATTACAGATTAAAGGAGAAAATGAGAGAGCGGTTGAATGAACGAATGAGCATTTTTGTTTATTTTGGACAATGACTAATTCTTCTCCAGGAGTTTTGAATCTGGTTTGGCTGAGGGAGAGGAAGCCGAGCCCATAGATGGGTGCTTAATCGGGTTTTATGGCTATTTAATTACCTGTCTCCACGAAATCTTACGTTTATTTTTAACTATGCACAATTTTCTTTAATTTCATTATTTTATTTAGATTTATATATTACAATATCCTTTTGAAGTTTATTATTTATTTAGGTTTTATATTTGTCTGCCTTTAATAATTTTTAATAATATATTTTTATTTTAATAAATGATATTTATTATTTAATAAAAATATAATAATCTTAATATTTTATTTATAAATTTATAAAAAAATATTGATTAAATTATTGTAATATTTTAAGTTTTTTTATAATGAATAATATTATTTATTGTATTTGATATTTAGAATGAATAATATTATTTACTGTATTTGGGATCAAGGACAGATCAATATAGGGGTTTGGAAGATGTGACCTAATTTTTTATTATTATTTTTTAATATGAGTACGTCAGTTTTATTAAAAAAGAAAAGATTTAAAATGAAAGTTTACAATGCAGGTAAACAATCTTGATCCGGACGTATTCCTTAAAACAATCCAAAACTAACGTCTCTAGATCATAAATATGACTAAAAAAGAAAAGGTAAAAAACTTAATCAAAAACTCGAAACAAAATAGATACAAAATATCATCAAAGCTCGACGATGAAGGTCAAAACCATCAACAAACAACATTAAAAAATGCATATTACAGAATTGGGGCACGTTGACAACACGTTTATTATCACAACTCAATCGCAAACAAAAGCAGTGACTAAACTTATATCTAGATCCAGTTCGAGGGTCCAAAACAGGGAGATCAACAGGATAATCAAAAAAGCGTCATCTTGATAAGACGTGACGACGTCAAATCCAATCCTGAAAAGAAAAACAAATAACAGAAAAAGCGTGTAAAGAGGCAGAAAAACATGCTAAGACATAAAAATACGTACCAAAAGATAGAAGAAAGCGTGTCATAAAAACAAATTTATTGAATTAAAATGATTAAAACAAAAAAACGAAACAAATAAAAGAAGGTGACCGACTGTCGACAACTAGCACTAAAACTAGTGTCGCCGGTCATGAACATTTTGCTTTATTAATTTATTTGAACTACCAAATACACAGACTTGTGTAAAATTAATTTAGTGTATAGGATTTAGTTTTTTAGGGTTAGGGTTAGGAATTTAAAATTTGAGTTTTTATAGTGTAAATACACAGACTTGTGTAAAATTAATTTTACACAGCCTGTGTATCAAAGTTTTACCATAAAGGTAAATAAATTACAAATTAACAATGACTCACTCTCTAGCAGGCAATTAGCCTATAAAATCGGACCATACATACACGTTCAAGTGCTCACTACACTAACAACAACATTAAGTGGAGAAGACTGCTTTGATTTTTGTTGGCATCTTTGCCAGTCTCGTCTCCTTTGCTTCGGCAACTCCGGGAATCGCCACCTTTTATACGAGTTATGTTCGTAAGTATTTTATTTTATTTTATTTTATTTTTAATTTCGTAAGTTAGCGTTTGAGATTTTGGATTTCGTAACCAAATATTATACATTGTCGTCATCGGTAGCATCCGCGTGCTTCGGAAACACGCCCCAAGGTAACATGACCGCGGCAGCCGGTGATGCACTGTGGAATAACGGGGCAGTGTGTGGGAAAACGTTTAACGTGACATGCACGGGACCCCGGAATCCCGTACCACATCCCTGCACCGGCAAGAGTGTAACTGTCAAGATCGTTGATCACTGTCCGGGATGCCCATCAACTATCGCTCTTTCCCGGGAAGCCGGCAACTCTTATCGCAAACCCCGTCGCCGGCATCATCAACATCGACTACAAGCAGTATGCTTAACACAATTTCCTCATCACCTCCATTAATTCTTCGGTGCCAAGTTCCTTTGTTTAAAGCACTAACACCATTTTTTTGGGTGTTTTTTGTTGTTGCAGGATTTGATAAGTTTTGGCAATGCAAAGACTGATGTCTGATGATATTTAGGGATCAGACCAGTTCTTTGTTGTAATGAAATAATATTTACCTTTGTAATAAAGGAATGAAATTAGAGTGTTTTGTTTTGGAGTAATATATACCTTTGTTTTGCTTCAGAAAAATGATTTTTTTAATTATACAATAACAAATTTAAAATTAAAAATAATTTATTTCAAAGATTATACGAAATAGGGAATAGGTTAACACATTATAAAAAGGGTTTTATTTTGATACATAGTTTGTGTAAAATATTTTTACACAACCCTTTCATAAAAATCCAAAATCTAAAACCCTAACCCTAACACCCTAGATTCTAAGCCTTAAACTCTAAATCTTAAACCTTAAACTCTAACCCTAAACCTTAAATTTTAAACCCTACAACCTAAACCCTTAAACTTTAAATCCTAAACTAAACTCCTAACCCCAAAATTTGAAAAGCACGTGTAAACTTTAATTTACACGGACTGTGTATACAACTTTTTTCTCTTATAAAAAATAAAAATTAAATATGTATCACAAATGAATATTGAGACGCATTAAAATTTTTAACTTTGACCTCCTAAATATAATAAAATTTTCCTTGGTCCCTAACACAAATTCCTCTGCATATGATATACATATTTTTGAAGACTTTTTATCATAATTTGGAGAACAAATTAAAATTTGGATCATAATTTGGAGGTGTAGAGTGTGATAGGCCCTTTCTTTTCTATAACAAAAAGACAAGTTAATTATACGTGTGTCCCTAAACTCTTACCCTCATTCTAAATGGATCACTTAACTTTAGAATGTTCCGTTCTTAATTGTGACTCTCATTCTAAATTGGTCTTCAAACTTTTGAACATTTCAATTCCATCCTTAAATTATTATTTATGAAGCATCATATTGTTACATAATAATTTTTAAAATGATTTTATTTATATGAGATATGATTAGCATAAATTGATAATTTAGAGATGGAATTAAAATGTTTAAAAGTTTAGAAATCAATTCAAAATGAGATATATTTTAAGGATGAGATTGAAACGTTTAAAATATCAGGAGTAATTTATAACGAGTGTTATAATTTAAGGATAAAATTAAAATTTCAAAAGTTTAAGACCAAAAAGAGAAAGCAAAAAGGAGAAGGCAACGCGGGCCTGAACCATAAGACAACAAAAGGTCTGGAATTTGGTTTCTTCCTTGTTCACGCATTTTAATTCCCAAAAGAAAATTTGTTCTTTTCCGGCGATTTGCCGATTACCAATACCACGGCGAAATACCTTTGTTCTCTTGCTTCTCTTTTAATTGGATTCTCTCGATTCATTACTTACAAGAATCAAGAAATGGAAAGTATCCGTTGTACATAAGGGGACCAAAGGGCTTTCATTATCAAATCAACTGAAGATTGATTTTGGCAGTAGCTAACAGTTGTGTTGTTCGCTTGAAATTTTTACAAAGATGTCGCTGAGAATCAAGGCGGTGGTCGATAAGTTCGTGGAGGAGCTGAAAGAGGCGTTGGAAGCCGACATACAGGACCGGATAATGAAGGAGAGAGAGATGCAAAGTTACATCGAGGAACGCGAGCGTGAAGTCGCCGAGCGTGAAGCCGCCTGGAAGGCCGAGCTCTCCCGCCGTGAGGTCTGCTTTCTTTTCCTTTGCAAAATGGGGAATTTTAGTTTATTGATTACCCTGCGTTACAACTGTTTTTTAAGATTTTGTAGTGTTCATGGAAAGTGAGGTTTATAAGTATGGATATTGAGGAGGGTATTTGATGATTGGATGTTATTCGATATCGAACCCATTAGCTGACTTGTCCCATTTGTTCCGTTCACAGCATCAGTAATATAAATCTTAGACCTTGCTTAAAGGATTTAGTGCCTCGTCTAGTGCAAATTCTCTGCTTAGGTTAGTAAAAGCATCCCCATATGCCTTGGAAGTAATGTTTTGTAGGAATAGGTCCATTCATATATGTTGGAAATGTATATGCTTTCAACCTGCCAACATGATGATGACAAATGCGTATGAGCATCTAATGTCTTGATTACGACATGAACCGTTTCCTCCGCTTCTATGTTTTTGAAGTTTTCATGTCAGGCACCGTGCCCGGCGTGTATATCAGTTCATGGATATAGGGATATGATACATTAAAGCCATTCCAAATACATGGAAAAACTTTAGAATTTTGAATATGTTTGTGTCAAACACGTATTTGTATCAGACACTCGTATTTCAGTCCAAGTATCACAACTCCTTTATCGGGGCATGGTGCTGATTTGCTAAGTTGCTCATGCAATTATTGTTGTTAGTGTTGCTTCTTCTATATTTAGTCATTTTAAGTTTTAATTGTCTCTTCATAGACTTTTGGCATGCATTTATCTTCATTTAATACTCGAATCGAAGTGGTAGTTCTTTTATAAATGACTTTGATTAATTCATGTCCGAAAAGG
The DNA here is from genome assembly GCA_019671005.1 of Hibiscus mutabilis. Lineage (NCBI taxonomy): Eukaryota > Viridiplantae > Streptophyta > Magnoliopsida > Malvales > Malvaceae > Hibiscus > Hibiscus mutabilis. Next base: position 52,609,774 of record CM033723.1, on the reverse strand, counting down.
GAATCCCAATTCTAAACTCATCTCGGTTTACTCATCTGTAGAAATACAGTCACTGCTGTAAGGTTGTTTCTTGTACTTTTATTATGCACATGAATGATTAAATGTATCTTGATCGAGTTAGACAATCCTAATCCAAACTCGTCGTGGTTCGATTATCTGTAGACGAATGGTATTCGGTTTAATGGAATTTCCAATATGTATAGTGTGCACATGAATGATTCAAACATAACGGCAGTACAGAAAGTACATCATAGTTGCATAAGTGTGTACTTGTGTGTCCTCTTGTTGTTGCTCGACTAGTTTTTGTTCTTCGGAACATAATTTTCAATCTTCCAGGCAGAGATTTCCCGACAAGAGGCTAGGCTGAAGGCAGAGAAAGAAAACCTCGAAAAAGAGAAAAGCGTCTTAATGGGAACAGCATCGAATCAAGATAACCAAGATGGGGCACTGGAAATCACCGTGAGTGGCGAAAAATACCGATGCCTCAGGTTCGCAAAGGCAAAGAAATGAGGCTTCTATAAAGAAGATGAAGAAGCTTTGATGTGCTTTTCTAGATGTGTTGCAGCCAGTTTGCTTTTTTAGAATCTTAATTCATTCTATTTGCATTGGTAATTATATACATAATATGTAGGTTTGCTTTCAGATACATCCTATTGACATTATACAGTACATGTACATGTACATGATTCCATTCTCAATGTTGAAAAGCAAAAGAAAAAGTTGTTTTTGATCAACCAAAATAACGAGGTTGCCATTTTTTGGATAAATATTATATTTTTCTATTTTTTATATTCTCGATTTAATTTGACGTGATTTATTTTTTAACATACGATGGTATGACATATATTATGCTGCATCATTATTTTATACGATTGGATAAATATTGTATTTTTCTATTTTTTATATTTAACGACAGAATGATCAAAACAATAAGAATTCGAAATAAGATAATTAAATTTGAAAAATAAATTTTAGTGACCAAATTAGGAGTAAGAAAGTTTAATGATAAATTATAGAATTTACCCTTTTAATTTTTTCCCCCCAACCCGGGTGGCTCGTTCCTGCTCTAGCTGGTATAACACTCACCCCCAACTGTCACAATCCAAATTTTCCCTTAGAAAAGGGGAATAAAAACAGGCTGTAATGGAGCTGTGAGAACACTAACATTTCACCTCTTTCTCTTCTTTTTCCTCTCTTCGCAGCAACGCCACCGTCATTGGCCGGCGCCACCTCTCTTTACCCATTTCTCGTTTCTCGCCGTAGACCACCAACGATGAGCTCCATCATTCAAAGCTTCCAAAAAAGCACTTCACTCCCAGTCTCGCAAACCGAATCCAGAGACCACCTCCCAGCAGCCTCCGGTCCAGGGCTGTTACGACGGCGGATCTCCGCTCTGTCCCTCAAATTACAACCCGCCTCTTCACCGGCGCAATCATGGACGTTCCCCAGGTCAAAATCTCTGTCTTCCATGGGCGAATACGCCGGCAGCTCGATCAAAAAATGGTGGGACTGGGGCTGGTCTTGGGTTCTCTCCAAAAAACCCATGTTCGCTCAAGACATCGAGATGAACGAAGAAGAAACGCGGATCCTCGGGTGCCACAACAAAGGCAGCTGGAGGCATGTGTTTTACACAGTCAGATCTGAGATCAGAAAACTCGCCGGATCTGATCACAAAGTTGGCCTCCCACAAACTTGCAGGTACAATCCTCTAGATTACTCCAAGAATTTCAATGACGGAAAGAGTTATACCTATGGTTGAATTTCGGGGAATTCGAATTCCACCGCCGTCAATAAATCTTCATTGCTTCAAGAATTTCAGATCAAAAGAGACGGTGGAATTCTGGGTTTTTTCGTTGTTCTTTGGTTTAAGCGTTAATTAATTTGTTTACAAAATATAATGCAAATGTTCTGTTATATAAAGTGATTTTGGTCATGGAAATACCAATGAATCTATTGTATTGGAAACATCTATTAGCTACGGAAAAAGGGTTGTCACTATTTTTTTGTTTGCAGGCTTCAATTGTAAAAGTATTGTATTTATTTGTGTAATGTGAAATTTTTTTTGTATTGTGTTTAAGCAATTAAATGAAAAAAGCCCATTTCCAATTCACATAACCTAGTTTTTTGGTTGGATGAGATTGAATTAATATTTTTTTTTTGAACAATTGAGGTGTAATTTTGATGAAGTTATTATACCAACAAATATATCGGGACGCTTTGTCTATAAGCGTCGGTGCAAATATTGCATGGACCAGAATTGTAGTGTCCAGGGTAGCACATGATGAGATGAGCTTTTGGTCGCTAGGCCATGTCCCATGTGATCTTTTTTTTATATATTCTGGTGTTATATTCCCATGATTCATGAAACCAAACCGAAGACAGCACCATATGATGCCAAAAATGAAATTACTATAGTGTCATTTTGCGACGGTTTTTCAGTATTGTCGGTAAAAAAGCATTTTTAGCCAGTTTTCCCGAGCCATGCCACTTTGCATCACCTTGAATTATGCAGAAAAAGTGTCGGTGCATAAATTTGGATTTTATCAAGACAATCTTACTGTTTTTTTAGTTATCTAATAAAGCTAGAATTTTGTTTCTACGAGGAGTTCTATAGTCAGGTGGAGCCCTCGTATTACCGACGAATTGTACATATATTTATAGTGTCGGCTTGAGAAATAGTTTATTAGCCGTTGGTAGTAGGATGAAAACTCAAAATTTTACTAGGGTAATCTTTACCGTGGTCCCTTTTATTTAAGTTTTCTTCTATTTTGGTCACCTAAATTTTTAAAAAATTATTCTTATCACTTACGTTTGAAAATATTTATGTTTTGGTCATTGGACCGTTAGTTTCCGTTACTATAGTTTCTTTTCTATTTTGGTCACCGAACTATAGTTTCTTTTCTATTTTGGTCACCGAACTATTTTTTTGGCAAAAACATCACTAACGTTATGTTTCCTTCCTATTTTGGTCACCGACTGTTAAAAACTTAACGATTTTGCTGACGTGGAATTTTATTTTTTTTAATTTTCCATGTCATTTATTCTTTCTCCTCGTAAGCAATATATGTTATTTTATAATATTTTTATTCAAACTAACAAGATAGTGACACGTGTCACTGCCTATTAGTGGAATAAAATGAATGAAAAATCAAACTCCTTATGCAGCCAGAAAGATGGTGACACGTGTAACTGCCTATTAGTCGAATCTTTCTGGCTGCATAACGGCTTGATTTTTCATTCATTTTATTCCACTAATAGGCAGTGACACGTGTCACCATCCTGTTAGTTTGAATAAAAATATTATAAAATAACATATATTGCTTACGAGAAGAGAGAAGAAATGACATGGAAAATTTAAAAAAAAATAAAATTCTACGTCAGCAAAATCGTTAAGTTTTTAACCGCCGGTGACCAAAATCGAAAGGGAACATAACGTTAGTGATGTTTTTTCTAAAAGAAATAGTTCGGTGACCAAAATAGGAAAGAAACTATAGTTCGATGACTACTGGTGTAGTTTACCCAAAATTTTATTACCAACATTTTAAATTTTAAGATTTTAGTTATATATCATTACATTGGTAATAGAAATGGTGATGTGTTTTCGTCGGTTTCTCTTCTACTTAATAACGTTTGCTTGAAGTAAGAAATTTTCACCACTGTTTTTTTTATTATTTATCACTTTCTTTTGGGGGTAGGCTGGTAGCTTTTTTGAGGAAGTTGTTAAAAAATTTAAAAATTTATGTTACAAAATTGGATGACAATTCTTATAATCTTTGAATCTTGAGAATTATGGTCAAGTAGGAGGAATTTGTAAATGTGGAGGGTTAGAATTGTTGAATTATTAATTGAACTAAATTGACAGAATGTATAAATATTAAGAGTTAAATGTGTTATTATATCAACTAAAAAACGTCACAATTTAACAGTTAGTGACCATAATTTTAAATTTCAAAAATGTCCCTAACGATATAGAATTTTTTTAAAGCTGGGTGACGATAATAGAAATGATCCTAAAACTGGGTGACTATCATGGTAGTTTAACCGAAAAATAATTGTTTTCTATTTTTAATCTTTTAAGACGAGCGTACTAATTGATGTCTTTTCAATAAAAGAAAAATAACAATTAAAATTTGAGAGCCTAATTGGATGAAATATCCCATTCAATTAGACCCAATTGAAGGGTTAATTCAATATTGGGATAAAGTACACAAATGGTCATTAAACTATCCTAAAAAATACAAAATGATCACCAAATTTTTAAAAGTTGTATCATGAGCATTAAACTTTAGGTTTTGTTACAAAATGGTCACTAAGTAATTAACTGTCGTTAAGGAATGATATGACGGTTATAGAAATTTGAATAATAACATGTTTAATCCTTCATATTTACACATTTAATCAATTTAGTCTTAATTTAACCCTCATTGTTGATGTCTAAATTGATTGAATGTGTAAATATCGATGATTAAATGTGTTGTTATACAAATTTTCGTGACTACCATGTCACCCAGTTAACGACAATTAACGACTCGATGACCATTTTATAACAAGAACTAAAATTTAATGCCCATTATATAACTTGTAAAAGTTTGGTGACCATTTTATATTTTTTAGGATAGTTTAGTGACTATTTGTACACTTTACCCTTAATATTGCCCATAGATACGTCATGCCCTTTTGGTCAGGTCAATTTTTCAAATAGTCCCTATACTATAATAAAGATGCATATAGAGTCCTAGCGTAGATGTTAGACCTTTGAATTAGTCAAGTTTTAAATGGTGTTGCCTTTTCCATCCCTGGAGTAAGCTGATGTTGCTGAAATGACACTGACCTTGCTGATGAGAGATTTGGAACCTACTAGATCATTTAATTTCTTTTACCATCGGTTTAATTCGACCCGATCCGATGCCGATAACAGAGGAACCTACTCCGGACTTTCACCTATAAATGCAGGCTTGCTAAATAATTCATGGCAATAAAAATGTTGGCATATAAAGCTGAAAAATGAGTTTCAAAGCACAATTATCTGCAAATCCTTGAAAAATCAACACAAAGAACATCAATTAAAGAGACATGATTAATCTAAATAACTTCAACACTTTCACACTCCTGAAGTTTACAGAACCTACTTTTGGTCGAATATGGCAATTCATAAACCAATAGCATCTCACTGAACACTTGAACAATGAACCTTCCACGACCATTTCTTTGTCGGCAGAGTCCTGCAGCATGCCAGGAACCAGAACCGTTCCCCGAATGCTTTGTCACGGATCATCATCTTCTGGGTTGGCTGTACAATCTGCGTATAAGTTGAGGTCAGTACCATATCATTCGAGGAAGGTTAAACAGTCAGGTAGAGGAAGAAGTGGACCTCATTCTTTTAGAGAAGCCAAACAGTGTCTAAAAACATGGGCGCAGAAGCCTCTTTCGATCCTTTTAATGATAATGCAACACCGATACAACAATATCGGAGTTATACAATTATCGTTATTACGTACAAATTAAGTGCAAATCACCATAGGTTTTCTATGGTATCTTGGTTCTTCACCATTAATTGTAAAAGTATCACCACTTGTAAGCTACTTTAAGTCGATTAGATAAGGGTAATGCTAGCCTTGAATCTTCACCTACCAGCGCACGGGTCTTTAGAATGGCACCATTGCAGAACATTCCAATTTTGAGGTTAGAAGTGAGATGAACTGTCCATTTAATCCAATTCTTAACCTAAACAAACTATAATTCAAGTTGCTTTATTTTACATGTGGTTGACCTATCCCGAATATATATATATATATATATATATATATATATATATATATATATATATATAAGAAGCTGGACAGAAGATACCTGTACATGATGCGCGTGGCTGGAAATTATAGAGCACCGGGGGCATCTCTCATGCTTATATTCAGACTGTTCCGCATGGTTCGTCTACCGATTCCTGCATTGCCCTTTTGCATCATCGCAACAAATTCACCATAATCAATTCTTCCATCCTGAAAAAGAAAAGCACTGGTGTCAGAAAATTGAAACTTAATCAGCAAATAATGAAAAAAGAAATATTCGAACTGAAGGAACAGTGCAGAGAGGATCAAGGGCGCGCTAGCACAAACCCCACATCTTTGTCTCATGCTTATATTTAGGGACCGTATGTATGTTATTTTTACCAGAACCGTGCTCAATCATATAAGAAAACAACTATCAAATTAAATGGAACAAATTGGCTAGCTCGAGAATATTGTTACCATCGAGTCATTAAGGTAAGATGACTTACATTATCTTGATCAACTTCTTTAATTATATCCTCAAGCAGAACATCTGTCATGTTATGCTCAGCACAAGCTTGCTGAAGCTCATCAACAGTAATATAGCCACTTCCATCCTTATCAAAGTATCGGAATGCCGCAACGAGATGCTCCTCACGCTCTAGTTTGTTAAGGTGAACCGTTGCAGCTATAAATTCTCCATAATCAATGGTCCCACTATTGTCAACGTCAGCCTGAGAACAAATAAATGAGCTCAGGGTGCAAACATGCAATTAATAAAGGAAATAACGTAACAAGCAGTGCAACATAAATTATTTAATTTATTGCCATTGCCACCCTTGTACAAAATATATCTACAAACACGAGAGAACAAGAATGCTGCATCTCTCACAAATTCATGAACACGTAAAAGATGATTAGAGGAAAATAAAACAAATGAATGAATGATTCAAAAAAGAGCAGGACGATGAAAAATAAGATACAAGGAAAATGAACCGAATATTTAGCTAATCGCTTCAAAACAAACTTACTGCATCCATAAGGTCCCTTATCTCTGTATCTTTCAAGGTAGAGCCGTATCTTCGTAAACCAGCTTTGAGTTCATCAAATGTGATTGCACCACTGTTATCAGTATCCATAGACGTAAACATTTCTCTCAAACCAGCAATCTCCTCCTCGGAGAGACTTTCAGCTATCACCTGATAGTAGAAAAAGAGCAGAGAATGTTTAAATCCAACACCAAGTTCCAATGTGCTTTAGATTAAACTCTAAGATTATATAGTGCAAAGACATGCTGGACTGAAGCAGAGAAATATTCGAGAGAGAAAAATCATGCAGTGTTTGTTTAATGACAAACAGCTAACTTCCGCCGCATCAATTGCGTATTAGACGGGATCCTTCTTTTACACATACATCCTATTTCTTTTTTCACAATGCGCAGACTGATACACAGATGTGGACTCGGGAACATATACACAACTCGAGAATCTTACCCGTAAAGCCATCTTCTTTAGTTTATTCATTGCAGAGAATTGTTTGAGACGAGAAAGTACAGCTGGATCCAGTGCCCTATCAGGAGCAACCCCATTTTCACAAATCCAAGGATGACCTAGACAATTCAAAAGGCAAAGATACCATAACTTGATGTTTATTTCCTTGACTCCAACTTAGATAATAAATAGAGAGGCGGTATGTATAACATACATAATACTTCGTGAGCAGTCAGCCGTTCTGAAGGTCGAGAGCATAACATCTTTCGGATTAAGTCCTTTGCACTGTCAGATATCAAGGGCCATGGGTCTGAATCGAAGTCAATGTGTCCTTTTAACACTGCATCAAATATCCCTTGCTGTGATTCTAAGAGAAGACAGAAAAAATAGCCGTAAGTATAAGAATCACTTAAAAACTCATTAAGGCACATAACCATAAAACATTATAATACCTGCCCAAAATGGAGGCACTCCACTTAGCAATATATAGAGTATAACTCCCGCAGTCCATACATCGGCTTCTGGTCCATAATTCTTGAGCAGTACTTCAGGAGCAACATAATATGGGCTTCCAACCACGTCGGTAAAAACTTGGCCTAACATAGTAAACCACACATTATGTCAATCAACCTGATTCGAGAAGAAATCGGTTTCATTATGTTACTATGTGACACGAAAATAAGAAATTTTGTCTTCAATCACTACAAATGTGTTCTTTGCTGTCACCTTTGATAGGCATTCAAAACATACACCCGATAAGGTAGTAGGCATTAAGTTTAAATGTTCGGGATATGAATTGGGTTTAAACAAGATCAAGTAATTGACCTGCTAGACGATGAACACATAGTGGATTAAATGTGTCATAAAAAAATCTCCATTAATTATAATTGGTGCATGCTCCAGCCTCAAGCAACTTATGTCGCACCGAGAGAAGGACGCAGAACATTATGTTAGGGGTGAACTATAAAATTCTAGAGGGGTGAACTATAAAATTTTGGGGGACGAAAATAGATTTTCAATAAGAAAAACATAAAAAAATTCTAAAAAAATCTAAATCGTATAGGAATTTCAAATTTTTAGGGGACGGCCGCCCCCTCCAGTCCCCCTTTAGTTCCATCCCTGTTGCAACATTTAGTTCCTTACCTGGTTTAAAGAAGACAGATAGTCCAAAATCAATGGCCTTGAGAGAGAAATCATCATCCTTGTTAACTAACAAGAAATTCTCGGGCTTCAAATCTCTATGCATAACGCCAAGCGAATGACAAGCCTCGACGACCCCAACAATGATCTTAGTCAACTCAGCAGCCTTCCTCTCGGAGTAATGCCCTCTCTGGATAATACGGTCGAACAATTCACCTCCAGAGCAAAGCTCCATCACAATATGCACATACAAAGTATCCTCATATGCGCCTTTAATCGTCACAATGTTCTTATGACCAGCCAAATGGTGCATTATCTGAATCTCCCTCCGAACATCCTCGACATCCTCTCTGGAGATCAACTTCCTTTTGGATATCGACTTACAGGCATACTCGATGCCCGTGGAGATCTCGGTACACAAGTAAGTAACCCCAAACTGTCCTTGTCCTAGCTTACGACCCAAAGTGTAAAGGTCACGGATGTTGGGAGTCTTATGACCCAAAACAAAGTACGTCTGGTGATCGATACCGCGTCTCATGTTGCCGTTGTCTTTCTTGTTGGTGGGGCTAATGAGAGGCAAATTGGGGTCCTTTTTGGTGGTTTCTTTGGAGAATTCTTGGGCAATAAGTTGTTGAGAGTTTACAGTTGAAGGCGAATAATCGGTGGAATTCGATCGGCTGGAAGAAGTATTGGCAGCGGTGCGGTTCGAAGAATAAAACTTCCCCTTGAAAGATCCACGGCAGGTATTGCCCATGAAACAATCAATAATCCCCCCACAACACTATTTTCCTCATCCAATGATACCTTATCAATTTACACTGAAACAAAACAAAACAGGAAAAAAATGTAAACTGTCAATAATCCCCGGAAATTTTCAAGCAAAACCCATAAATCTAAGCATCAAAACAAACCCATATCAGATCAGAGAATCAAAATTAAAAAGAAAAAACACAAACTTTTCAATGATTTGCAATCAACCAAAAAAGGTAAGTGAAGTAAACAAAGTCAACACTTCTCTAAAGCTAAAAAATTTATCAAACTGCCAAAAGATCTAAACAAACATAGCAATCAATATAAGAAAAGGGAGAGAAAGATCAAGTACCAGTTTTGGAGTGAAAAAAGGCCAAAACTTTTTAGATGATTGAAGAAAATGGCTGCTGAAGAAGCTAATAAAAACACAACCTTTAGAACCAGCTGTGTGATGGGCGTTTTTTTATGTTTAAATGCCGAATTTATTGTTATTTTTTGTGTGTACTGTTTCTGAGAACCATCGTGCTCGATGAGTGCTGCCCAGCTAACTTTCCTCCCTTTTCCTCTTTCTTTCTTTCGCCTTTTTTTTCCAGTAAAAAACGCGGCTTTCTATTTCTTTTATTATTACCAGCGAAATATCGGCAATCGGTGCAGGTAGGTTTTAATTATGAATTCCATACCTCGATTTTAAGAAATTGATGGTTTAGTCTTTTTATTTTACTTCATTAGAATTCGTTCGTAATTCACTAAAACTGCATGGTCGTTGAACCAAACTGATAAAGCTAAGCAAATAGTTGGTTAAATAAAATCAAGGGGAAAGTACTGGTCATTAAACTATTCAAAAAATATTCAAATAGTCACCAAACTTTCAAAAATTACATAATAGACATTAAACTTTATATTTTATTAGAAAATGGTCACTGAGCCGTTAACTATCGTTAAGTGGGTGACGTGACAGTTACGAGAATTTATATAATATCACATCTAATCCTCCATATTTACACATTCAATCAATAAAGACATCAATAATGAGGGTTAGATTATGACTATATTAATTTAATGTGTAAATATGGAGGGTTAAATACGTTATTATTCAAATTTTCGCAACTGTCAACTCATTTACTTAATGACGGATGACGGTTCAATGACCATTTCGTAACAAAAATTAAAGTTTAATGTAAATTATGTAACTTTTGAAAGTTTGATGACCATTTTTATTTTTTGAGATAATTTATGATCATTTGTGTATTTTACTCTAAAATCAATCAATTGAATCGAATCAGTTTAATTGATTTTTTTAAAATTTTCAGTTTATTCGGTTTGCTTCTACGGTTTCAACAATTTAATCAGTTCGATTATTGATTTTGGAAATCCATACCAATTAAACCAAATAAGCTTTTTTAAAATAATAATCAACTGCCTTAGTGGGGAAGATGCTAAGTTTTTTAAATAATGTTTAGAGTTCGAACATTAATACTACGAATGAAGAAAGTTAGATTAAAAGAGTCGTGATATAAATCTTTATAATATCTTACCAATTTAGTTGGCTAGGGGCGTACTGTTTAAGGGACTAATGGGGTAAGATGCTAAGTTTCTTAAATAATGTTTGGAGTTCGAACATTAGTACTATGAATAAAGAAAGCTAGATTAAAAAAGGCGTCATATTAATAAACCTTTATAATATTTACCAGTTTAATTGGCTAGGCGCATACTGTTTAAGGGAATAGCGAGGGCTGCGCCCCCAAAATTTTAAAAAATTCAAATTTTATTCCTAAAAATTTAATTTGACCCTCAAAAAATTAAAAAAAAATATATGACTAATTAATTTATTAATTAAATCGTTTGATTGGTATGACGAGAGTTCTATTAAAAAATAAAAATTGATATGACGAATTCCGTGAGTTTTTATTTTTAATGAAACTCGTTGTATTAACTAGATAAATTAATGCATCAAAGGGTAGATCAAAAATTGATATTTTTTAGATGTTAAATCCGTAAATAATATTAAAAACGGAATATTTGGGTAAAATAACCAACTGTCATCCTTTTCTCTCAAATGTTGGAGGATCACGACAACGTTGGAGCTCGTAGTTACAGTCATTTGGTTTGCACGTGTTGTTCACGCGAATAAAACGGTTGGTGGGTTTACGACATGTGTTCTAAGGTCGTTTTGGTCAAATTTTATTGCAGTCTTGGAACTAGCAGCTTTGAAGTTTGAACTATGAAGTTTAGCCGTGCATGCCAACTTTTACTTTGACTAAATTACCCTCTCTTTTTTTCACTCGTTGACCTTTTGTGTTGTACTAATTCAGAATAAATAGAAGATTTATTTGAATCGGCTAATTCCACCGCACAAACCTTGAACAATGCTCTAGATTTTAAATCGGTCCATGAATTTAGAGGTATTTTAATCGAATTCTCAAAGCATCAATATCGTATCAAATTCAAATATTTTTCATAAAGGAATTACATAAATAATGCAAAGTTTGAACTTAAAATGTTAAAAAAACGAAGGTAAATAAATTTTAAGCAGACTAATTTTTTTAACATATCATATATGCTGTATAAACATGTTTAAAATTTAGTCCATTTATCTTAAATATATTTCTGATTGAAGAATTTGATTGATACACTATTTATATTTCAAAAACTTGATTATAAAAAAATATAAATAGTGTGTCAATCAGATTCTTGTGTATAAACCTGATTATAAACTAATAGGGTTAGTTCAAGTGGTAAGAAGTTTGGTATCGCTTAAGCAAGTCTCGAGTTCGAGGTCTTGTGTATTGGGGGTGAGCGTTCGATCGAGTCGAGTCAAAAAATTTCGAGTTATTCAAGTTGACGCATCATATTTTACAAGTCAAACTTTTTTTGAAATTTTTTCGATTCGAGTCGAGTTTTCGAGTTCCTATAAAAATTAAATTGTAATTATTTATTATGTTATAGTACAGTTTGATTACAATTTAAATCACTTTCTCTAATCATATAACATATATATATATATATCTTCATATTTTTTCATATGTTGCAATATTTCTTCATATTTTTATATATCGACATATATATATATATATATATATAAAATTAAAAATTGAGGGACTCGTCTCGAACTTAAAAATAAATCTATTAATTACTAAAAATTTCTAGTTATTCGAGTTTTTATTTTACAATTCAAAATTTATTTGAATTTTTTTAGTCTAATCGAGTTTATGAAATTTTGAGTCGAGTCAAGACGAGTCGAATATTTTCACCTAGATTCGAGTCGAGTTATTCAATTTTTTCGAGTCGAGTCGAGTCGAGTTTTGCTCAACCCTGTTGTGTATGCAAAAAAAATTTGTTTTGAAACTCACTCACCAAAACAAAAAAATGTGACGTTAGTCGATATAAATTAATCATGACAAATTTTTAAAAAATCAAGAGGGCAACAAAAAAAACTTGATTACAAGGTTTTGAGGCATAAGAATTAATTTAAAGTCTATGCTAAGGCTACCCAAAAAGTCTATGACTGAAATAGTATAACAATTTCTTTCCTTTTTATTTTAAAGCTTTTCCTAGAAAACTTAGCAGCTAAGAATATCCAAATTATACATTTTTAATAAATAAATAAATAAATTTGAAGTTTATTTTAGCAAGATGTCTTATTGGATAAGTGGGATCTGAGAACATGAATTTAGACAGAATCTAACAGTGGAATGGAATTAATTAAAATGAGAGGTGCACATGAGCATGGTTTTATCTTCTTCATTATTATTTAATAATTTTACGAATAATAATTAATGATTTTTAATGTCTCTAAATCTGTTTTAATTAATTAAACCAACAAAGTTGTGTCACTACGACCTTAATCATTACAGCCACTCAGAAGATTACAGCATTTCATAATCGAATACAATAATAACATACATCGTAAAAGTAATAATTCTGTCATTTAATTATAAATTTAAAAATAAATGTATTATTCTTCTTTTAAAAAAATAATTGAATAGTTCAATTGTAGCTAGTAAACTTTAAATTTGTCGTTTATACAATCAAAATTGATAAATATGTACTAACAATCAGTTGATCTAATAGAATGAGTCACTAAGCCTCTTAAATAAAATTAAAAATTCGAATTATAATGTTGTAAATGAATTAAATTAGGTTAGGAGAGTCGTCTTATAATGGGCCGTTGCAATATTTAATATGAATTAATTGAGTTGAATACTAATAGTTAAAAAATCGATAAATATGTGTATGGCATCAAGACGAGGAAGCAACTGGCGTGATGGTAACGTATCAACTGCACCAGGATTTTGCACGAGTGGTTGGGTTGTTTTATTTTGCACAGGACGTGGCTACTACTCTTCATTAATGAATGAAAGTCCTTTCTTTCTGTGAGTGTGAGATGAAGAAGAAAGGTGTACGTGGCAAGCACTAGATGTATCAGTGGCCAGAGCCAAATTTTTTACATGGTGAGGTCAAAATGAAATATGAGGTACGATAGATTCTCATATTATTATAATAAATATTGTTGATCTTATAATTAAACGGATTAATTATAATATTTTATATTAATTAAGATTTTTCCTGTCTGCAGCCGGTGGTGGAACTTGATGAAAGAGTTTGGTGGTAAATTTTAAATTTTTTAAATGCTTAAGCTATTTTTTAAAGTAAGGGTTTAATTTATATTTTTCAAATGATTTGGTGTTTAACTAATTTTTAATAATTTTAAAAGATTTAATAATTTTTTTAAAAAATTATAGGAAAATGTTTAATTAAAAACATTTAAAACTTAATTAGAATGTTTAATCTCCACCACTGCCTCCGGCTCTCTCGTCCAATCCCACCAAACAAAAGTTACAAGAACTTTTTGTTTAATCTCAAGGTCAAAGTTAATATATAAACCAAGTTTACATACTTTTATCACGTAAATAACTCAATTATATTATGTGTATTCTCAAATTATAACTATCATTTTAAATCAGTTCTTAAACTTTTGATTATTTTAATTTTACCTCCAAAATACGACTATCGTTCTAAACGAGTTTATAAATTTTTGAATATTTCAATTTCACCACAGATTATAAACATTATTTTAAATTAGTCTCTAAACTTTTAAACATTATAATTTCATCCTCAAATGATGGTTTATGCTAAAAGACAAGGGGTATTTTCCCCACCTTCCCTGTATTTTCCATACCCTATTTTATTTGTTAAATGTGACATTCATATGCTTACTTGGTCAAACATAAATTGTGGTCCGACAATGTATGTACATGTTTAAAAATAATACTATTATTATCAACAATCAGTTGGTCCAGTGAAATTAGGCGTTAGGTCCCTTAAGCAATATCAAAAGTTTGAATCACGGTGTTCTAAATAGAGAAAAGTGAGTTGGGAGAGTTATCTCATATTGGACATTTGAAGAATTTGATCCAAGTTAATCAGCCAATAAGTCGAATACCAATGAATAAAGAAATTTGAGTTGGTAGAGTTATCCTATATTGCACATTAGAAGAATCTGATCCAAATTAATTAACCAATGAGTCGAATACTAATGAATAAATCAAAATTATTATTATTATTATTATTGAAAGTCCCATCCGATGTGTTCAAACCCATAATTAAAGTGTGAACATGTCATTCAACTGCTGTTTTGATGGACTATTACATTGCAGAAAATCCCCTCTTGAGTGTTCAAAAACACCAAATGTGTAGTCAATCGATTGTCTTAACCAGTGTCTGAATTTGGCGAATGTGATTAGGTCAACTTATTTTTTTATTTCTCAAAAAATGAAAAAAAAATAGAGAGTAAAAGTTAGATTTTCAAAAAATAAAAATAAAGGATTTAATTTATATTTTTCTAAAAATTTGGGGTCAAACTAATTTTTTAATAATTTTAAGAGACTTAACGAGAACTTACAAAATTACAGGAGGAGATTCAGTTAAGAATATTTAATTTTTTAAGCTTTATATTAATTTTAAAATTTTGGAGGTCAAATTATTTTTTAAAAATATTAAAGTCTAAATTTTTTTTTTCAAAATTTTGGAGACATGCCCATGCTGCCTCTAATTCACAAGACAATCTACCACTGGCATGAAACAAGGTTGATTAAATCATGGGTAGAGTGGTAAAATAAGAATAAATTGGAAATTTAATATGAGACCAAAATAAGATTATGAAATTTTGAAAGAGTTAAAGCTAAAAAATATATTATAAATTTTGAAACGACTTTAATTAAATAATTAATTTTAAGGTGGACCAAAAGTGTAATTTTTCCACTTGGTTAAAATTTTAAAAGGTTTAAACTAGACGTTTATTATTAGAGAGAAACCTGTACATACATATTTTTATGTCGAATATGTAACCTACAAATTTAAAACAAACCAAATAAAATTTATAATTAAAATTAAGTTACAATCTTATTATGGGTAATAAATAGTTTTTTTTTTCAAAATAATAATTATTATTATTATATTTTACGACTCAAATATTTTTCTAAATAAAACTTTAATATATAAGCTATGTAAAATTCACAAGATCATCTTAATTATATAGTAATATTTGCTCGCATTTTTTTATAATTCTTTGACAAAGCACGTAAATCTTGCACACATAGTTGCTTGAATTCGGGTCTCTTAAGATGAACATCATATTCTTTTTACTGGAGCCTCTCGTTGGGTTCCAATAGGAGTAACTTTTTTATACACGTGCTGTGTAATTTTTTTACACTGTTACACTTACACATTACATTTTAAAAATTAAAATATAATCTCTAACCCTAAACTATATATTATAACCATAAATCATAAATTTTAAACCCACAAACTATAAACTAAATCTCTAACCCTTTAAACAGAAAAGATTATGCAGTCTAAAAATTACACAACATATGTATCGAATGATTTTATTTTTAATATATACTAAAATAATTTATGTAATGCATTACTAATATATAAATCTATATATTATCTCACTACATTTTTTTATAGTAACAAAATTCTAAATCTATTATATAATATAATATAATATAATATCTATAGTAATAATTTTACAAAACATAATTTTTTCTGTCACTCACATTATGTGGAAATTAATTTCATTCCAATTTTTTAAATCCCAATATTAATTTACTTCTACTAATCATGTTAATAAGATATTATGTTTTAAATTTACAAAATATGTCGGAAAATTTAACATAAATAAATTTGCTTAAAGATTTTTTTAAAAAATTACAATAGCCATTTACATAGATAATTTATAATTTAAGATAATGCATCCCACTTTTAATTTATCCTATTCCTATTAAATTAATCTATCGAAAAAATTAAACTATTATTATATATTATTTAAACTTTTTTTTTTAAAAAAATTGACCTATTTATAATCGTTAATAATGTGTCACGATTTATAAAATTTGAACAATAAATATTAAATAATACTTTTAGATTATTTATAGATCATATTTTATAATGACAGAGATTTCAAACAATTAAATATTAATAAAATATATTTCCTATATACCTCAATAAACAAAATATTTTTTAAAAATAAAAATACAGATCTCAAACTGAAAAATATTTTAATAAATTTATAATTCAGATAAATTTTAGTAATAAAAAATAAAATTATCACAAATATATCAAGATTTGTACATTCAAGGAATGGGACCTCAACGCAGAGTTTATAGGTGAAAAGATCTGAATTCTGATACGTGGTACAATATACCAAGATGATTCGGATCTACAATGATCATTAATGGCGTTTTTTTGGAGCCTTGCAATCATACCCAGGATTCTCTACGAACAAAGCAGGAAACTTGAGAGGACCGGAGAGCTAATTTTGCATTTTTGGATGATGGGTATTCCTGTTTTATCGCCATTTTTACGAGACCAAAAGGACAGAGTGATCGATTTCTGCATTCGAAATCGTGAAGGTTTGCAAAAAAGGTTAATGGCGGTCACCCCATGGTTTCTCTATTTGAAATATGATTGTTTTATAGTTTTTTGTGTAAAGTAAATCAAACTCTCATTAAAGGGGGATTTGTAATATGGCCATTTTTTTTTACCTTTGTGATTCCACATCTGTCTTTGCTTTCCTAGTGAAAATTAACCTCTAGTTTTGTTTCACATTGGATCTGGATATTTGGGTTTTTTTTATTACCTTTGGTTTTTGTGCATTTTGTTTGTTTCCATGTTGGTTTTTGTTTTCATGATGTGGATTGTTTTGTTCTATTTTCAGGGTTAATTCACTATTGAGAGGATTGGAAGTTTTGTTCTGTGAAAATGATTGGAGCTGTGCTTGTAGCTCTTACAGCATCTATTGGCAACTCATTGCAAGGATGGGATAGTGCTACCATTGCTGGTAATTTACCACTCTCCATGTGTGTGTGTGTGTATATATATGTATATGTATGTAAGTTTCAGTCTTTGAACTAAAATGATCAGTTTCATATATGTCAAAGATCTATGGTAAAGGATGTTGTGATTCATTTAATTAGTTAGCCTCTTCGTGTTCATGCTGTAGGTGCTAATATGTACATAAAGAAAGAGTTTAAATTGGAGAGTCAACCGACTCTAGAAGGCCTGATTGCAGCGATGTCTCTTATTGGAGCCACCTGTGTTACTATGTGCTCAGGAAGCTTGGCAGACTGGCTAGGCCGCCGTTCCTTGTTAATCATTTCGTCCGTCCTTTATTTCTTTAGCAGTATCATAATGTTATGGTCTCCCAACGTTAGCATACTACTTATGGCTAGACTATTGGATGGAATAGGACTCGGTTTGGCCGTAACTTTGGTCCCTATTTATATATCCGAGACTGCACCACCAGAAATAAGGGGATTGTTGAATACCCTTCCACTGTTTAGTGGTACTGTTGGAATGTTTCTTTCATATTGCATGGTTTTTGGAATGTCGTTTTCAGCATCACCGGGTTGGAGATTGATGCTTGGGATTCTTTCTGTGCCCTCCCTCGTATATTTTTTGTTAACTGTTTTCTACATGCCTGAATCACCAAGATGGCTCGTAAGCAAAGGTCGAATGAGTGAGGCAAAGAAAGCTTTGCAAATGATAAGTGGCAGGGAAGATGTTTCGGGTTAGTTCAACTCCAGCCAATCTTTTAAGTTTTAGTTTTTGTTGATGAGTTCATGTGTGCATCTCAAAGGCTATTAGTCTTTGCCCACCATGGGCTGCATATGATGAATAATGACAAGTGTTGTGGATGGAACTGATATTGTTTAGATGAGCAGGTGAGATGGCTTTGCTAGTTGAGGGGCTTGGTGTTGGAGGTGAAACCTCAATAGAGGAGTACATCATTAGCCCTGTCAATCGGGATTCTAGACTTCCTGATATATCTGCTGAAAAAGATAGAATCAAGTTATATGGGACTGAAGAAGGTCTTTCCTGGATGGCCAGATCGGTCCCTGCTGGACAGAAAAGTTCCGGATTTGGTGTTGTGTCTCACCAAGCAAGCGTACAGAAAAGTTTCAGACCTGGTCTTGTGTCTCAGCAAGCAAGCATAGTTCAGACTCCTCTTTCGTATGTGGATCCTCTTGTCACCCTCTTTGGAAGTGTCCATGAGAAGTATTCTGAAGTAGGAAGTGTGCACCGAAGTACGCTTTTTCCATTTGTTAGCAGCATGTCTGGTTTGGTAAGTCAACCAGTGGTAAATCAACAAGTTAGAAACGAGGAGTCGGATGAGGAGAGTGTTATGAGAGAGAGTGACGACGAGCAATCTGATGACTCTGATGACAATGTGCGGACTCCTTTGATCTCACGGCAGACCAGTGTGGATAAGGACATTGCTCCAGTTGCCCAGGAAAGCGTTGCAAGCATGAGAAATCAGAGTCTAACGCCTGCAAATGTTGAGGAATCAATGAGTAGCACGGGGATTGGTGGTGGTTGGCAGCTAGCATGGAAATGGTCTGAGAGAGAAGGTCGAGATGGAAGAAAGGAAACATCATGTCAAAGAATTTACATGCACGAAGGGAGCACAATTGGATTTAGGCAGAGGTCTGTAATGTCTTAGACTGGTGCTGATGTCCTTGGAGATGTCCATGCTGCTGCTTTGGTGAGTCAGTCAGCTCTTTCTTCCCGGGATCTTATGAAGAACCATCCGGTCGGACCAGCCATGGTTCATCCAGCTGAAACTGCACAAGGATCAATTTGGAATGATCTTTTTGAACCAGGAGTCAAGCATGCTTTAGTAGTAGGTGTGGGAATTGAAATGCTTCAGCAGGTAATGTGGAGAACCTAGCCATATTGTTCTACTGGTCTGCTTGTTCACTTTCAAAAATCGACCCAAATAACCCTTCTAACTTGTGCATGCAAAAATATCAAGTATTCTCTATTGTCTTCTTGTTTCTCAACTTAAAATCATTTCCTTATTGAAGATCCTTCTCTTTTTAAAATGCAGTTATCTGGTTTGAGCAGCATTCTGTACTACATTCCTCAAATTCTTGATCTGGCAGGAGTTGGGGTTCTTGGTTCGAAAATTGGAATGAGTTCATATTCTGCATCGCTGCTTGTCAGCTTGACTACAGCCTTGTTGATGCTTCCTAGTATAACCGTTGTCATGCGATTTGTTGACCTTGCTGGTAGAAGGTAAATGTATTCATTTTCATTTTTCTTTCGACTTTCGTTGGAATGATAACAAGCCTTACCTTAAAGCAACAGATATCTTATGCCACAAGAAATTCAGAACACAAGATATATGTACACTTTTCTTGGCATAATTGCAGTTAGTCTCAAATATGCAGAAAGTTAGTCCATAACATAGTGAAAAAGAACCAAGAAATACCAAAAGCTGTTCGGGTTTTACTGCGACAGTCGAGCTAATAATCCGGTTAAATACAGACACATACAAATATGCTTGCTTCCGCTTTCTGCAGGTTTTTACTGCTACTCACAGTCCCGGTCCTGGCACTAAGTCTTCTCATGTTGGTCTTCGGAGGAGTCGTGGGAATGGGGAGCGTCCTGCATGCAGCGATCTCAACCTCTAGCGTCGTGCTCTCCTGCTGTTTCTATGTCATGGGGCTTGGGCCTGTTCCCGGCATTCTCTGTGCCGAGATCTTCCCAACACGGGTTCGAGGCATCTGCATTGCCATATGCTCCCTTGTATACTGGATTTCTTCCATAATCGTCGCATATTCACTGCCGGTGTTGCTCAGAACTGTAGGTCTTACCGGTGTCTTTGCCATGTACGCAACGGTTTGTATTGTGGCGTGGGTGTTTGTCTTCTTAAAAGTTCCGGAAACCAAAGGCATGCCGCTCGAAGTCATTACGGAATTCTTTGCTGTTGGCTCAAAGCAGGTTAAGAATTGAAGTTTTGATCCGCCTTCCTATTCCTTTTCCAAATATTGTATATGTTTTTGTTTTTGCTAAGACGTAATGTAAAGACCCCAAGGATTTGGTTTTATTTCAAGTGAAGCATTTATTCATGGTATAGGCATTAAAAATAAAAGGTGTTCATTGTAGTAATGATTCAAATCCAGGTCGGGCTTTGTATTTTAACAGACCTCGTACTTGTTCAGATTTAGTTCGACCTGAAATATGAGTCTTAAATTTTGTCTAGACTTACATATGTTCTAAAATAATTAGCTTAAGCATACCTTGGATTCACCCGTATTATTTTAAATAAATTATATTATTTTTATTTTAATATTTACTAATTACATTTTTATGTAATTAAAATCTTAAACATAAACAACTTAACATATTTTATTATATTATTATAAATTCAATTCTTATATGATATTTATTACATAATATAATATATTAGAAACTTAGAAAACAGAACCAACTTTTTATCCAAACTTATCTTTAAACGTTATTTTTTATATATAAAAAAATTCTCAAATTTCATACGAGACTTCGAACTTAAAAGGGTTAATCCGGCCTTAAACGGATCCAATCAAGGTGAAATGAATACCCAATGGGTCGGGTCCACCCGAAAACGATGGCTCATTTGGCAAACGGGCTGCTAAAATTCCGTGTTGACAACCCGGCCGTCGTCCATACAGTTTACGGAGCCACCATGGGGACCGCCATTTCCACACCATCATATACACGGCGTCGTTTTAAGCAACCTACCACCAAATAAGAATCCCTATTATTCACTTTTCTTACAAAAAAAAAAATCCTTTCTTTTTCTTTTTTTCGCAATTCAGCAGATGTAAAAGATAAAATTAATAGCAATATAAAGAAACTCCGATTGTTTGTTCCTCTCTCAATTATAAAGAAACAATTTTTCTCCATTTCTTTTTAAAAATTGAGTCATCGTCTCTTTGTCCTTTTTCGATTGAAGCCTTTTGTCGTTTGAATCTTAACCCTTGAATGTTAAAAGGTTTTGCATTTAAAGTTTCAGATAAGAAACGAAATCTGCAGAAAAAGAAATCTCTGGGTACTTTTATTTTTCTTTCTTTCTGTTTTTTTTAAATCTTGATTTTGTGTGATAAAAAATCAATCAAAAACTATGGTGTTCGAAAAGCAACCGGTGGCATCTTCATCGTCGAATAACTTGAAGTCTCCTTTGCCGAGAGAAGACACGCCTCTGGTTGGTAAAGGGAAGCCTTTATCGTCGAAATCCAAGACCTTTGCCAATGTTTTGATAGCCATAGTTGGTGCCGGGGTTTTGGGGTTGCCTTACGCCTTCAAGAGGACCGGATGGGTCATGGGTCTGCTCTTGCTTTTCTCCGTCGCCGGCTTGACCACTTACTGTATGATGCTTTTAATCCACACCCGCCGGAAGCTCGAGTCTTTTGATAATGGGTTCGCCAAGATTTCTTCTTTTGGCGATCTGGGTTACGCTGTTTGCGGCACCTTCGGCAAGTTTGGTTACGCCTTTGTTTATTTTTGCTTTTTGGGTGAATTTATCTTTGGCTGTTATTGAATGTGTTCTTTGTTAGATCAATGGAGTTTAGGGTTTATTGTTCTTGCTTGAGCTGAGGCTTTATATTGCGTCTCTTGTGGAAAATCGTGATTAATTTGGCTAATCTTATGATTAAGAAACACAAAAGTTTCCCTAATTTTCTTAATAATCGATTGACAGGTTTGTTGTTGATGTGCTTATTATTCTCTCTCAAGCGGGATTCTGTGTTGGGTATCTCATATTCATCGCCAACACTCTAACCAATCTTTTCAACGGTGAAGTATCGGTGACTTCGCTTGGGGATGTCGAGTTTTACAGCGAAGAGTTTGTATGTATGGGGGTGTTTTCCATTTCAATTGGGGTTGAATTCGGTTCCGTCGTTAACCCATTTAGCCCCATTGAGTATTTTTGCTGATTTGTCGATCTTGGGGCGATGGCAGTGGTGTTGGTTGAGGACGTGCAACTCATGTTGAAGCAAAGCCATGAGGTTATCGCTTTTGGGGGTCTCTCCGTTTTCTTCTATGGCATGGGTGTGGCTGTTTATGCTTTTGAAGGGATCGGTATGGTTTTACCTATAGAATCCGAGATGAAGGATGCATCCAAGTTTGGCAAAATATTGGCACTGAGCATGGGTTTGATTTCTTTGATATATGGAGCTTTCGGCGCGCTTGGTTATATTGCATTCGGTGCAGAAACCAAAGACATTATTACTGCTAATTTGGGGGCAGGTTGGATCAGCACTTTGGTTCAGCTAGGTCTTTGCATCAACTTGTTTTTTACCTTCCCATTGATGATGAATCCCGTTTATGAGATTGTAGAGAGGCGATTTTGGGGAGGACGTTACTGTTTGTGGCTTAGATGGCTGCTGGTTTTGATTGTAAGTTTGGTAGCTTTGTTCGTCCTGAATTTTGCTGATTTCTTGTCTTTGGTTGGAAGTAGCGTGTGCTGCGGCTTGGGGTTTGTATTGCCAGCTTTGTTTCATTTGCTGGTGTTCAAGGAAGAGCTCGGGTGGAAAGGATGGACTGTGGATGTTGGAATCGTGACCTTGGGCCTTGTTCTTGGAGTTTCGGGGACTTGGTCTGCTCTCATCGAGATTTTCGCTGTCAAGGTGTAGAGGTACATTGTCACGATTAATGTGACCTTGGGCCTTGTTCTCGGAGTTCCAGGAACTTCGTCTGCTTTCATGGAGGTTTTTATCTGTGAAGGTGTGGAGGTATAGTGTCGAATCGAAGGTGAAGTTTTGAACTGCTTCACAAAATACTGCCTGCTTGTTTTCTTAATCTTGTTTGAAAAAACTGGTACTTCTATTTCGGTTAAAAAGGCGTGATATCCTCGACGCAAGTGTGAGTCGACAGCCTCGTGTGAAACATTAGTTGTGCTATGATCATTATTCCTACCTATCCTGTATGATATTACAATGTTTATGTGCAATGCAACTATTCAATTTGTTTTCAAGATTGATTTTTCGTACTTCGTTTTACCTATAAGTCGCTCCCTTTTTCATATTCATGAATCCGAAACAACATGCATCAGAAAGAGTTGAACCAGGCTTCTGTATTTCCGGTTCTGATCTCGGACCTTGATGATGATTTGCGCAATGGAAGGTGATTTCCTTGTTGGAATTTCTAGGCTGTAATAATAGTATTCAGGCTCGATCTGGCAGAGAAAGTGCTTTCGTTGTATCTCGAGCCGATGTCTTAGTCCCAATTGGTACCGGTCTTAGGGGGTCTGATAGAACACAAGGGTGCCGCAGTTCCCTACTGCACCAAACTTACACCCTTGCCATAATGCAGATGCCACCGGTAGATACGAACCGAAGCGGACCGTCTTTGTCATAACCCATAAGCTAGAACCAGTTATCCAACACCGTTCTACCCGAATTTAAGAATGAATGTCGGAAACAAGTATGTATCTCGCATAAATATGCTACAACATATACATTATGCACGAATGTCGGACATGGATACTTTAAAACCTATGCCACGTAATAGGGGTGAGACCAGGCTAAATTTTTAGGGTTTGATTATGCTTGGCTAGCCCTTTTTCCTCTTTTAGTCCTCTTTTTTCTAAGTAAAAAATGTTCTCTATAATTCAATGTATGGGTGTTTGATCCTAAGGGAAACCAGTGAATTTCATTACAATTAACTTAAAAAGTTGTTGGCATCAGTATGACCCATTGAACTCCAATTTAAGATTTCTGATGCATTAGTATGACCCATTGAACTCCAATTTAAGGACAGGCTAATGGTATGTGTGATTATTTTGAATTTTATGGGCACATGTGCCGTGTGAGCTCACCTAAGATTTCGTTTTTCGAATTTCGATGCATTTAATAAATATCTTATTTATTTCATTCAAACCACATTAAAAAATAATATAAAAATGTAACCTTTGTTGCCATTTTGAATTTCATGATATTGTAACTGTTCCATTTCTAATCATTCACTTTATAAATTTTAATGTAATATATTTTTTACTTTGATATTGTCATGTCGAGTCGAATTAAGTTAAAAAATTTAAGTTAGTTAACATGTTCTGTTTTATAGTTCAAATTTTATTTTGAAAAATTTTCAAGTAGAGTTATTTGAGTTTCTGTTTAAATTTAATTGTAAATATTTATAATGTTATGGTATTAACTAGTTTCAATATAAACGATTCCTATAACCATATATGATATACAAATATATTTCTTCATATTTTTTCATAAGCAATATACGTATATCAGGCATAATTGAGGAAATTAACTCGAACTTGAAAATCAATTCACTATTTATTTAAAATGTTGAGTTATTCAAGTCACATTTCATAAATCAAACTTGACTTAAAAAATTTCGAATTGAGATGAAATTACGATTCAATAGTTGAGTTAATTTTTTTCATAGCGAGTCAAGTTTTATATATATATATATATATATATATATATATATATATATATATATATATATGTGGGGGACCAATGCACGTTAATTATGGGAGGGGTAATGTCCTTCCCAACTTTAGTAGTTTAATTGCATTTTAAGCCATTGATAGTTTTGAAAATTTTGTAATTAAGTCTTTGTATCTCTAAAATTTTGTAATTAAGTTCTTGCCCTCTTAAAATTTTTGGTTTAATTAATTTTTACGATCTTGTTAGTTTTAAAATTAATGAAATTAAGTATTGACTCTAGTTTTTTAGTTTAATTATATTTTAAATCCTTTAATTTCAAAATTAGATAAAATAAAATCCTTATTCAAATTTTATAACTTAGTTGCTTTTTAAAATCATACTCATTTTAAAATTAATCAACTTGTCCCCTTAAAGTCAAATTCTAACTCTATCCCTGGATACTGGTGAGCTAAGCATTAAAGCCTTTGACTTCGATATCATTTTAAAAGTCAACTAGTTTTAGACTTTTTTTCCCCTCTATTGTTCATACATCACACTTTGAAAACATTAGGGAAATTCTTACATTATGTTTGGATGTAAAACAAAATTAAAATTTGTTGTATTAGGAAGTTGAGATTATGACATCCTAAAGCATTTTTTTAATTATATAAAAGATTTAAATTTAAAAATACATTTTTTTCACTCTTAAAAAAATACAGTTTAGATAGTTTGATTAAAAATTTTCAAGTTAAACTATTAAGACAAGGGGATGTAAAAGCACTTATTAAAAATGTCCATTATTTAATACTTAAGCTAGGTAAAATTACAAACCGTTCATATTTAAATTATAAATCACTAAACCTTAAACTAGGGCTGGGCGTTCGATCGAGTCGAGTCAAAAAATTTCGAGTTATTCAAGTTTGCAAGTCCTATTTTATGATTCAAACTTTATTTGATTTTTTTTCAAATCAAGTCGAGTTTATGAAATTCGAGTTGAGTAGAACAGAGTCGAGTTTTCGAGTTTCTGTACAATTTTAATTGTACACGTATATTTCTTCATATATATTTCTATATGCATATACTTAGGGATGGGCGATGCACATATTCATTCAAATTTCAACGACTTTCTATATGCATATATAATAGACATATATATTTCTTCATATTTTCAAATGTGATATACATAATATATCATGCTGAATTAAAAAGTCAACTCGAATATGAAAACTGATCAACTAATTAATAAAATTTTCGAGTTATTCGAATTTCCATTTCATAACTCAAACTTTATTTAAAATTTTTTCGAGTCGAGTCGATTCAAAACGAGTCAGTTTTTTTCGCCTCGAGTCGAATCGAATAATTTAATTTTTTCGAGTCGAGTCAAGTTTTGCCCAAATATATCTTGAACTATAAATAAATTTATAATATACGTCGAATAATTTTTTATAAGCATTTATAAGAAAATTATTCCAACGTCCACTAGAGAGCATAAGTTCATAATTACCTTAGGCTATCACTTCACTTTCATTTGCCTTTCTAGATTGGAATCGTTAAAATTCCTCAAAGTAAGCTTTTTTTTAAAGCTGAAATTTGATAATTCTAGATATATAAATATAAATTTATATTTGATACGCTGTTAATAGACTAAAAGTTTCTACAAGTGTATTAATTTTAAGATTTTGTGAATTTATTTTTTGGTTTTTGGAGTTTAAGGGTTTAGAACCTAGGGTAGTTGTTAGAATTTAAGTTTTAGTGTTATAATTTATGGTTTAGAGGTTATGATTTAAGGTTTAACCTCTAAAACCTAAATTCAAACCATTATCTCAAAATTTTAGTCTCATAAACCCTAAAAACTAAATTAAATCTCAAAACTTTAAAATTAAGATGATCGTAAAAAATTTTAATTTACACCGTATGTGTATGAAATAATTACCTTTTAATATAACAACGTATTATAATTTAGCATAAATTATATTGATAGTCACTGTAAGATTGTCTTACAATGTATATTTTGGACTGAAGTACTGTTGTTTGTGCACTCTATCAGTTTAATTATGCCTTTGTACAAATTTAATTATAGTTAGAGTTATTAAGACATGTAATAGTTAACTTCTCTCACATTTAATATGAATAATTATTTGATATATTGACGGTGAAAACTTTTAATTTCCACAAGCGTCTTACTTTTAGGGTTTAGAGACTCATTTTAGAGTGTAAGGTTTAAGGGTTTAGGTTTAGTAGTTTAAAATTTAGTGACTGTGAATATAACTTAGGTTTTAGGGTTAGAGTTTGTAGGTTAAAACTTAAATCCTTAACTTATCATCCTAAACCCTAAATCCTAACGCTAACAACTAAATTCTTACAAATATATTTAATTTAGATTTTTTATATATTTTATATTTATATCATTTAGGTTTTTCATTTAAATTTAACACTTATGTTCAAGTTATTTTAAAATTAGATCATTCTAAATATATTTAATTTAGATTGGATTATTATTTTTTATGATAAAAATGAATCGAATTTGTCTGAATTTGAAATTTTGAAACTTTTTTACTTGAAAAAAAAGTGGATTCCATTTCTAAAAAAAACACGAGAGAGGTTGAGTATTACTATATTAGCGACAGAAAGAGAAAGTGAGCGTGTGACCACTCCCCCACACATTTGCAGCTGTCTCCAGCCCATTTCCCTCCCTTTCCCCTACTATTTATAGCCACTTAATCCCTCCGTCCCTCTATATCTCCGCCGCCACCAGCAACCGTCACCGTTCCCAAAAATGTGTCTTCACCACTTCTTATTTTCCTTTCTAATACTCACATTCTCCGCCACTTCTTCAGCGGCAGCAGCAACCGTCGCTGCTACTGCTGCAAAGAAGCAAACTTTAAACACCGAAGAAGCAGAATTCTTTAATCCAAAGCTTCCCCCGCGAACCCTTTCGTCGTCGAAAAAATTCGAAGGCTCGTCGAATCTCGTCGACCTTCGCTACCATATGGGTCCGGTTCTTTCGTCTTCGCCGATCAACATTTATCTTATTTGGTACGGTCGTTGGTCCGAATCACAAAAGCTCATTATTAAAGACTTCATCACCTCTATCTCCCCTTCCGCCGCCGCTTCTTCGCCGTCGCCTTCCGTTTCCGAGTGGTGGAAAACCGTTTCCCTTTACACCGACCAGACCGGAGCCAACGTTTCCCGGAACCTCGTCGTGGCTAAAGAACACTCGGACACGCGTTACTCTCACGGGTATCACCTCACGCGACTCTCCGTCCAGCAAGTCATCGCCACCGCCGTTAAAGCAGCGCCTTTCCCCGTCGACCACCGTAACGGGATCTACTAAATCCTCACCGCCCACGACGTCACCGTCCAAGACTTCTGCCGTGCCGTTTGCGGCTTCCATTACTTCACATTCCCGTCCATGGTGGGCTACAGTCTGCCCTATGCATGGATCGGGAACTCGGGGAAACAATGCCCCGAGGTCTGCGCCTACCCTTTCGCCGTCCCGGGGTACATGGGTGGCGGCGGTCCGGGTTCGTTGGTCCCACCGAACGGAGACGTCGGCTTGGACGGGATGATTAGTGTGATCGCCCACGAATTGGCCGAGCTGTCAACGAATCCGCTGGTGAACGCATGGTATGCCGGGGAGGACCCGACCGCTCCGACGGAGATCGGAGACCTATGTGAAGGGTTGTACGGTACCGGCGGCGGCGGAGGGTATATCGGGCAAGTTATGAGAGACGGAAAAGGGAGGACTTATAATGTGAACGGCAATAAAGGAAGGAAATTTTTGGTTCAATGGGTTTGGAGCCCTACGATCAAAGCTTGTGCCGGTCCAAATGCCATTGATTAAATTCCCAAATTTTCTCTTTATTATTATTTAAAAAAATTAATGGGTTTTGGGGGGAAATAACAGTTGTTTATACTTTGTACACTGCTTGTTTACTGGTGTATAAAAATCTCAATGGTGTGGGCACTTAGATTTTATTTTCTCGTGTAATATTTATTAATATTTTTATAGCTTTATTATTTTCTTTAATATAATATAAATTTGAAATCTTCTTTAACGGATATTAAATTTATTTAATCAATCAATTTTTTTAATATTAGAATAATTTGAGTTAACGAGCATCATTGGTGAATGAAAAAGCAGGCAAAATAATGGAAAACAGTGCATAGTTTGAGCTTGACTTAATTATAAATATGACTAAATTAGGGATGGTAAAAATATCCGTTCCCAACCCGATTTGATGTGTCATGACCCGACCTGATCGGATTTTTTCTTATAATTTTTGGGAATAAGGACAGGGCGGGTATTAAAAAATATTAAGTCGGGGTGGGTTCGGGTATGAGAAGAAGATTTCCCGCCCCGCCCCGATATATTTTTAATCATCTTTTATTATATTTTTAAAAATATCACTATATAAACGCTTTTAGAGGTTTCAAGTTATTTTTTTAGTTTGTGTTTATAGTAAATTTTTGTTAGATATTATTCAAATTTTAACATATCTGATTTTGAATGTCAATGGTTCGAGTTTATTTTTTTTAAAATATGTATTTTTGATGTGTGTAATTTAATTAATTTTATTTTTATATAGTTTTAAAGTCTGTAAAATTTATATTTTGTGAATGTAATGATGGTTCGATCGAATCTAACATTTATCATCGACGAAATTTAATATATTTTTTAAAATTTTGGGTTGGGTCGGGTTTAGGGGCTTACAGATCGGGGCGGCCAAAAACCCGCCTCGCCCCGTTGCCATCCCTAGCCTAAACTATATTTTTTTTATAATAGGTGGTCTAAAGTACTTTTTCTAGCCAGAGTAGATGTCTCAGTTGATTTTAAAATAACTCAAAAATAAAATTTTAAGTACATATTTCTGCCAAAAATAAAATTTTATGTACCTATTTTAATAAAAAATACTTTAGATATCTATCGTAAAAAAATACATAAATTAAACACTTATTTTATAGTTTAGCCTTTTAGCTTTACAATGTGTTTGAGTTTCATGCAGTGTTTGCATTTTTAAATTATAGTTTCAAAAAAGTGTTTTCATTTAGCTTCATATGTGTCATGTTATGCGCATTACCATACCCTACACTTGTGGACCATTTGTATATGGAATATTGTTTAGGTCTGAGAATTTTTTATGTCCTGTAGGTATTAGAGTCTCGATTAAATTTAAAATCGAACAATATCAAAATCTATTTTATAGAATAAATTACGTCAGTATTTTTATTTATAAAATTCAAGTGCAAGAATTTACTTGCTAAATATTTAACTTTTTTATTATTTTTTTGAATATAATTAAAGGGTTTCACTTAACAACATTACTTTTAAGGAATGAGTCACATTGTCCCTCGTGATGGTCCTTTACCTTAGTGTATGATATTATTGTTATATATAGACAAATATTTGATATATTTCTGATTTTTTGTATATTGTTAGTGAATTAAATATATATATATATATATATCATGAAGTGTGAATTATTATTTTTTTGAACAATTTCTACCTATTGGGAGAGGGAAGGGAGAATTTGCTCCTAATAGGTTTTGAATCCATAACCTAGAAAAAATGTGAGGGCGTCAACTGAGAGTTTTAACCACTTGCTCTAGAGATTATGACTAAAGTATGAATTTTTATGATGAAGTATTATCCAATTTATTAACTATACATACAAATAAAAAAACTATACATAAAATTGTATAGGCTTAAATGAAAAACCAACCACTAAACTATACCTTTTGTTTGCTTTTAGCCCTTAAATTATTGTTTGGTCAAAACAAGTCCCTAAACTATTATTTCTGGTCACTTTATGTCCGGTAGTTATACAAGTCAAAAAAATTATTTCGACTAATAAGATGTTAACTCATCACAAAGATTTTTTGACCAATAGATAGTTAGTGACTAAAATAAAAAATGATATATTCTAGGTACTTATTTTGACCAAAAATAGTTTAGGGATTTAAAGTGACCATAAGTGATAGTTTAGGGGCTTATTTTAATTAAAAAATAATTTAAGAGCCAAAAACAAACAAAAAATATAGTTTAAGGGTTGATTTTTCATTTAAGCCAATTATATACTATCGGTCCATTGTATTGGTCAAGAAAGTAAAGTTGCTATAGTTGGAAGTAGTTTATGTAGGGACAAAACTAATGAGCATGGATTTTCCTTTGTCATGTTGTAAGATACTTTGTTTTAAGATGTAATCTCGTATTATGTTGCTCCCCCATGTAATAATTAAATCAAATTTTGGGGGGAAAAGTGAGGATCAAATAAAGTTAAAGTTTCCCACAAATAGCAAAATCCCTTGCACATGATAATCGTGCTATGGTTCGTTTTTTAATAATATATAAATAACTTAATATAAAAAAATTCAAAAATATACCTTTTTTACATTAAATGTTTAATTTTTTGGGTCAAAATTGTTAGAACCAAACCATAAATAAATATGAAAACTAAATCCAAAATCTATCATGTCAAATCATCAAGAACAATAAACTGAAAGCGGAAGCGTACCTGAATTCATTGATGGCCTGAAAACCTTGGATCTTGATGTTGAAATCTCAAATCTTTGGTATTAATCTTCCAAGAAAATAGGTTTTATCTTGATGTAAAAATCTCTGTCGGGGAAGGAGAGAAAAACAAGTTAACATATTTCTTGGGAACCACTACCTCTTTATATAGTTGATTTAATAAATCAACTATTAAGCATTTATAACTCTGCCCCTCATTGAATTATAAATACATCTTATGGTATCTACACTTTTATTTCCATGACATTTTAATACCCATGACACACCTAATGTAATTGGTCATTTAATTTTGTGTCATACTTTATAATAGCATAATACATTATACATATGTGCCCACTATTACGGATTTTAATCCAACAATCTCCCACTTGGGAAAATATGTTTCCCGACAAATGTATAACCTTATGAGCTCAAAAATTTGCTATTATATAATAGGTATTCTGTAACAATCTCGTCCATCAACTATATCCATATAGGATCAAAACAGCCTTTGTCGTATCAATCGTGACAAGACCCATCAATGGTCACGTATACAAATATAATCAAATGACATTGATCAATCATGGATGCGTAGCATGGAAAATTACATGAAATGTGAACCAAACATGTCTATTTCCAACTGATCCTCCTAAACCTTAACGAGATCAAACTTTACTGAATTCAGAGTGTGCATAAACCAAATGAACTTTATTTTTGCAGAAAATAATCTTATAATATCCTTAAACTGAAGTAACTGAAATTGTGTCTAAAACGAATGAGCATTTTTCAAAATTACAAACTCCCACTAAAACTGAATATCCTTAAATAACATTACACCCACATGAGTATTGTACTCATGAAAGACCTATGGTGCCAGTTTCTTAATAAGCGCGCAATTATGGAGTTTGTACCAGCATGCTCTATAAACACACAACCACTCTGAATTTTCTTTAACAACTAGGAACTTAATATTTATGTGCTTCAAATTTAAAGTGTTCCTATTGTTTATAGAATAAATGAATGCATATTTATTGTCACAAAATAACCGAAGTAGTCTTTCTATTCAATCTATAATTGGCAACCCATGTGACAAAATTCTTTTGCATCAATATTCTAATAGAATCGAAGTCTGTAAACTTGATGATCTCTAACTTACCAGAACTCCGATATGTGAGCATGTATATTTCTTTTTGTTCTCTAAACATATCTCATAACCCTATTGGCTGCTATCCAATGGTTCAAACTAGAATTGCTTAAATATTTGTCTAACATTCCAACAATGTACGCAAATCCGAACGCATACATACTTGAACATAAATTAGATTCTCAATAGCTTATGCATATGGAATCATTTGTATTTTCTAAATTTCAAGGTTACTTTTAGGGCATTGTGTAAGACTAAATTTGTCTTCTTTAGCAATATGAGTATCACTTGGTTTACTCCCACTGAACTTGTAGTTTATACAATTGTCAACCAAATTTATCTCAAAGCCGAGATAATCAATATGAGATTTATAATTTCATTAATGAGA
This sequence comes from Hibiscus mutabilis, assembly GCA_019671005.1. Lineage (NCBI taxonomy): Eukaryota > Viridiplantae > Streptophyta > Magnoliopsida > Malvales > Malvaceae > Hibiscus > Hibiscus mutabilis. The sequence goes on along the minus strand of CM033723.1, from coordinate 52,576,870 downwards.
GTCCTACTTAAGCTCATAGATGAATTTATTTAATTTACATATCATTGATTTTGTATCATTAGACACAAATCTATGATTGTACCATATAATTTATTTCTTCAATGTCGCTATTGAAAAACACAGGCTTAACATCCATCTTATGTAGCTCAAGATTAAAATAAGCAAAAAGCGTCATGATTATCTTGAAATGGTCTTTCAATGAAACTTGAGAGAGTCTCCACAAAATCAATATCTCCTTTTAGAGTATATCCTTTAGATACAAGACATGCCTTATACTTGTCCACATTATCATTTGCACCCCTATTGGTTTTAAATATCCATTTACATCCAATTTGTTTGCACCTTCTGGTAATAAGACAAGTTCCTAAACTTTATTGTCTTGCATAAAATTATACTCTTCTTGAATGACATCAATCTGTTTTAGAGAGTCGAAACTTTTATGATCTGATAAAAATGATTGAATCATTTTCTATCATTCCATTATTATCCTTATTTTCTTGAAGAAATACAAAGTAATAATCTACAATAGTATTTCTTGAATATAGTATTTCTCTTTCCTCTCGTGGATATCTTTAATGACACTTATTTTTTTAAGGTTGTTGAGTTTGTTCTTCTGAAACAATTACCTTATCTTGAATGAGAGTTGTTCAACATTGTTTTGCTGAGGTACTTGATTCACTTCTTGATCAATGATAGGTGTGAAAACCTAAACATTGTCAAAAGTGATAGTAAGAATTAAATTATAACCCAATTCCTCCTCAAAAGCAATGCATCTAACCTTATTTCTCTCTCCAAACTCAACATTCTAAAAAAGTTATAAATCTCTCCTTAAAATAATCTTAATTGTGAGATCATAAAATTTACAGCCCATGGATCACTCAAAATAACCGAAGTAGTTGCTCACTTTTAAAGTTTAATTTCTTCACATGTGTCATAACTTGTACAAAAGAATCAATGCTTTGTAACTTATTATTGTTTCTTTTGATTACGACCTTTAGCAACTTTATTTTAATATTTTTTATTGCCCTTATTCTTAGAGACACTAACTAAATAAGCACTAACCGAATGAGTACTTTTTCACTTATAATGCTTCAACTTTTCTTCCTCTTTAACATAATGAGAAATAAGCCCATTTAAAGTCTATTTCTCCTTTTGACAGTTGTAACTAATTTTGAATTGGTTAAACTGTATAGGAAGCGATACCAACATCATAAGAACAAACAATTGTTAGAAAGTTCGATCTTATGCGCCTTAAATTTTGAAGCAATATTAAACATTTTTCATAATGTACTCCATCATATTTCCTTGACCCTTATACTTCATAGACATCAAAGAAGGCATAAGTGATGCCATATTAACCTTATTGTTTTGGGTAAAACATTTCTTATTTCGTCAAGAAAACTCTTAATATGAGTAATCTTTTTAGATTTTTTTGACTCCTAAAGACTTATAGAATGTTATTCATTATAATCATTAGACTCGTGCGATTTGAACAATCTCACCTCTCAAAATCCCTTTTATGGGTGCTTACCGCGGTGAGAGGTGCAAGTTATTGTTCCCTTAGTGCAAAGTCTGTGTTCATACAACCAAATGCTATATGTAAGTGTCTTTTCTATTCCTTGAAACTAGTTTCACTAAACATGAGTGTAGAATGTATTTAACAGATATTGTGACAGCAAAGATAAATTACCTAAATATAGAACAAAATAAGTAAATAAAATAAAAACAAGCTCACATAAAATATTATAAGTAAACAAATAAATTCAAAAATAATGGCTAGTTCCCCTCAAGATACCAAGCACAACATTAATATCAAGTCTTTGGATAGTAATATTAATTGTAAGCGGTACTCTTGTTGTAGCAATCAAACATTGACAATAAACTATGTCAAACAGTAGATCAATCTTTGGACTAACGTATTGCTTACATAAAATACCTTATAATTGTCACACATTTATCGCCACAATTGTTGTTGTAATTCTGCCAAATATTAACTTTCCTTTGGGCCAATTAATAAACGCGTGAATTACAAAAACCCATAATTATCTTAATATTTTAAATAAACTAATCTACACTAAAGCGGTCACTTTGGTGACATTATGTTTCAATTAATCTATTAAAAATTAGACATCCGAAGCCAAAATATGAATTTAATTGTTTCAAAATACTTGTCTTAATTTTATCTTTCAATCAAATTAAAAGATAACCAAAATAATAATAAATTTGAATAAAGGTAAACCTCATATCAAGATACCGGACACTCTATTAATATTTCATCTTTGAACAAAACATTAACTTGCAAGTGATATCTTGGTACAGTAATCAAACATTGATAATAAGAACATGTCAAACAGAAATCTTCCTTTGGGCCGATTTATTGCTTACATATTAAACTGAATAATTATCACATGTTTATTACCACAGTTGCACATGTAATAATGTTAGTTATTAACCTTCTTTTGGGCCGAATAATACTAATATAATCCGACTTACACGCACAAAACCTTCTATATCTTAAAATAAAATAATTTTCACAATAGGGGTCACTTTGGTGACTTAATGTTTCAATTAATTTATCTCAAAATATATAACATAAATATACCGATATTCAAATTTAAAATTTTGTAACAATCAAAACTAAAATTTCTGATAACACTTAAGTTTCCGAAATAACCCGAAATAAGGTTGTCTGAATGGTGCTATCAGAATTCAAAGAGCCGAAATCTTTGACTGTTATTCAAAAATTCCTTAAATATGCATTTATTAAAATTTTAGATATAAACTTAAAGCAAGATTTATAAATCATTAAACTAAATGCATTCAAACCTAAATTTCATATCCAAAACTTGAATTTAAAATAATCAATCTTTAACTAAAGGTCCAAGAAAACAGAAGTATCATATAAATAAATAATTCATAAAATGATCACATTAAACTTTAATATATATCCATAATAACCTAATGATCAAAATTGATTTTTTTGATCAAACCGAATAGGATATGAATTTCATAAGATTAATGGCATGCTTTCCAAAACCCAAACCAAATGTATATTTCGTAGAAAACATTAATGGCATAATTAAGCATAATGCCAAACAAATTTAAGCAAATATTTTGTACAAAACTAAACATTATTGTACAAAACTAAACCATAATTTATTAGACATAAACTGAATATGAAGCTTCGAGAGCTAACCTGATTATAAAGTTTGTAAGCCATGGTAAATTTACCACGACAACACCCAAGTCAAATTTTAATCTTGTCATTTTCCAGATGACAATCGATCAACTCTAAAGTAATTTAATGAGGGCAATCATACAAATAACAGTAAACTAAATATTTGATTAATCAAGTCATATAAATCAAAATCATAAATTACCGAATTATGATCGAACATAGGTTCAAAAGACAAAAATCAAACCTTAATGGACATTAACAATAGAAGCTGTAAGAATTAAAACCTTTAATGTTTCTTTATAAAAAAATAACCCTTGAAGAATTGTGTAGCAAACATGAACCACGTTAATAATTATCAATAATCCAAATACCAATCATTCTCATAGTCTGACGAAATGCAATTAAAGGTCATGGGGCAGCCAGCCCTACTTCTATCTCCAGATCGATTCATAAGTCTAGGAGACGCCATGAGAAGGGTTTACGATATGGTGGGCATATATACTTTGCGATAAATTCAATAGGAGGGTTATCACAAATGACATGACATAACTGTAATCGAAAATTAAAAAAAAATGATCGAACCCTAAATGCCCAAATAACAAATTCTAAATCATATAAACCATCAAAATTCTACAGTTTTCGTAATAAATCAATCGATCCATAAAATAAATAATTGGTTCTCAATGATACAACATGATGAGTCTCTGATGCCACTTGTTAGAACCAAACCATAAATAAATATGAAAACTAAACCCAATATCTATCATGTCAAATCATCAAGAACAATAAACCGAAAGCGAAAGCATACCTGAATTCATTGATGGCCTGAAAACCTTGAATCTTGATGTTAAAATCCCAAATCTTTGGTATTGATCTTCCAATAAGATATGTTTTCTCTTGACGTAAAACTCTCTGACGGGGAAGGAGAGAAAAACAAGTTAACCTATTTATTGGGGACCACTACCTCTTTATATAGTTGATTTAATAAATCAACTATTAAGTATTTATAACTCTGCCCCTCATTGAATTATAAATGCATCTTATGGTATCTACACTTTTATTTCCATGACATTTTAATACCCATGACACACCTAACATAATTGGTCACTTAATTTTGTGCCATACTTTATAATAGCATCATACATTATACATATGTGCCCACTATTACGGATTTTAATCCAACAAAAATAAATACCTAACATTTATAATGTTATTATTTTAGGTGCCCAACGTTTTATTCCGTTAATATTTTAAGGTTGATCTATTAAAAAAATCATTAACAATTTATTGCTTGACACATGGTTGTATTTTCATTTTTTTTATTTTTTTAAAATTAAAAATCTAATTTTTAAAAAAACCCAAACTTTTTTTTATCAAAATAACCTCAAATTGTCTACTGCCTCAAACATGTCATCGTCGCAATAGTGGAATCACCTCTCGCCTGAAGAGTTACAAAGCTCAGTCGTCACTCCCTTATTCGCTGCATTTGTCATTTACGAAATTCATTTCGCGTTCGTTGTTTGACGTTCAATTAACACATCGATCATTTATATGTGGTGACAAAAGATTGAGGTTATTGGTAATAGGATGAAGAGGGTGGGTGGTGGTGGTTGATTCTGCAGATGTAGAGGACGAATTTAAATATTTGAGATTGAGGAGTTATGAAAAAAATTGAGAATTTGAGGTAAATTTGGAGGAAATAAAAGTTATGATTTTTTTTGAAAATTAAATGAAATTTTAAAAAATATCATGCATTCATTGGATAACAATTTTTTAATGAAAAACCTTAAAGTATAACGAAATAAAACATTAGACACCTAACGAGAAAAAATATATAATTTATAAATTTATTATTATATTATTCCTATATAAATATATAAACTATCGATAAATCAAATATAAATTTGAATTTGAATTTGAATATGTATGCCTTTGGTCACAAGTAGAACAAAATATTTATACATGTAATATTGTGATGAGATGAGAAATGAAAGTAAGGGGGGAAACAAAGTCATTGTCGAAGGGGCAAGTGGGGTGGTGGAGACCCCGAAAAGGCCAAAACTTTAATCGAAACATTTGTGATCAACAGCTAATATTTGGGACCCCATAAAATAAGTACACATGGGAATCGAATTTACATTGTGGGACTTACCATCTCCTGCCCCTGCCCCTGCCCCTGCCCCTGCCCTCATCATTTTTTCTTAGCTTGTGTCACGGATCTACTTTATTCATTCGGTTCGAATCAAGTCAATTATTTATTTTTAGATAAGCTACGCCTTAAATTATTTAATTATATTTTCTTTTAAAAATAGAGATTATATTCTCATATCGAGATTTGAACTCATATAAGATAAGATAATATGAACATCTTTATCTACTATGCCAATTAGTAATATTTTAGTAACAAATAAGTCATTTTTCTTCTTAAAAAAAATAATTTAGTCAAATAAAATTTTGTGACAATTAGATCACTTTCTTTAAAAGTAATATTTTAACCACTCAATTAAATTTTTATGACAAACAGGCCTCTTTGTGATTAAAATAAAAATATGACATGATATAATACTAACATTTTTAGTCCCAAACCTATACATTTTCAAACCTTCATATTTAAAAATATTAACATTGCACCCTCCTGACATACCCTCCGACCACCTGTCGCACTTTATGCTATTGTTCCTCAACTCGATAGTCGATAGATGTGATAGCTCTACAGATACAATTATTTCACTATTGAACAACTGAAAGACTAATGACACTCATGCCTGAATATGTTGACTGATTATTTGATTTTGGAAAAATTAGACGCTAAGCACCACTAATGCTACACACCATAAAATACCATTATTTTTTAATATTTTTAAATGAATATTAAAATTATCAAAGACCAAAGAATATTAAAATCCGAGCACAGAGACGCACACATCGCTCTCAGAAACGTTGAGAATGGCATGTAATAAAAGCCGCTGCTGCCTCTGGCTCTGGCCCAGTGAGTCGATTGGAAAAGAGTGAGAGTTGAAAAGGGTTAGTTTGGTTTGGATAAAGTGCAGAGCAGGCAGCTTGATTGGCTCCACTGTTTGCTACTCCCGTAGGTATAAACAATGATCATTTCAGCGCTATCAGCTCCTTGGCCGGTGATATAACTCCACCCTCATTCTCCTATCGGCCCACTGCTTGCCGAGTTGCTTTTTGGACTTTGGACAGATGAATGTACATTTTTTTCTTCACATTTTTACTCTTTCAAGATTCAAGAACATGCTGCTGCGTTGATCATGGTGTTTTAAACCCTAAATCCACTTCAAAATCTCAGTGTCTAGTGAAATGATTTATGGGTTTTGGCGAAAATTGGTTAGCAAAACAAGATATATAACATGTATGTCTAAAAATCTAACAAATATTGGGTTTTGTTATACTTATGGAACCTATGCACTCGAGAACTCTGGAAATGGTTTTCAATGTCTCTACGCTTAGCAACCTCGGAAATGACCCATGATAGTAGCTTCTTTGAAGGCAAGCAGTATCGAAGACAAGTATACCGTAGTCTTGCACGGTCTTGTGAAACAGACCTTTGTCAAGAGTTACAGTGCCTTAAAGAATAATTGTCTCATCCACGTGATCAGACTGCAAAATCTATTAATTGAGATCTGATGTCAAAATAAAAGGAAATTTTAAAATTATCGAACATCGAAAGATATTGAATAAAAAAATCAAAGGAAAAAATAATAGTTTTATGGGTACTTTGTGGATAGAGTGGAGTTACTAACATTTGCAAAAGGTAAATGAGGGGTCGGACCCCAAGATTTTTTTTTATCTTTGTCTCTCATATAAAGTTTTTTTAAAAATTAATTAATTTATAAATTTACTCCCGCTTTTAAATATTTATATTTTGTTTCCTAACCCCGAATTCTGATTCCGTCTCTAAAAAATACAAGGGCTGATTAACGAGAAAGGAGAAACCATGGATGTATATAATAATAATGGGCGGTCACTGCTAGGGGTGATAATGAGCCTGACCAGCTCGCAAGTTACTCGGGCTCGGCTTGAGTGAGCTCTACTCGAGCTCGGGTACGGCTCAAAACCTTAACAACTCGAGCCGAGTCGACCCAAACTCGGCTCGAAAAACTCGTGAACAGACTCGGAATAATTATATATACTATATATGCTCTAAAAGTAATATGTTTAGCAAAATAAAATCAATAAATAAATTAGAAAAAAATCTACTAAAACCAAATTAACTAAAATAAATCGAGCATTATCCACTAAAACAAATTTACAAAACTACAAATAAAAAATAAACCACAAATAAATAAATAAATAAACCACAAAACCCACGATTCTTTTACCTGGATTCTCACGTGCTGCTAGCTCGAAAAACTCGTGAACAGACTCAGAATAATTATATATACTATATATGCTCTAAAAGTAATATGTTTAGCAAAATAAAATCAATAAATAAATTAGAAAAAAATCTACTAAAACCAAATTAACTAAAGTAAATCGAGCATTATCCACTAAAACAAATTTACAAAACTACAAATAAAAAAATAAACCACAAATAAATAAATAAATAAACCACAAAACCCACGATTCTTTTACCTCGATTCTGACGTGCTGCTAATGCTATAGTGCTCTGCTATCCTAAAAAATAAACCACAAAACCCTAGCCACCTAATTTCATTTCCCTCTTTCTCACTTTATCTCGAGCCGAGTCGAAACGAGCCGAGCCCAAAATTATTATTTTAGAGCTGAGCTCAAACCTAAAATTTTGAGTTCGACGAACCTCGAATTCGAGTCTAAACCTAATAATATTTTTTAAGTCGAGCCGAGCGTGACCAGACTTAGACTTGACTCGGCTCGGCTCGGCTCGTTATCACCACTGCAGACGGGGACCACCAATCAACAGTGTCCCAATCGGTTGAACTGGGGAGCCACATGCACTGTACTCACCAAGGAAACATAACCATTCCCTAAACTAATGACACCTTTTCCCCGGTTAAAAAGAATTTGGCTCTTTGCCGTCTATTTTAGAAAATAGTCTCAGATTTTTTTTAGTCATTAGTATCTGATTTATTAATCGAATAATTCGAATTAAGTTTTAAAAAGGTCTAATACATAGGTAACCATTTCAACTCAATTTCCTCTAATCACGATGTCAAAATTCGAGTGATCTTACTTAAAGGACCTAATGTCTAATTTTACTAGACCAACTAATCGTTGATAAATAATCTCAAGTTTTTTAATCTTTTATGTTTATTTTACATTTCGTATTTTTTAATTTGCACTTTTTTAAAAGGTATAATATTTCTTATCATTATATTTAGGGTTTTGCTATACACAATCCTAAGGACTGCATATAAGAACTATTAGATTCATATTATTAATATTTATTTTATTTTTAATGGAATCTATTAGAATCTAATCAATTACATTTTTAAAAAATTAAACACTATTAATAGGGTGTTTAATGTAATTAATAACCATGTAAAAGGTTTAGGGTTAGTGTTTACTTGTTTAGGGTTTAGGGGTTTAAGATTTACGGTTCATGATTCTATGATGTATGACTTTAGGGTTTAGGGGTTTATGGCTTTAGGGTTTGGAGTTTATGATTTATAATTTTGAGTTTATAGTACTTTATTTGTTAGGAATTAGAGTTCTTATGATTTGTAGGGTTTATGGGTTTAGTATTTAGGGTTTTATAGTTTATGATCTTATTATTTAGGGTTTAGGATTTATAGTTTAGTTAGGATTTATGATTTTTAGGGTTTAAGTTTATTGTTTATGGTATTAAGGTTTAAAATTTTAGAGTTTAATTACATTAAACACCCTAAATTAATGATTTTTAATATTTTAAGAATGTAATTAATTACAATCTAATAGATTCTATTAAAAAATAAAATAAGCATTAATAGTTTTTATATGCAATCCTTAGAGCTGTATATAGCAAAACTCTTATATTTAATATGCACCTGTTTTGAAATGTTAATATGATCTGTCCAGGCAAAATAGTATTCATGGGGGGCTTTGCATGGCTGATAGAGATTAGCAGAAGAGACTGGGAAAATTGAATTTTAGATGAAGTTGACATGCACACGTACCACCATCATCAATAATAATACATCTAACAGGTGTATATTATATATATATATATATATATTCCAATAAAAAATAAATAATATTCTTTTTGAAGATTCGAGTTTAATTATTTGTCTACAAGATGTGCGTATTGTCAACGGATTAAGAATATGTATAAACAAATAATATCTTGTAATCACATCTAGACTATTCAGTTATACAATATAAATTTTTTTAAGTTTTATATGGTTTTTAGATCGTTAAATGGTAAAACGAATGACTGAGATTAATAGTAAAATATGTAAAGATTATCACTTCAAAAAAATAAAAAATTAATCTCAATTATCTATTTTATTAATCTAATAATAAAAACTTTATAAAATTAAATTAGCTTTACACCGCGTAAATAAATTCTCTAACTCAAATTTCTTGTCTCCATCGCCATCTTCCCTTGTCTAAACGGGGGCTACCCTCTTTTGGAGGGCACAACTGTTGCCTTGTTATTAACAGTGATAGGTCGACCGGATATATCCAAGACTGCGGTCCTGTATCTCTCCCGGGTTTTTTCATTGTTTTCTTAGTATTTTCTTTTACAGGAACATAATTTTTTCAATAATAATTTGGTATATCGACGGTGAAAACTTTTAAAATTCGTTTAATTTTAAAAAATATTTTTATTTTTAAAAATAATTTTTATTTTCAATTTTTTAAAAATTAAAAAAACATTCTTGGTTAGTAGAGATGAAAACTTGTTTACAAAAATGAGAATAATAAAAATGTGTTTGGTATTTCAAAATATAAATAAAAAATAATTATTAAATAATTAAAATAAAATATAATTAAAAAAATATAATAATAATAAATAAAATATGAGTAAATAAACCAAAATTTTAAAAAATGCATTAGAATGATTCAAACAACGGATAAAATCAAGTTAAAATTAAAGATCCATTGTTTTCATATTTTCTACTTTCCCATAACATTTTCGATAAAAACAATGAAAACATCATTTTTATGTTTTCAAATTTTTAGTTGTTTTTGTTTTCATTTTCTAAAATTCATTTTTTAATTTTACAACCAAACACTTTGCTTTACCGTTTTCTATTTTTCAAAAAAATGAAAATAAAAATATATTCCATTGTCTAGAACCAAACAGACCCTTAGTTTCTACAAACATTTTAGTTTTAAAGTTTAAAGACTCAATTTAGGATGTAGGGTTTAAAGATTTCAGTTTAATAGTTTAGAATTTAAGAATAATGGTTGGAATTTAATAGTACCTAAATTCTCACCATTACCCCTAAATTCTAAACCCCTAAATCATACACCATAAACACTAAAATTAAGTCACTCGTGAAAACTAAAGTTTATACCGCCAGTGTATTGAATATAAATCAATAATAAAATTTATATATTAGTTCAATTGCATATATTCGATACTCATTTTTTTAGTTAAAAAGAAGTTTTGCTAATGAAAACATATTTTATACTCTATAACGAAACAGACCCTTAGTTTCCACAAATACCTTAGTTTTGGGGTTTAAGGATCCAATTTAGGGTGTAAGGTTTAAGGGTTTCGGTTTAGTAGTTTAGAATTCAAGAGTAATGGTTAAAATTTAGTGGTCACTCAACTCTAACCATTACCCCTAAATTCTAAACCCCTAAACCCTACTCTTAAATTGGGTTCTTAAATCCTAAAATTAAGCATAAAAATTAAAGTTTCCACCGCCGGTTGTTGTAACCCATTTGGTCCGGGCTTGGCCCATTACATACCCAGACTCAAACCGGCCAACTACAACATACCCAAAACCAGCAGCCCAAATTAAAAATACCCATTTTCATAACCCTAACTCAAGATACCCTAAAATACCAAAATATCCCTTACCCTAATAATAAACCTAACCCTAGCATCCAACAAATTGCTCAGCCGCCGCCGCAACTATACATGCGCCGACCATTATCGGCCGTGCGGTGCACGCGCATCACTGCCACCTTCCCTACGCGCGTCATCACTTGATCTGACACCGGCCGCAACACCGCCCAAACCGCTCATGTCAGACATGAATAGCAAGAGTCGGTATTTTTTTCAGATATGTAAAATCGAATTAAATGAAAGGGGTACAACTTGTATGTTTTTTAGGGTATAAAAACCTCAAACCATATTGTAAGAACGAATGATTTTGAATGAAAAAAATACAGTTTAAAAAGAAGCTTTTTTTCGAAATAAATAAAAAGAGAGGCAGGCATTTTCATATCCAACAAATAAGAAGAAAAGAAACGAAGGTATACTTTTCTTCCAACAAATAAATAAAAAAATACAGTTTAAAAACGAAGGCATTTTCATTTTTTTAAGAAAAATAATGCGAATCTTTAGGTACTAATTTTGGGCGTAGTGGGAGTGCTAATCATTCCCCACTCGTAACCAACTCCCGAACCTATCCCTGATTAACTTTTCGGTGCCCGATTTACCTTATCCAAATGACCGGTGGTGACTCAATTTTTACCATTTTTATTTAAAACCCAAAGACCCCATTCCGAGAATGGGTTTTCTGGACGAAAAGGTCGCTACACCAGTGTATTGAATATAAATCAATGATCAAATTTATATATAAAGTAATATATTAGTTCAATTGTATATATTCGATACTCATTTTTTTTCGTAGTTAAAAAGAAGTTTTACTAATGAAAACATATTTCATTCTCTAGAACCAAACTTACCCTTAGTTTCCACAAACACCTTAGTTTTAGGGTTTAAGGACCCAATTTAGGTGTAGGGTTTAAGGGTTTAGGTTTAGTAGTTTAGAATTTAAGAGTAATGGTTAGACTTTAGTGGTCCTTGAATTCTAACCATTATCCCTAAATTCTAAACCCCTAAAACCTACACCCTAAACTAAGTCTCTAAACCCTAAAACTAAATCACTCGTAAAAATTAAAGTTTTCACCGCCAGTATATTGAATATAAATCAATAATCGAACTTATATATCAAGTAATATATTAGTTCAATTGCATATATTCGATACTCATCTTTTTCGTAGTTAAAAAGAAGTTTTACTAATGATTTTTGAACATCATAATGGATTCGAAGGATTTGAAGAGAGAGCTGAGTGTATCGAAGGGCAAGGAAAGTGAAATCTTCGCAACAAGGTACGATCTAATTTGATTATGGATTTTGATTAAGATTCTCGTGACCATCGGACATCAATTGATCAAATTTTACATAGATCTACAATGAGAATGATCCTTTCAGTTCAATTTACTTCATTCATAATATGAAAATTTGAACTTCTGTTTTACTTAAATAGATCAAGTGACCTAGGCAAAACATTAATCAATAATACATAATGCATATGGCACATTTTAATTTTTTTAATAGTCTTATGGTGATTACAAGGTAGTATATGTTCATACATATTTTTAATCATTTGACAAAGCACACACATCTTGCAGACAAAGCAATTTAAACCCGAGTCTCCTAAAATGAACATCATCCGTTTTTTCACTGAGATAACTTGTTGAGTTCGGCACATTTTAATTTATTGTATTGATATTTTAAAACATAAATCATTAATATTTAAACATGCTATTATCTATTTTTTTGGGTTTTCCTTTTATTTTGTTTGTGGGGTAGATAGGTCGTTCTGGAGCTAGGGGCTTGAGGGCAAATATTTGGGTTGGGACACATGACTGGTGCCTCATTGGTTTGGTCCATAGTCCACATAATTTAAAGGCCTACAACTTGGGAATTTATTCCTACACTGGCTACCCCAACTCTTCATTGTGATGAGATCCAACCATTATCAGCCCTCGGATTTGATTCCTACAACGGAGACTTTTAGTGTGTATCACATTTCTCATGTCCTGTAAGTTCAAAATCGAATCGAATCGAATCTAATTCAAGTTTATTGTGTTGGCAACACCTCCCTTGAAATTGTGACCCAATTATTGAGTCTGCTTAAGATAAATGGAGGATGAACAATACCAAGGAGATAGCTAACAATTAACATGGCCCAAAAGAGAGGCCTATGGTGGAACCAAAGAGCTTGGACTAGATGTAAGATGCCAAACAAATCAACAGCATGAATCTTATGAGTAGTTTTGGTATATAAAAAAAAGAAGATTATTGTTATTTTTAAAAGATCTATAGTTGAACAGCTTGCCTACATAGTCTGTGTTATTAAATAATATTTTTTTTTAAATTTATCTCATATTTCAAAAACAAGGTAATATTATCTTGTTACATTAATCAACAGAGAAGTGTTCAAACTATATGGATTACGACTCTTGTAATTAATCACGATAAAATGATTAGGGTTGGGTATTCGATTGAGTCGAGTTATTCGAGTTTACACGTCCTATTTTATCATTCAAACTTTATTTGAAATTTTTTCGAGTCGAGTCGAGTTTAAGAAATTCGAGTCGAGTTTCGAATTTCTGTACAAATTTAATTATAATTATTTATAATATTATAGTTCAAATTGATAAGGACTTCTTCGTCATATTTTTTTTTGCATGTGTAAATAAGATTTTTAATATAATTTAATAAATCAATTGTCATCAACAAATTATATAATATATTTATAATGATATTTTTATAGGTAACATGTCACTTCATTAAAGTACGACCTCATTAAAAACCGGATCGAAATTCTCACCGAAAAACAAATCGGATCAATCAACCTTGAAATCAAGGACTAACAAATATAAAACATTCATTAAATCAAAGCAAATTTCCCATCATCAGAAATCATAATGTAGATACATTCCGATTTCAAACCATTGAGACTAGATTGCAAAATTTTTAAAATTCAGGGACAAAAATGTGAACTTACCAAAGTTTAGGGACTTAACTGAAACTTTTAACAATTAGTACTATATAGATTTGGGTCTTGTTGTGTCTTACACATGAAGGAAAATTATTATCACATAGATCATTCTTTATCATTCAACGGCTAAACAATAAAATTTCAAAACTTTAGGAACCTAATTGTAAATTTTTTAAAGTTCTAGGACCAAAGGAATGTTCATTTCATTAATAGGTTTTATTCTTAATCTCATGTTTATTTCAAAAATTGAATTTTAAAAAAAAAAACTGCAATTGAATCAGAGTTCAATCGAAAGGTTATGAAATAGTGATCAAAACGTAAAATTTCAAACTTTTAAATTTCGGTTTTTCGGTTATTCGAATTTCCAAAAATCATATCCGACTCGAACTCGAAATTCATCCGAGTTATTCAAGTCTCGAATAACTCGAACAACTCTAATAACTCGACTCGAATAACTCGAAATTTGAAAAAAAATTGATTTTTTGAGTCGATTCGAATTTTACCCACCCCTAAAAATGATATCCTTCCCAAAATATGCACTTATGCATAGGATCACACTTTGGATCTAAAATTGGGTTTGTGAATTTCGAAACGAGACAACACACGGCTTTAAAATGGTACCAATTTTAGCTGTTATAAGGGTGCTTTAACATTCCTAATGCGTAACCGACTTTCGACCCTATGTTTTTCTCTGATTTGAAACGTAAACCATCAAAATTATTATTATTTTTCTTTAAAATTTCTTATAAACTTTTTGAAAATGTGATTTGATGGGTATTCAATCGTACCCAACCCAAAACGATTTTCAAAATCTGAATGGTCAAATGCATCAAATCAAAACCAACAACAGTGGTGTAAAAGTCCACAACCTTAATGGTCAAATGCATGAAATGAAGCAAATTTTGAACCTCATGGTGGCTTCCCTAAACTTGTGGAACCAATACACCTTTACTTAATTTTCACACTTAATCCCTTAGCCATCTTTAAATTGAACATAAATAAGCTTTATCTTCAACATATTAACACAAGGGGAATTGGTCAAAATGGCCATTAATTATCTTACAATGGGAACAGCCTGTATTGACAATGGACATCCCACCAAATGGTCCATACAACCTAAGGAATGGCATGAGACATCCATTGAAACTCTTCATTTTTTAGAATATCAATCCATAAAAATAAATATATTTTTCTAGAAATCAGACTCGAGTGTTCTCCAAAGACATTCATAATTGGTTATGAAATGTATTTCATTTTCACATGTGATGATCGAACCACCGGTCACTCGATTAAAGGATAAGATAAACAATTATTAGCTCGCTTGAAATATAAATCAAATTCGAATAACTTATGATAAAATGATTTATTTTTTTAAGGGATTAAAATTAGCCCAAAAATGGAATGAAGACGAAATTGCTGAACAATTTCCTTTGGGTCAAAGGGCCTTTTGGACCAAAAATTAAATTGAGCATTGTGGGAGCAAATACTAATTAAAGGTCAAAATGAAAGCGACTTATGCTAGATTGTTTTTTCTTTGCAATTGGATTTAAATTCCATAGTTTTGGACCAAACCACAATTTCTCGTGTTATGGTAAGCAAAGATGGAAAATAATTATATATATATATATATAATATGTATATGGAATTAAGACTTTTTGTCATTTTTATATAGACTCCTATGACTTTTGTTATTATACTTTGTTCATTTAAATAATTTTATTAATTTTTGAAAAAAAAGTGATGTAGTTTTATCATGAAATATTATAATTTTTCTTGTTAAAAATATGAGTGAACTTAAAAGGATATGACCAAATCTAAAATGTGAGATGTTTAGTTCACTTATTGAATTTTTAAATAAATGGCTAAAATAACTTGATCTTGCATCACATTATAAAACATATTATTTTCTTATAATAACTGATATAAAATTTATTGATTGATTACTTCGAATTGAGTGCTACACATGTTTATTATGAAGACAGCCTTCCTAATTCAATTTGCTCTTTTCACAACGTTAAAAAAAAGATAGAATATTATATTGTTTTGCTTGGAGAAATAAAAAAATGAAAGTTATTTTGCTTAAGGGAAGAAAACTATTTTTAAAGAGAACTATTTTTTCAGTTAATTGCACCATATATCTCCAAACTATGACTCTCATTATAAATTACTCTCTAAACTTTTGAATGCTTCAATTTCATCTTCAAACTACGATTTTCATATTAAATTAATCCCTAAACTTTTGAGCATTCCAATTTCATTCTCAAACTATGACCATCATTCTAATTTGGTCCCAAAACTTTTGAACGATCTAATTTCTTCCCCAAATTATCAATGTATGCTAATCATGTTCCATGTTAATAAAAAAAATACAAGAATTGTTGGCTTGTGTATAATATAATAATATGACGCGATATAAATGATAATATGTGGATGAAATTGGAATGTTTAAAAATTTGAGGACCAATTTAGATTGCAAATCATAGTTTTGGGATGAAACTAAAATATTCAAAAAATTAGAGACTAATTTAGAATCGGAAGCATAATTTGCTAAAGAAATTAAAACATTAAAAAATTTAAGGATCTATTTAAAATAAAGGTCATAATTTAAAAATACTTACTATAATTAACTATTTTTTAAATAAAATTAGCAAAGCATAATTTTTTGGGGGATAACCTTACATTCTGACATAACATTCCTGAATTTTTTAACCGATAGTCATACATTTATGATACATCAAGATTTTGTAATGTTAAAGGGCAATCTTAATGCCATCTTTTGAACCAAAAAAAAATCTCAATGCCATCTTAATTAAATAATGTAAGCATTTTATAAAATCTTATCCTTTAATTTTTTCATAATTTTATTTAACCTTACCCCTTTTATGAAATTTTTATATATTAAGTCCTTTTATTTTTTTCATCAAGATTTTTTTGTGTACAATGACCTAGTTTTAGCAGGATGTGCACGCACGTTACAAAGAGCGAGCTCAACAGAGACTATCGAAAGCTATGCTTTATATGCGACAATTCTGTTTTCATTGGATCAAGGATGGCCGAAGGTTTTAATTGAGGGAGATGCTGCAAATGTGGTTAATCTGCTTCAATCTAGAACTCGAGGTAGATCGCCATTGGCTCAAAGTATGATCGAGGCAAAGGATCTTCTACAACGGCATCATCATCTATCGGTTGCCTACATACATCGATCGACAAATAAGGCATCTCATTCTTTAGCACATTGGACGTTTAGTGAACAACAATGTAATTATTTTTATTTTGAATGCTCAAATTGTATTGAACAAATTATAATTGATGATGCTATTAATGAATAATATTAGTGGGTATTTTTCCCTCTTTAGGGGTTGGCATGGGAATTTTTAACGATGCTCTTTTTTTTTCAAAAAAAAATATTAAATAAAGGGTAAAACTTTGATACACAGGCTGTGTAAAATTAATTTTATACAACCCTGTGTATTTACACTATAAAAACCCAAACCCTAAATTCCTAACCCTAAAAAACTAAACCCTAAACCTTAAACCCTATACACTAAATTCTAAACACTAACCTTAAATTCTAAACCCTACAACCTAAACACCTAAACTTTAAACCCTAAACTAAAACCCTAGCCCCTAAAACTAAAAGGCACGTGTAAACTAAAGTTTACACGGCCTGTGTATCAAAGTTTTTTCCTTAAATAAATATATATGTATATATTTTAAAAAATATTATAATATAATAATTTAACTCAATACATTATGAAAAGTAGATAAAATTATTAGTTATCATATTGAATATAAAACTTTATTGATTAAATTAAAAAAAAAACATCTTCAATACTTTTTAGTAAGGTTTTTATTGAAGGAAAACTAGTATATTGATTATAATAAGTCTTAATACACCGTTTTTTTTTAAAACATCTCTTATATGAGGATGTTTTGCTTTTGTTGTCACTGAGCGTTTTGCTCATCTCATTCATTCATAAAAAAAATTAAATGGTAATATATTAATTTATCCCATTTTATAAGATTTCATGAAATAAATAAATAAATTTTTTGATTAAAAAATTAATGAACAATCTAATCCTCTTATATTAGAAATATTAGAATATACCTTCAAGGTAAATTTGTAAAGCTAGCGGTAAATTTAATATTACAGCCGTTATTATGTCATATGTTTCTCTTGATATATAATCTATGTTTTGTGAATATCAGAGGTTTAGGGTTTTTACAATGAAATGAATTTAAGCATTCTTATATTTTCTGTCCTAATTTTTTATTTAAGTACCCATGAACATAATTTAAATCACTTTAATATTTTTAGGGAGTCATATTCCACCCACCATTTTGTTCTAAAATTAAAAAAATTTATGAAAAATCATTAAAATTATTTCAGCAGAATGAGACGTTAAGGTCAGGAGTTCGAATTTTAACATTGTAAAAGGAAAAATTAGAATGGAAGAGTCGCCTTTATATTAAACTACTACAAAACACGATTCAAATTAGTTGACTAATAAATCAAATATAAGTGATTCAATCAAAAATTAATAATTGGAATATATTATTTTAGCCTTAGGTCTTAATCCATGATGTTTTTATTATAAAATATTAAATATAGATAGAGAGAAAATAGTGGCATTCACAATTCACACAGTGATTCCATGAAACACATAAATGAACTAAACCTGGATCAAAGTAACTTAAAAGTCCCTGTACTATATTTTAAATTAGATTTTGGTCATTAAAGTCACAGGGTCAGGGAGCCTACAAGATGTGTATAAGGCAAGGAAGATTTGGCGGAAGATTCGGCATAAGCAAAATAAAAAAGTGCGTTGGTATGGTGTGATTTGGGGAGGGCTCACTATCCCTAGACAGTCCTTTATTTTTTGACTGGTTGTATAGAATATGCTGGCTACTAAGGATAGGATGTTACGATCGGACTTACTTAGAGGGAGGCTAGAGGGGCAATCGTCCTTTAAAAATTTAAAATTTTTATATGATTTAAAAAATTATCTTACGTTTTTTTATGGAGTAATTGTCACGTCATGTGAGTAACATTTTTTTGATACTTACAAAAGTGTTACTGCGTATTTTGCTTGTGCTTAATGGTTCTCGATTTTACTAGAAATCATATAAGAACTTGTTCTAAGCGGATTTATTGAAGTGTTTCATCAACGGCGGTGTGTCAGAATTCCCTGTTCTTTTTGACTCTGGCCAAGAATTCCACTATTATTAGTGAACAATAATGGAAAAATTCCTTCATATTTGTTTCATATTCATAGAGATGGGGGACATAATACACATGGATATAGTAAGTCTTGCTTGGGCTGCTTTAATGGTAGTCTTATATTTTTAATAGAGGGACAATTATTTTTAAATGTACATGGACCAATTTATCTGTTTTTTATTATAAGGACCACAATGCAATCCGAGTTACAGTACAGGGATTGATGTGGTACTTTAACCACAAAACTCGACAATAATTCCATGGATAATGGATTATTTTTCAAACCGAAATGTTTGAATTTCTCTCTCTTTTGGAAATCGAAGTCCTCGAAATTTCGTCAGATTGTGATGAATATACTTATTTATTTTCCCGGCTGACCGACTTTTTTTCTTGGACACGGCAGTTGACCAAGTTAAAGTCTCCCGTCTATATTACCCGCGAACAAGCTTCCAGCTTTTTGCAAAAACATCCTTCATTTTTATGCTCTTTGATTTTAGTTTTTTTGGGGGAAATTTAATTATTTTTTTTATTATTCCTGTTGTTCAAGCTAAATTTCCTTGACTTACAAAAAGCAGAGCAAAGAAAAACAATAGGAACCCATTTTTTAAATCTTCTTTTTGGATGGTTGAATTCTTTTATCATCAACTTGTTGAAAGATATTTTCTTTTTATGTTTTGGATATTCTGTGTTCTGCAAAAAAATCAATCTTTGCCGGTTTTTCAAGATGGGTATTTACTGGTGTTCTCCGGCTGATAATCCGACACCAAACACCACCGGTCGTCTCAGTTCAGGTACCAAAAAACATGATTGTTTCATAGATTTTACAAAGGTTGCTTTGTTTTGTGATGTGGGTTCAATTCAGTTTTCATTTTTAGTATAGGTTTTGTTCGACGAAATTCCTGTTCTTGATGCTAGTTTTGTTTGTTTTAATGATTGTGTGATGTTTTGTTTCATTTGTTGAGCACATTTAAATTCTCTGTGTGTATGCAATAGTGATATCTCAGACAACCAGCAACACAGCATCATCATCAGCAGTTTCAAGGGGCAGTAGGTTTTCGGCTTCGAGTGGGGATGAGGCTTTTCCGAATGGGCAGATCTTGCCCATACCTGATCTAAGGATCTTCAGTTTTGCAGAATTGAAGGCTGCAACTAAGGGTTTCCGGCCCGAAATGGTGCTCGGCGAGGGAGGTTTTGGTAAAGTCTTCAAAGGTTGGCTCGATGAGAAAACACCGGGGAAGGTCGGAAGTGGAACACTTGTCGCCGTTAAAAAACTCAACTCCGAGAGCTTGCAGGGATATGAGGAATGGCAGGTGATTTTCATTAATCTTTACATAGGATCATGTTCAACTGATAGGACACTATAAGAATTACATTGTAGAATTTGTATTCCTATGATCCGCATGTGGAATTGGATGATGAAAGATGCACAATTGGTTGGGTTCGGAATGGTTAGATAGTCGGTTTGGTGTGAAGCCTGCAAAGAAAATTTGTAGTTTTACAAATGCAAGATCCTATAAAATCAGTATATATTTATGTGGTTCATTCTCTCTTGGTGAAATTCGTTCGCCCCTACATTTTATTGAACTATTACTCTATTAGAGCTTGTTTTACCGATTTCTCCGTGTATGTTACAATGTGTAATTTGTAAATATTCCTGGTTGTTGAGGCTTATGCTACTTCATTTGTGGGTGCAGTCGGAGATACATTTCTTAGGAAGGTTTTCTCATCCTAACCTTGTAAGGCTGATCGGATACTGTTTGGATGATAACGAGCTTCTTCTCGTTTACGAGTTCATGCAGAAGGGCAGCTTGGAAAACCATCTATTTGGAAGTAAGAAGCTTAAAGCTTAGTTTTTTCCTCCGGTTTTTCATGCAAGCGTATACTTGTGTACTGACTTTCCTTGATGGTTTTTGTTATCCAGGAGGTTCGACTGTGCAATCACTTGATTGGAATATACGGCTTAAAATTGTAATAGGAGCAGCAAAGGGCTTGTTGTTCTTGCACACGTCGGAAAACCAAGTAATTTACAGAGATTTCAAAGCCTCAAATATACTGCTTGATGGGGTAACTTCCATTACAACTCATGAACTAGATGACAAGTTATGAGATGGGTTACATGCTCCCGTGCGACCCTCCAGATATATGAAAAAAAACGTAGAATGAATTGAGCATGCTCTTCTCGAACATATACTAATTTGGTTTGGCTATTGGTTTTATTGCAGTCGTATACGGCTAAGATATCAGATTTTGGATTGGCTAAATTGGGTCCTTCAGCTAGCCAATCACATGTAACAACTCGGGTCATGGGTACATCTGGTTATGCGGCTCCGGAATATGTTACTACAGGTAATCCTCTGCAACCTTCCCAACATTTGGGTGCTTTTAAACTGATGTCCTCGTGTTGCATCTTATTGTTGCATTTTCTAAACGATTGAGCAAACCCCGATTGCAGTTTCCATGACTTGAATAGTTTGCTGATTAAACAGGGCATTTATATGTAAAGAGCGATGTGTACGCTTTTGGTGTCGTTTTAGTTGAAATATTAACTGGCTTGCGAGCACTTGATCCAAACCGCCCAAGCGGGCAACATTCTCTGGTGGACTGGGTAAAGCCACATTTATCTGATAGGAGAAAATTGAAGAAAATAATGGACCAACGATTGGAAGGAAAATATCCTTCTAAAGCTGCATATCGAATGGCTCAACTTGCTTTAACATGTCTTGAATCCGAGCCTAAGAACCGTCCATCAATGAAAGAAGTCTTGGAGGTTTTGGAACAGATGGAGTCAATCGACGAAAAGCCAATGGAGTCGAGAAACCGTTCTAATCATCACGCTGCTCGTAGACATGGGCAGCAGTCATCGCGCCATCGTTCTTCACTCGCTCCGAAACATGAAGCAGGCCATGGTCATCAGACCCCACCACGGGTGAGATAAGTTGGCACACCTTTCTGATTTGTTGCATGTTGCAGGTCCGATTTGTCCCATTTCTCTACGAGCTCAGGTTTTGCAGTGGGACTTATGTACACTGAGTAGAGCTCAATGTCTCCCTAATTTTCATGTACTCTGTTTTTCGACACGAATCTCTTCCGTTATTCGATCTCAAAAAAGTAGAGACACAAGCTAAATTTTGTAATGGGATCCCAATGATGAGACCTGCCTGTAATTTTGGTGTTTTGGTCATTTGAGTACTATATATTACTCCATTTTTGCAGCTCTTGTTCTTGCTGTTGTAATCAGAGACATCATAATGTTATATTAGCACATGTTGTGACGCTTGCAACTCGTATGATTTCCTTCTTAAAATCTGACTTGATTCGAATCTGAATTTAAAAAAATTAAATTCCTTGCTCACTTATTATGTATCATTAGAACATTGTTCCAAACATTGATTTAATCCTTAATTAGCTGAAGTAAGTTAAAGGGGGAACAGGGGTTACCCTTCAACAAGCGCCAGAGCCACAAGAAATGGATGCTTTCGGAGGGATGGAATGGGTCGAAGAAGACATGGCTTGCTCTGTCGGCGCAAGGAACACTATTCGGGGAGCATGCGCGCATTTGAAGCCCCGATATATCGATGCAACATGAATCTTTGACATTCGTAAACCCTACATAAATAGACAACAGATTGTTTAATGTTTATTCATAACGAAAACGAACATCAACACCTGCAGATTGAACATTTCTTACCATATGTTGCAGGCTGAGCAAGAACGTCTTCAAACAGTTTATACATATCGAATAGCACAAATGTAGATCCTTTCAAGGACTTCTCTAGTTTCCTCAAAACTTTGGGAAGCCGTCCATTGAAGGAAGCTGCTCTTTGATTCATATCTTCAATGAATGAAGTTTTGTTCGTTTTGAGGTGAAGATTTACAGGTTGATAGCCAAGTGGGAAAACATTGTTAACAAGAAATTTCCTTGCTCCAAGTTGATACATAGCCTGCATGCATCCATGCAAGCACGGTGATAAAAACTATGTAAAATCGAACACCCAATTTTCGAAAATGTGTCGAAATTTTTTAAAAGAGTGATTTACCTTTAATCGACTGTGCAACTCTTTTGATAAGAGGCGAGTGTATTTTTTCACGTTAGGGGACTTTTTGTGTAAATTTCCAAGTTCCCAATAAACGCCAAGGTCATTGCCTCCTACATGGATGAAGAACAATGACTTAGACATGTAGGAATCGAAGCATTCGATGCTATCAAATTGGCCCTTCAACATTGGAATTGTGTCCTTGAACAATTGAATCTGGTCATCCAAGCTCAAAATATTTCCCTGATGGCGGATTCAAATGAAAATGTCAATCGAACTATTTCGCGTAGGTAACTGTAAATTTCGAAATGAACCAGATAACTCACAAGTATTGGTACTAGAGCCGGAGGCATATGCGATATCCCAGCAGAAGAACAAGCAAAACTTAAACCAGTTGTGATATTCTTCCTCTGAGATTCAGATAATCCCAGAATAGGAGGAGGAAACGGCAAGCCAAAAACTTGAGCTGCAAGTAAAGAGAAATTAAATTTAAAACCATTTGGATCAATTATAAGATAACAAAAGATAGATTTCCGGTCCGTACCGATGAAATCAACTACGAGTCTTCCGTTCGTGGGACGTCCAGTTGGGACTCTCTTTTTTTAATTTTTAATGCTCATTTTATATTTTTTTGGTTATTGGATTTAATAATAATAATAATAATAATAATAATAATAATATGAAAATAATAAAAATAAAACGAGGTTCGGATAAAATTAGGTGACTACAATATCGCACAAGTAGATCTCGGTTTCGAGATTTTGTGTATGCAGAAAAATCTTCGCTGAGAGACTCACCCAACAAAGTCAAGTGTGCGACGCGGGTTAGTCTAGATTTGTGAGTGAAAATTTTTGAGATACCGGAAGGGCAACAAAAAAATAAAAACGAGGGATGAGTTAACACATAGGTGGTTCAAAGATTTAAAATGTCTTATATAATTTATTAAAATGATGCTTTACTTTAAAAAGATAGATATTTGTTGATTTATTGTATACGAAATAGACTGTTCAAAACTATCTTTCACATTTCCTTTTTAAACATTTACTTTAACTCAATGTAAATTTTTCTTCTTAAAACCCTTATACGATCATTTTATTGTAGATGTCCAAAACCACAAACTTAAACACTTCGAAATTAAACCCTAAAGATTATGACCAAAAAACATATGTTTTTGATTAGTTTGACCAAAATTAAACACTTCATCCAAGCACGACAGTTCTGTTCCGTCGTCCTCGTCTTCACTACAATTTCTTTAGTATACTCGACAAACAACCCATCTGCTATAATCCTATACAAACCCAAAAAAATAATAACGTTAATAAATGAAAATTATCAAAAATAATACTAAAAAAGGAAAATGGAATTTAAGGTTTAATTATGCCCTCAGTTTTTGTACTCTTCGAACTTTGAAATTCGGTCACCTTTTTTGTTTGGTCTAAAAATTAAAATTCAATTGATAACATGAATAAATGAGTATAGGATACTGACTATTTTGGAATGTCCTCCTCTACGTTTGGACGATCTACTGCTGCCGGAATCTGAATCGGAGAGACGATACTCTTCCATTATCCAATTCGTTTTGACACCGGCCAGACCTGATTCTCCGACGTAGAAAACGAAATATTTCTTCATGCCAACCTTCTTGCTGCTATTGCTGCTCACCACAGGCTCATCGATTCCCATCGGCTTCCAGTACCCGTTGCCGGTGCTCTTGTTAGGCGTCCTCCGGCTGTAGAAATACCACCGGTTTCCCTCTCCAAGAGTTTTACCTACACATTCAAAAACACTCACTTCAACAAAAAAAGAAAAAATGGCAACCATTGCAAAATGATTGAATTGAATGATCAGATATACCGTCGAGTTCCCAGGGATCATAGGGATAGAGCTCGAGATCGGGGATGACATCGGGGTGGCACGGCAACAGCGCGGCCTTGCGTTGAAGGAAATGAACGATGAGCTCCTCGTCGGTGGGATAGAATCGGAACCCCGGCGGTAGGTTAACATTGCGGTTGTCTCCCATGTTTTCCTACGGAGAAGGATTTGGAGTGGGTGATATTTATAGTGTGGGAGCTGGATTATATATACATATATATGTATGTATATGTAGAGGAATAATAGAAAAGAAAGATCAAAGGGAAGAGAAGAGAGAAAGTGACGTGAAAAGGAAGGTGAGATTTGATGATAAATCACAAACTCCAAGCTCTCTCCCATGGCGGCGGGTAACGGTGTATACTTCCAAGTAACGATATCTGCTGTGTTAGCTTATAAGATATGGGTCCGACGGATCTGAAACAGAGATGATTCCATTGCATATGTGGCATATTTTCAGTTTTTTTCTCTCTTCCAGATAATTCTGGATCGACTCGTGTTACACACCTAATTTTGAAAGGTGAATATAATATATTAAATAAAAGGAATAAACAACAAAAATATTAATTAAAAAAGAAATAGACAACAAAAATATTAATTAAAAAAGGGTACACTATAATGTAATATATATAATACTATATAAGGTAAGATATACAATGTAAATATAATACATTAAAATATGATACAAGCTATAAAAGAAATAAAATGTATACTGTAATATATAGTACGATAATAACTAATAATAATAATAATAATAATAATAATAATAATATATACATAGGTAATATATCCATATAGTACACCGTAGGAATATAGATATATATACAGATGCGTACAAATATGTGATACTGTAAGTATATGTTATATATATAATATATGCATTAAACAAATAAACAACCAAAAGTATAGGGACCGAAAGGGAAATAACCCCAAAAAGTGTATCCTTCCCAACTGAGGGTCAACACTGGTCTTCGGACCGAATTGAAAAACAAGAAAATTCGGGGTCAAATCCGAAAGAAATCAAAACGGCAAGATAAAAAAGGACCGAAATTAAAGTCTTTAAAAACAGGAAGGATGGCGGAGAGGAATAAGAGGATGCGGAAAGGCTTCGGTCGCTAATTCGAAAACGCAGAGGGGATTAAATCGCGAAAATCCCTTTTCTAAACAGAGGACCGGGTATATAAGTGAAAAACAAATAAAAAACATTTTGATATGTATTTAAAAAAAAAACAGAAACCCTCACCCTCTCGTTTCCGGAACTCGGTGATTTCACCGCCATGTGCTGCCGCATCGTTTTACTGGAGAAAAATATAGAAAATTATGCATTCAATAGGATATGAACCTGAAAACTTCAAAATCAAAGTTAAACTCTTAACTATTAAACCAACTTAACACCTTTGTTTGTTTCTAACATAAATAATATATATTACAAACTACAGTTTATCATATAAATAATATTACTCTATATAAATAATATAAATATATTAGAAATACATTAGTATACATATATTAATATATAAATAACAAATAAAATCAAAATATATAAATATTTTTATATTATAAATAATATTAAATATATAAATAGATAAATACATTATTATAAAAACTAAAAGGCTAATTTCCAAAACTCTAAAATTTCCAAAAAGCCCAAAATCTAACAAAACCTCAAACCCTTAAATCCTAACCCTAAACTATAAACCTTAAACCTTAAAACTTTATTCATAAACAAATAATATTAAAATATATAAACAAATAATATATTATTATAAAAATTAAAAATAGATTTTTAGAAAATCTAAATTTTTCAAAATTAAAAATAAAAATAAAAAATTCACCAAAACCCTAAAGCTTAACCTCAAATCCATCCATTTTGGCTATTAATGGGTTTAGGGTTTTAGGGTTTATAGGTTAGAATTTAATGTTTTGGTGGATTTGGGGTTTTATAAATTTTGGATTTTTTAAATTATTTTTTATAATAATATATTATTTATTTATATATTTAATATTATTGATAATATAATTTTGTATTTAATATAAATATTTTATTTATTAGTTATATATATTAATATATTATTATATGTATTTTAATTTTATTTATAATATATTTATATAGAGTAATATTATTTATATAATTAAATAAATAAAATTAATTTCAACTGAAGCTTGGAATATATATTATTTTTGATGGAAATAAAATGAAGATGTTAAGTTGATTTAGTGGTTTAAGAAGTTGTTTTTGATTTTAAAGGTTTTAGGTTCAAATCCTATTGAGTACATATTTTTTTATATTTTCTTCCAGCAAAACGATGTCGTTTTGGGCAATTTAGTATCAAAATAGCGGCACCAAAACGACGTCGTTTTGGTTTAGCATCCAAGTCATCATGCCGTTAACTCCTTAACGGCACGATAGTATAAACAGTCAAAAAAATTTAATGATAAATTTAGATCAATTGAAAGGTTGATAGCAAAAATGAATCACTCTCAATAATTTGATGGTACCTAGCATAGTTTACCCTTTTTTATTACAATTTGTTCTCGTGATTTTTTTCTTCTTCTGAAATTGATCTAAATGAGACAACAGTACCGAGTTAATATAACTTTTTGGTATCTAATTTTAACATTAATGTGTAATGCGGCACTCAATTTTTCTAATGATGCAATTAGATATCTAACTTTTTTTTGTACAATTAAATACCTAACATTTTGAATTATACATGTTCAATTCATATTTATAATTTTAGTGTCATTTCATTAAAGGACTAATATGTGTTACATATACAAAAATTAAGTGTTAAATTTACAAATATGAACATGTATACTTTTAAATATATATATATATATTAAATTACAGTAAAAATAAAAGTTGGGTACCTAATTGCACTTAAAAAATTAGGTAAGTAAGTGCAACATTAAAAAAGCTAGGTTCTTAACTGCACAAAAAGGTAAAAAGAAAATAATTAATGGTAAGATTCATGGACCATGGTTCATCAAAACTAAAAAGAAATTTTTCTGATCATCTTTTTGCATAAAACTGTATATTTATATTTGATGCATTGCAATGAAATCTAAGTACAAATACACTAAAACCTGAAAGGTGGGGGAGCTCAACAAGTTGAAATCCAAGAATGTGTCGACCAAAAACTAGAACAACAAAATTTTTATGGTTTTGGTTCGTAAATTCTACTGCAATGGTTCTATATGCAGAGCCCATTTCATGAATATGGAAAGTTGTTTATGTTTGCAGTCTACTTCTCAATGCAGAACAGACGAGCAAAATATCTATAGTAATTTGGTACAAACAGAAAGAAAACATTGATTATACCTTTGATCCATAGCTGAAGAGTCAAACTGAGAATCATTACTCCGGACAAATGGCGGAAAACACCGGCAACCTCTTCTTTGTAGTAGGACAGCCATCGTAGAGAACGCGGTCGATGTATGCATCGATGTTTTCCCTTGATGGGTTTTTTTCAGGAAACGATGTTGGCAGGGTAACATCAATCCCATCATCTTGGGGTGACCAGTTGGGTCCGATGGTGGAGGTGGGGCTGATCTTGTTGGTTTTAGGTTTCATTGTAAAGTTGGTATTGGGGCGGGTGGTTTCGGGTTGGACAGTTGAGAGGGAGTTGATGATTGTCTCTTCAGGTCTGGTGGATGAGTCCTTTTGGGTTATAATGGGAGTTGGTTCTGTGAGTGGATGCACAAGGCGAGGTTTCGAGCCGAATGTGTTTGCCACGGTGCTTGCATAGGACTTGTAAACCTGTGCCTAAGCAACTCAGAGAGAAACTCGCAATGACCTTCTAGTATTTAAGTGCACCAGATGTTTTGGTATTGGAAAATTTGGAATATATATCATGAGATACAGTTTCATTTACGCTAACCTCAGATTTGGTCCTGAATGGGAAACAAGTGGGGCGTACGTCTTCCTTTCCATGTGCAAACTGCCAAAAAAACTTTAAGGTTTCTTCAACAGATTAGTGAAAAACGAACACATTCCAATTTCCAATAGGGTTCAACCAAAATAAAAAAGAGTCGTTGTAGTGCATAATGTTGGATACCTGGATCAGCTAATGGAAAGGTAGTTCTGATTAAAAAAATAAAAACTGGGAATTCTACAGCAAGAACATGGCAAATGAAATTTCAAGGTTCGAAAGTCAATTCCTTTGCTTCAGTTAGTACTAGAAAATATTCCTACAAGCTAACATTCACATTCACTTTCTAAAATATTGAATCGTTTTTCAACTAGTCAAATCTTGAATTTTCAGATTTTCTCAATCTATATCCATTTTTTCCTCTCAAAAGAAAACTGGAGAAAGAGTCTCATCATAATCAACACATGCAAAGAGACTAATTGATCAATTCATCGCCATTCATAAACGTAATTCAGTCTCTCCAAACAGCTAAATACCACTAAATCATCAAATTCAATAGACAATGACACCAAAATAAAAGAGCTACACTAACTAAGGCCCGACCAAGTGCATTTATAAACTTTCTTAAAAATTGGGTTAAGCAAAAATCTTTTTTCTTCATAAAATGTTTAAGGTTTGTAGGTTATTCCAACTCATTCCCCAATTTAAAATTAGGGTATGTCATTGATCTCATAGAAGACTAAAGGTATAATTTACAAATTCTTAATCTGAATAAAATTTTAGACAAAAAAATCCAAACTCTGATACTTAACAGAATATTAATGAATAATAAGTCAACACATTCTGTATAAGTTTAGAAAACTAATCCTAGTGTTAATACAAAATATATTTTAGTATCAAAGAAATTCACAAAGGCTAAAGTCCTTATGTTTGATAGCAAATACAGAGTTATTATAACATTAACACTATCATGAGAATTCAATCACATTAGACAATTCAGCAGAGAAACATACCTGACACTTGGATCCATATCGGCAATGGCCAAACTCCTCCCAAGCCCTGCAAATTTCTGACTTATAGAACCCAATACTTTCCAAAGACGAAGAACCAGAACCGATGATATTAGTATCAGAAGCAACAAGAACTCCATCCATTACAAACACATCATCGTCCACAACCTTCAGTGGTGTCTTCTCTGACTGTGGCGAAACTGATGATCTGAAGCAGCTTTTCCCGGATGAGCTGCTTTTGCCGCCACTACTGGACACAGAGTTGGAGCGTAGGTACTTTATGAGGTTCTCGGGCGATGAATAGTAGTTGCCACGGCTTCTTACTGGAGTTGTCGTCAGCTTCGGAATGTTGCTACTCTTTAGGACGTTGAGTTTGTTGCTTTCATTGTAGAAGCTCGAGTCCATTGAATCTGGATGTCTGCATTTCGTATTAATCACCAATTATCAGCAAAAAAGAAAACGTGAGTTTTGATTGAAAAGTAGATTCTAGGTTTAAGGATTTTTAAATAAGCAACGGAGTTGATTTTCTGGTGATTGATTTCTAATTTCTCTTTCTTTTTTTTAAAGTTCTAATTCCCGCCAAAAAAGTTCATGATCAGTTTTTTTAAGCAACAGACTGGAATCGATCGGATGAACTGAATCATGATTTCCGCTGGAAATTCAAATTTCAAAAAGAAAACATCAAAGAACTTTGACGAACCAATTGAATTGCTAAATTTCGAAGCATAGATGAGCTACAAGTTTCTTTTATACTATAATAGAAAAGGAGAAACAGATCAAGAAAGTTTCACGATGCAGAAAATTCAAACTGAAGATGATGAGAAAGGATTCAAAACAAACTGAAATCAATGCAGCTCAACAAATTCGATCCTAAACTAAAAGCAGCAGCAACACAATATATAAATGAATCGCGCATCCAATTCAAATGTAAAAGATGATAATCATTATATCAAATCTATAACCTTATAACAAGCATTAGAATCGAAAAATGAAAATGGAGAAAGAAATTCAAAGTGAAAAATTACCTAAAAAGAAGTAGCGTCACTCAATTTCAAAAGTGAAACTCCAAGATTGAATCTTCTGAGGAAGCTGAAGAGGAAAAACAATAGTTTCTCTTCGTTTATATATACTGTTTGGGTTGGCAGTGGGAAAAGAGAGACAAAGAAGAGCAGCGCCAAGTAAGCAAAGTACAAAAAGGATCTAAGATTGGCTGAAACGAGGGGCGTGGGGCCCCTTTTTTATGGGAAAATTACTACTCTGCACCCCCGAAAAAATAATAATTTGATCTAAATCCTTTAAACATTCCAGTTAAATGGAAAATTTGCACTTTTGACTCCCAAAAATTTATAATTCATCTCAATCCGACTCGAACTTCTTGGCTGAAGCCTTTGCAATTAATAACCTTATCAATAACAACAATAGGCTAATGACGGTCTATTATTTGATCAACACAAGCCATATATATGTACTGAGTCTTTTGACAGCAACCGAATTTTATGAACAAGCCTAAAAAACAAAACTATATTTCTACATGTCACATAGATTTTGACTTCAAATTCCATCATAGGGGTTCCTTAGATTCCCGCCAAGCAAGGACATGAGACCACCACCATGGACCCTACCCTCCGGAACCGAGAAGTCAAAGGTCTTGTTGCCGCCACTGCCACCGATGTTCCTGCTGTACCCATTTCTTCCTTCCTCTTGCTTCTCAGCATCGAAGAAGCTCGAGGATGAGGACTTCATAGATAAAGGAACCAATACCTGAGGCGGTATGAGTTGTTGCCTTTTCGCTGGTTTGTCCAGGGAATCGATACCATCAGAAATAACACTAGTCCCCAAGGATGAGTGATTGTTGTCCCAGCTGCTTCTTGTGGCTGTTGCTGCTGATACAAGCCCTTGGAAGACTCCGGGTGCGATGAGCCCTCCCTTGCTTGCCTCCCGCTCTTTCACCACACTGCTGTGAGCAGCACATAGACCACTCCTGCCCCTTGCGAATTTCTCGCATTTGCTCTCCCCCCAAGAGCATCTTTTTCCCCCACCATGGGCCTTGCAGAAGTCCGTGCTTCCTTGGGCACTCTTTCCACAATTCTCAATCTTGCATCTTTTTCCACCACCGTGCTTGACACAACAATCAGTTCGACCGCGCGCACTCTTTGTACAGCCTGGCACAACACACCTCTTCCCACCACCATGTGCAACACAGAAATTGGTGCCTCCATGCACACTCTTGGGACAAATGCCACCACCATTGTAGAGGCAACGTTTTCCCCCACCGTGCCCTTTGCACAACGGCGTGCTCCCTTCAGCACCTTTGGTACACCCTGAAAATATACAGCGTTTTCCACCACCATGAGCCTTGCAAAACATAGTACTTCCCTGAGCACCCTTATTACATCCCTGGAACTGGCAACGGCGTCCACCACCATGAGAGATGCACAAACCAGCCTGTCCTTCAGCACTGCGTGTGCAGCCTTCCACCTTACACCTCTTTCCCCCACCATGTTTGATGCAAAGCCCTGATTTACCTCGTGCTGCCTTTGTGCACCCTCCAGGAAAGCCACATCGTCTGCCTCCACCATGAGCTATGCAAAAATCTGTCTTCCCCTCGGCACTTTTAGTACAGCCCAAGTGTTGGCACCTCCTCCCTCCACCATGACCCTTACAGTAGGCAGTGCAGCTCTCAGAGCCTTTGTTACACCCCGGTTTTTGGCATCTTTGTCCTCCCCCATGACCAATACAGAGACCAGATGCGCCTCTTGCTCCTTTTGAGCAGCCAGCAAACTTGCATTTCTTTGAATTTCTTGCTCGATTATCTGAGGACGTCATAGTGGTGGTTTGCTCAGAGAGTGTGTCTAAAGAAAAATCAGTCTGAGAAAAGGGCTCACAACTTTGATGAAATTGATGACAAGGAGATTTATCCCCAAACTGAAAAAGCTCTTGTGTCTGAACCAAGGCTTTGTGACTATCCATTTTCGGAGCAAAGAGGAGTGATGGCATATAACCACCAGATTTCTTGGCCGAAGTAGAACCCTCGTCAACAACAGGTATTGAAAGTCTACTATCTTCCAAAGAAACCTGGTTTGAAAGTGGCATACTAACATCAGTTTCTGATGACAGAGGACGTTCCAACTGACTCATACTTTCCTTAAAACCACCAGAAAGGCCTAGTTTTAGGATCGAATCGTCCTCAAGTGACATGCCCTGGGCGAATAAAGCTTCTGTTGATTTGTTCTTGTTGAGACCAGCATTGTAATAATTATCCAAATATACACTCGGAGTTGGGCCTAACCCCAGAACCAACCTGCAGCCGTCATCAGGTGCATTAGAAAGATCAGCATGAAGATTGCTTTGTGCAGTTCCAAATCGGGCTTTGCTGCTTCCTCCGTAACCGAGAAAGTTCAGGCATAGGGTGTTATCACCGAATTTTTCATTTTTTGAGAGTTCAGATACATGAGAAAGCTGTACATTCCTATTCAAATCCATACCCTTTGAAGATGCTGCAAACTATATCGATAAAAAAAAAAGAGGCCAACCTTACAGAAAAATCTTTAATGACCGATAAATATATCAGAAACGAAATGGGAACGAAGAAATTCCAATAATGTCCCTCCTCCACTTACAAACCCGGATGTATCTGCTCGGTCCATCTTATAAAGTATCTATGCAACAGGCCAATAGCACACACTTCAATTCTGTGAAAGCTTAGATGCCAATGTATCTGACAACATTTCTAGGAACAAACCCTTTTATTAGAACATTCAAAGTGGATGCAAAGAGATATCTGGAGTGTCGTGTGCTCCTTATCGACAAATAGATTGGCTTCATTAACCCTAACAAGAATAAACAATCGAAGTAACACGATCAGGCATTGATTAAAGCAAGTATATTAACAAATCAGCAACATACAACTTTCTATCCAAGGACAGAAGATCAACTATACATATGACCCCCCTGCACCAACAACACTTTCAGGACAGGCGCCGCCATCCAGACAACTAAAGGAGATTAACACAGTTAAATTAAACACAAATATAGGATTGCAAAGTTCCGAAAAGGTATTAACACACAAACATAAGTAATTCCCCATTTGAGCCAGGAACTGGTGTTATAAGAAATATAAATATCTGTTTCAAAATCCTTTTATATCAGTTGTAAGCAAATTATGATGGAAAACAAAATCTTATAAATAAATTTAAACCTAAAAAATGGGTATCCCGTTGAATAGAACAAAGACTGAAGCTAAAGAACAGTCGATAACACCACTTGAGCAGTAAACAATTTCTTCAAAGTTGTTTAAGATAAAGTAATAAAATTTCCTCTTAACTTAAATTTCGAAACTTTAACTAAAATAGTAAAGCTCTGGGATTAACCATTTGGTAAAAAGCTAAAGTAGAACAAACCTTTTACACTCATCAATCTAACATGGAAAGATCACAATTATGATTAACAGACAACTTTCAACAGTAGCCTTACAGTCATTGATTGAGCCTTGAGATTCCAATAAATGTTGGATTTTTCATTAGATATTTAAAATTGGATGGCCAGCACCATGTTTATCAATTGTCAGGCTGATCCCTTTGTATTAAAGCCAACAGAATCTCTTAGAATCTATGACATTTCATCTAAAATCCAAATCTCTTCTAAGCACATGTATATAGACATAAGATATGTTCATATACAAAGAAAAATACAGACCAAAATGCAATAAAAACATAAACTTTAATATAAAACAGGAGATCTAAAACTACAAGTCCCACAAATAACTCAAGACTTGAGCATCAAAAACCAAATAGAATTACAGAAAAACAACACAAAATAAATATAAAAAACAGGGATTCATGCAAAAATAAAATAAAAACAACAGCAGTCGCCAGTAGAACAAGATAATGTTGAGAAATAAGTCAACTTAGACCCCCAAAACTCAAAAATACAGATCAGAAAAACTAATTACTTTATAAAAGAAAAACAAACAAACCCAGATTACTTTCAGCAACACAATTAACTTTCCGTCCCAGTAAAGACCAAGGAAAAAACCCTTCTTTAAAATTTCAATAATACCATCATAATAACAATTAACAAAGCCATGAAAACATAACAGCTCAAAATCATGCATGCATAGCGCAAAGACCTAACCCTTCATGTAAACCATAAGCTCCTATGAAATATATAAGCAAACTTACTCTCGGAAAAAAGATGGAGAATAAAATTCCAGAGCAAAATTACTTGCATAAAATATGAAAACTTTGAACTAATAACAACTAAAAAAGATTAAGCTTGAGAGAAATATAAAGAAAAAATAGTGGAAATACCGTGAAGAATCCAAGTTTAGAGAAAACATGGAAAAAGCTGAAGGATCTGAGAATTGGCTAAATACATGGTTAAACAGAGCTGGAGAATCTTTTATAAATAAAAAACAGACAAAGCGTGAAAATGAATAAGAAGAAGAATTAGGGACATGAGAAACCGAAAATTAATTAAAAAATAGATATGAATTTTAATTAAAAATGTTTTTAATTATATACGGGCGGCTCCAACTATTTATTTATTTATTATTATTATTTTGTTTTTTTCCATGGAAATTAATGGGAAAAAACAATTTGATCGTCAAAAATAGCCTTGCAAAACAGAAACGCTTCCCTATTGGACGATGCATGGTTTCCGTTATTTTGAAGTCTAAATTACCCCTCTTTGAGGGACCGTCCCCGACAGATTGTGGAGTGCAAAAGCGTCAAGTGGAAAGTGTGGTTGTTGTTGTTTTTCATTTAATTTTTTATATTATTTAATTATATTGTTTTCCATGGGAATTGTCTCCCCCTTCTGGTATCGACGACGAATGAGAAGAGAGGGAGTGGCCGAGGTGGAAAAGCGTGTAGTGGAGTGCTCTTATCAATTTTATCAAAACAAATTTCTCGCAACCCGCCAAACGTTTGCTAAGAATACTCAAAACAGAGGCCCTGCCTTTGATTGAGTTGACTTCGCTTTGTGACCGAGTTCGGAGCTGAGCTGCTCTCGTGTTTTAACCTAATTTTCCTTTTATTCATCGTATTGAGATTTGGAGAATAAATTATGTATCAACATAAATCAAATGATGTCAAGATAATTTGAAATAAATCCCTTGTCTCTTTTTATGTTTTTTTTTCTTCGACGTTAAAAAATTAAATTTTAAGTTCTAATTTTAAATTTTAAACGTTACTTCAAACTATATCCTCTAAAAAATACACTCTGCACCAAATATTTTAAACCTTAATCTTAAGTCTTAACATTAAACTATAAACCTATTCTTTTTAATGATAGGACATAAATAGAGGCACCAAAAAAGGCAAACGATTTCTACTCCGATAATTTATGTATATAGTAAAGTTTTAATGTGAAAAAAGCAATTTACACATAAATAAAAAAGATATAAATTAAACCCAAATGAGTGGCTCCAGTGAAAAAAAAGATAATATTCATTATAGGATGTACAAATTCAAATACTTATGTGTGCACTATTAAAGGGTTAAGAAAAAATATTATTGTCCTAGGAGACACAAGTTCAGATATTAGAAGGTATGTGACATCCATAAAAAATATTTTTTATACATTTAAAAACAAAAGCATAGTCATTAATAACAAGAGTCCAATTGGAAAATAAAAAATAGATTTTTATAATTTTATGAACCTTTTCAAAAAATTGTGATATTCTCACAGTTTTAATGGTTTTATAAATTTTATTTTTTAAAAAAACTAAAGTAAGTATGTTTCTAATTTTATGAAAATATAAGTTCAAAGCGTAAATTCTAAAAAAATAAAGTTTATAGAGTTTTTTTTAAATCTTAGGGTTTTCTTTGTATTTTTTAGATTTTTTTCTAACTTTTTAAAAGCAAAAAATCTAAAATTTATTTCACTAGAATTTTCTTGATTTTTATTTTTAATAATTTTATAATTTTTTTATTTTTCTAAATAAATTAAACATGGTTAGAATTTTGAAAAATAAAACATAAAGCAAAAACATAAATTTTAAAATTTGGATATTATTTTGGATTGTTTGACATTTTTAAGATTCTTATATTTTTGTTCCGAATCAATTGGGTTATATGCAAGAGCCATACAATGAAGAGATCGGTGGGGTCATGGCCCCACTCCCAAAAAAAATTAAAAGCATTTCTTATAAATATATATATGACCCTTCATAAGTTTAAATTCTTCAAATGACCCCAATAAATTTATAATTTTTAAATGACCCCTAATAAATGAGGTTGAGTTTCTTCTCTCATTAAATAATTTAAAAAGATCAAAGAAATGACTAATAAAACAGAATGATGGTTTTATTTTGACAAATTTTAATTCTAATCCTAGTCCTACTTAGAGAGAAGAGAAAAAAAAGAGGGGTGCTTCTAGTGGGTCTAAAACCCATATCCTAAGAAAAATGAGAGAACAAATATGAGCAACTTAACTAACCGACTAAATGTACTTGTTTAGAATAATGGTAAATATAGATAATTGAGATCAAAATAATAGTAATAATAATAATAAAAGACGACTAAAAATATACAATAGACAAAATAAGGATTAGGTTAAAGTACATTAGTGGTAAACTTTTAGGCCTAAACAAAATGACAAAATTTGTGAGGAACACATCGGCTAACTAACTTGGCGACACACGAGCCAGGTCGAAGTAGCCGGCTGCAGCTCTCGGCTTGCTCCGAAACCCGACAGCGGCTAACCTCAAAATAACAACAAGGTCTGCCTTGTGACGAGGGAGCTTCTGGATTCTTCCTTCACTGCCAGTTCGCTGCATCTAGCCGAAGCCTGATTGGCTGTGATCTGATATCGTACACGTGGTTTCCCTTCATTGGCTGAAAGAACAATTATTGGTGGATTCCCGGAAAAGATATAGTCCCTTTGTTCTTTTTTACGTATTAACTACCCTTTTGCTTTGCCGCAATTCGAGTGCGCGCGTGTAAACCTTTCCAAACATGGCATGGTATAATTCTAAATTTAGTCCTTCAAATTTTACAATTGCTTTTTATATTGATTTTTTAGCTAAGTCGAAGATACTTAATCTCTCTCTCTTTTTTAGTTTTTGTTTTGTTTTTTTAGGCTTAATAAGTTAATATCAAAAAGTGATAGTTTGGGCACTTAAAAGAGATAAAAAAAATTTAAACATCTAAAATAAAAAAAATGAGATAACTTTAGCACTTATTTTAGTATTAAGCCTTTTTTACTAAAACTTTAAAATTTTCATCATGTTGATATGATAATCTGCGTGATAATTCATATAAGAGAAGTTAGAGAAAAAAAAAATGGCCTAAAAGTGAATTATAATTTTTTTATAAGAGCTAAAATAAAATTGTATCATTCAATTAACTTATAATTTACAAATATAGTGATTAAATCATAAATTTATCATTTTAGGTCAAAAATATGATTTTCACATGTATTTATATATTTTAGAAGAACTTATGTATAGCCGCTTTATCTTTTTCATTCTTGTCTAATTTGATGGCAGGCTAAGACATTAATCTTAGTGCTGGTTGTCGACCGTCAGTCACCTTCTTTTATTTATTTGTTTTGTTCTTTTGGTTTTAGTTCTTTTAATTCAATAAATCTGTCTTTATGACACGTTTTTCTCTACCTTTTGGCATTTATTTTTTTGCCTCTTGGTACGCTTTTCTGTTATTTGTTTTTCATTCAGGGTTAGGTTTGACGTCGCCACGACTGATCAAGATGCGCTCTTTTAATTATCCTGTTGATCTCCCTGTTTTAGACCCTCAAACTGGATCTAGATGCAAGTTTAGTCACAACTCTTGATCGCGATTGAGTTGTGGGAATAAACGTGTTGTCAATGTGCCACAATTCTGTAATATGCATTTTTTTAATGTTGTTTGTTGGTGGTTTTTACCTTCATCGTCGAGCTTTGGTGATGTTTTGTATCTATTTTGTTTCGAGTCTTTAAATAAGTTTTTTACCTTTTTTTATTTGGTCATGTTTATGATCTAGAGACGTTAATTTTTTATGCTTTAATAAATATATTCGAATCAAAGTTATTTACTTGTATTGTAAACTTTTATCTTGAGTTTTTTATTTTTAATAAAACTGACGTACTCATATTAAAAACATATTAAAAAAAGGACTTATGTATAATTTTATCATTTTGAGAGGCTAAGGCTCGTGCCAACTCCCTAACGTTACCCTACTCGTCAACATGTACTTTATTGTGTACGTGTAACTTTTATTTTGCCAAAAACTAAAAACAAATCATTTGGCAAGGAGTAACGTTAATAGATTTTATCAAATGAGTTTAGCTTAGTCGTCATCGTTATTGATGTCATATATAAGAGAATGCGAGTTGGGACATACGTAAAATTTTATGTTAGAATATTAATTTTTAAAAAGTTATATTAGAAAGTTAGCAATGCGAAATTACAGAATATTTTAAGAGGTGTAGAATTAGACCATCGATAAACTTTTTTACAAAGAACACACCGAAACTATAAAAAAAAAATTAAAATTTCTAAGATTATGGTCCACACCCACTGAGTCCATTTATAAATGTAAGGATAAACCTGCTTAACCATTTAATGTCCTTCGATTTAAAGGTCCAGAGGAATTTAATCTATTCTTTGAATCATTATATTATTGAACATTATTATATTACTAGCATTTCATACTTCATTTCAATTTTTTTAAAAAACAAAATATTCTTTCTAGTGCCTATCTCACGTGTTGACAACTTTGGGGATCCTTTTTAATTTCATTCTAATGACCTCTTGGAGGGGACATAGGGATACAATTATAAGTTGCAACATTTTATAACATTCATTTATTTGACATATTACATATATAATATGAACAATAGACGGCCTCGTGCAAGGGAGAAGCGTAGTGGACGCAACCGTTGGTGATTGGAGGAATTAAAAAAAGAAATGAAATAGACTATAGGGTCAGTTTGGGAGCTATTTTAGAGAAAAAAAAAGGGAAACTTAAACAATATTTTGAGTTATGGGATGCGTTGGTATATTTTGGAATTTACGGTAAAAATTATAGTGCATGGTGAAGTCGTCATCTGCAGGTATCGACTTGGGTGAAGACGCCATCTGCAAGTGGCGACTTCCCATGATTTTGTCTTGAATCAATAAGAAAAAATATTAAACTATTACAAGTCAAGGTGCAGGTGGCGACTTCACCCTGCACTGTAGATTTTGCCGTAAATCCCAAAATATATCTCAACGCACCCCATAACTCAAAATATTGTTTGGATTTATATTATTTGCCAAAATTTGCCGTAGTTTGGTTCTAAAAAGTATTTTAATTTTTGTTTTTTATTTTTTTTCAAAAAATGGTTTTTATTTTTTGTTTTCTAAAAAAACTATAAAACACATTTGGTTAATAGAGACGATAACTTGTTTTCAAAAATGAAAATAGTAAAAATGTGTTTGGTATATAGTTTTTTTAAAATAAAAAAGCTTAAAGGTCAAATTAGCCCTCAACGAAAAATTAGAAAATCAATTAAGCCCTTATGAATTTTTTACACCCAATTTAGTCCTCATAATTCAAATTGCAATCAATCAAACTCTCATAATTCAAATGCGATCAATTTTGCCCTCCCGTAATATTGACTGTTATAGTTAATTGTTAACTCACAAACAATCATTAAGATAGTGACACGTGGTGCACCTAAAAATTCAGTAAAAATCTAAAAAAACATATTCAAAGTTAACCCCTCCACAACTACCCACCTTAAAATAGTTTGCTGATTAGTTCCCCTCCACAACCACCGTCTTCACTTGATCCATTGAAACGTTGTGGAGTTTGCATGGGTTGGAGTTAAATCTAACATCTCCAGGTTTCAACATCCATTTTCTTCTTAAAACACGTGGTTTGTTTGTTAAGAGTTGTTTGTTTCCTAGGAAATTAGTAAAATCCCAGTGGAAAACTTTATTCGCATGGATTGGGCGAAGACTTTGACAGGGGATCTACATCAGATATGATAGTTCTTACAATGACGCTAACAATGGAGCTTGGTATTTTAATTAAAAAATCAATAAAGACCAAATTGAAGAAAAAAAATTAAAACTATGATTGTTTTGAAATAAAAACTTAGCAAAGGGCCAAATTAGAAAATATTTTTAAAATTTTAAATATTTTTTTACGGTTTAATGATGTGACACTTTTAAACAGTGTCACGTGTTATTATTTTATTGGTTATCAATGAGTTAATGGTCAAAATTTTGTCAACCGTTACGAAATAGCTAAATTGAGTGTGTTTCTGCTAATGGGAGCTAAATTGGGTGCAAAAAAATCAATAATGGATTAATTGATTTTTTTATTTTCGTTGAGGACTAATTTGATCTTTAAGCCAAATAAAAATAAACAAATAGTTACTCATTAAATAATTAAATTAAAGTATAATTATTAAAAATATTATTATAATAAAAATAAATTATGATTAAATAAATCAAAGTTCTAAAATTGACATTAGAATGATTTGAACCCGGGTTAAATAGAGTTAAAATTTAAAAACCCTTATTTTCATGTTTTCCACTTTTCTAAAATATTTTCAATGAAAATGTTGAAAACGTATTTTTTATGTTTCCATAATTTCACTCATTTTTGTTTTCATCTAAAAAAAACATTTTCAATTTTTGCAAGCAAACATGTTTTCTTCATCACTTTCTATTTTTCAAGAAAATAAAAATAAAAATGCCTTGTATTCTTTAGAACCAAACACACCCTAAATTTTATGTACTTTTTGGTGTTCTATATATGTCCTAAAGTTAAACAATATATATTTAGGGTTTAAGATCAAGATTTAGGATTAGATTTTAGGATTACAGTTCAGGGATAAGTTTTACTTTTTAGGGTTTAGGTAGAGCCATCTAAGACATTCTCAAGGTCCAAAGTGAAAACTCAAAAATGGACCCCTATATAACAAAAAGTATGTTTTATTATTTTGAACAATTAATTTAATATTTCATCAATAAATCGTAAAAATATGATTAAATTAAATACATTGTCTTCATTGTTTTGCTCATAAAAAACCATAAATACAACTAAAAAATAAGGGACAACCACTAACTTACTAAATTGTCACTTGAAAAATCTGTGAAATTATGAAGGTAAAAGGTGAGGGCCCTGAACGGTCGCTCATGCTTAGGATTTAAGGTTATGACATAAAATTTAGAATTTAAGGTTACGACTTACAGTGTTTAGTAGTGCTATCAAAAAAATATTGTTGGAAAGATAAAATGTCTATTTTAGACATGATGTCAAAGAGTGTTCTTGAAAAGAGTGGAAGTTGGATTTAAGAATTAATAAGTGTTAAACTTGTCATCTTAAATACAAATGGGATTTTCAACCCAAAAAGCAAAAAATATATATATAATTTTTGGGTTTGGGTCAATAATCACCTTTCGAAAGTGATTTTTCTATAAAAATTCAAGTGTTTTTAATTGATGATTAAGTGGGGAAGTGATTTTGATCTTCCAAATTCAATCAAAACAGGGTCTTCCTTTTTTAACTTTGGGGCATATACAGGAGCATAAAAAGGGATATAAAATTTTTATTAAAGGAAAAATAAAAATTCTCTATCCTTATTTGTGCTCATATATATATATATATATATATATATATATATATATATGCATCAAAGCTAAAAAATTATATTTAGGATTTAATATTATAATTTATAATTTAATGCTTAAGTTAAAAAATTATATATGTCCCCTTCTGACGCTGCCAATGAAACTACATTTATGAGGTAATGATCCCACCCAGAAAATTTTAAGGTGATGCAGTCTAAAATGAGGCTAAAACGAGGGTATACCGAAATTCTTATAAAAAAATGTAAGAATTTCGGTATTTACTTTTCTATACCTACCGAAATACTTACAAAATCAGTAAGCATTTTTGTATATACCAAAATTCTTACTATTTTTATAAGAATTTCTCTATATACAAAAAGTAAATACCAAAACTCTTACTATTTTTTATAAAAATTTTAATATAATCTCATTTTAAGTGTCTTACGTTAAAAAAATTCATCCCGCACGGTCACGCTTTTCAAGCACGAAATCCATGTTGGATTTTTATTGACCGTTGTTTGTCAGTGTACAAATGAGAGCGAGGAGACTTAACTTTTCAAATCTCAAGAGTTTTTTCCCTT
Source organism: Hibiscus mutabilis (assembly GCA_019671005.1). NCBI lineage: Eukaryota > Viridiplantae > Streptophyta > Magnoliopsida > Malvales > Malvaceae > Hibiscus > Hibiscus mutabilis. The sequence goes on along the minus strand of CM033723.1, from coordinate 52,533,646 downwards.
TCTATAATGTCTAAAATTATTCGTAAATTTCTTAATTTTTAAGTTAAAAATATAAGAAAATTACGTTAAATTTAAAAGGATCGCATTCTTTTTTCGCATTATAATCAAAATAAAAATTTTGTGTACAATTGAACTAAATCAAAATTTTATGTATATAAGTTCATAAAATTAATAATAATATTCAAATATCACACTACAAATTTAATAAAAATTTGATGAATAATTTTATATTAAACCCTTTAAATTAGGACAGTTTCGATGTTTAGCCCTTTAAACTATGATTTCCTTTATTAATTTTTTTTGAATTTGAGTACGTCAATTTTATTAAAGAGAAAATTTTAAGAAATACAATAAGAATTTACAACTCATGTAAACAAAACTTGATCCGACTATATTCCTGATAACACGAAAATTAGCATCTCTAGATCATAAATGAAACCCAACCTAGAAAAGGTAAAAACCCTAACTCAAAGGCTTGAAACAAAATAGATACAAACATCATCAAAACTCGACGATGAAAGGTAAGAACCAACAACAACCGACATTTAAAATGCATATTACAATAATAAGGCATGTTGATAACACGATCGTTATCACAACCCAATTGCAAACAATAACGGTGACTGTGAGCTCATATCCAAATTCAGTTCAAGGGTCTAAAACAGGGAGATCAACATGATAATCAAAAGAGCGTCATCTTGATCAATTATGACGACGTCAAATCCAATCATGATAGAAAATCAAATAAGAAAAGATACAACCAAACAACTGATTAAGAGAAGAAAAACGTGCCAAAAGACAGATGATACATACCAAAAGGTAGAGAAAATCGTGTCACAATAACATAATTATTAATTTAAAAAACTAAAAATTAAAAAACAAAAAAAGATTACCGGAGATTGACAATTAGTACTAAGACTAATGCTACCGCCGGCAGTATAAAATTAAAAAAGAATGAAAAGTTAAAAGGGAAAATGGGGTATTGAGTTCTCCTTTATTGAATTTTAAAAAATCCAATAGTCTACTTCTTAAAATTGTATATTTTATTACTAGAATCATGATCTTAGAATTTATAAATATAATATACTATTTAAGTGGCCTATAGGAGATATTTAGATCGCAATCGAAGTTAAAATAAATAGAGAAAAAAAAAACACAATTTACATTAAAAAAATTGGTGGAAAGCTGAGAATTAAGAAATTGGTTGGTCATGACATTGACATCTCCCCGCGTTACATTAATAATGATAAAAAATTAAAGTAAATTTTAGTCTTTGAAGTTTATGTTTTTTAATTTAATTGTTGAAATTTTCTTTTCTTTAGGTTAGTTTATAAAATTAAATTTTTTTATTATTTTATTAACATGATACTTTAAGGTTGTACCAAATGACACAATATTAAAATGTCACATTGTTAGAAGGACTAAAAAAAATGTTACGTTTAATGATTAATGTGGACCATTAAAATCTAAGGATCACGATGAAAAAAGTTATCAAGATGAGTGACTAAAAGTTATTTTACCCATTGATAGCAATATTATAGGTAAACTATACCAAATGTCACTTAATTATGATTTTGATAACAAATATGTCTCTTTTTTTCTAAAAGTTATAAACATGTCACTCAATTAAAATATCATTACAAACATGTCAATCCGTTGTTAAAATTGACACGAACGTCTAACGTGGCATGATATAATAACATTTTTACTCTCCAAAAGTATACAATTTATTAATTTTTTCCTAATTCAAAATAATCTAATAAATTTAACCCTCATATTTAAACATTCATGTTGTTTAGTTTTTATTTTGTAAAACCGTCAAAGCGAGTGAGCTTATTGAATTAAAACGATAGTTGGGTAATTGTATTCAACCATAAAACAAAGAACAAGTTATTGATAAATTGTTATTAAGTATGAAAGTAACAAAAAAAAAAGTAGTATGCCATTTTTGAGAGAAGAACAAGCAATTCAAGAGAAAAACAGAAAAATAAATTGGTGATTTTTAAGTATGAAAGATTATATTTATTGAATTGTTTCAAAATATGATCAAGTTTATAGAATATGTAAGTTTTAAGGACTAAAATTATTATTATACCATGTCACACCATTATTATTGTCTAATATTTAACGACCAATTATCTATTTGTAATAATATTTTTAATTGAGTGACTTGTTACATGCTTTAAAAGAAATTTAACATTTTATAATTTAACAAAAAATAATATATTTTTGTGAAGCCAATAATCTAGCAAGATGAGGTATCCCTTAAGTAAGATCAGGTGTTCGAATTATGACATTGTAAATGAAGAAAATTGAACTGAGAGGGTCGCTCCTATACTAGGTCTCTACAAAATTTGGTCCTGATTAATCGAACAATAAGTCAAATACCAGTGAATAAAGCAAATTTTTTTTGAAAGTAACCAAAAAAATAATTAAATCACCTGAATCGTAATTTACCCTAGTATTATTAGGTTGGTGTAGGATTCCGTTTCAAAATTGAAGATGCATAGAAGAATATTCAATAAAAACGAAGGGCGTGACGTTTTGTGGGTGTTGGGTGGGACCAGTGGCGGAGCTACATGTAATTTAAGGGGTCAATTGACCCGGCTTGATTTGTTAGGGTTCAAATTTTTTAAAAAGTTAAATAGAATTTTAAAGAGTTAGTGTACCATTTTCATTAAAATATTAGAATTGACCCCACTTAATTTGTTGGGTATGAGTTCAACAATATTTATATTGTAGAGGTATGAAAATCCTTGTACCCTAAAATTTACTCTGACCTCAGTATATGATAATCTCGACTCTGCCACTGTATAACAGTTTAATTTCAACAATTAGCTTAGCAGTATTTTTTTAATTTTTTTATATGACAGTGGTATTATTTAATGAATGAAAATCAATGAATTGATTTGTCAATTATTGCTTATTAATATTATATAAATTACTTTTTAAAATGTCAAATTGAAGGGAAAATAATACCATTTAGGGTAAAATGCACAAATGGTCACTAAACTATATCTAACAATATAAAATGGTCATCAAACTTTCAAATATTACATAATGGGCATTAAACTTTAATTTTTGTTACAAAATGGTCATTGAGTCGTTAAATATCGTTAATTGGGTGACGTGACAGTTATAAAAATTTGAATAATATAACATTTAATCCTCCATATTGACACATTTAATCAATTTATTCTTAATTTAACCATCACTATTGATGTCTAAATTGATTGAATGGGTAAATATTGAGGATTATATATGTTATTATACAAATTTCTGTAACTGCCACGTCTCCTAGTTAACTACAGTTCACGGCCCAGTGACCATTTTGTAATAAAAACTAAAGTTTAATGACTATTATGTGATTTTTGAAAGTTTGGTGACCATTTTGTATTTTTAGGGATTATTTAGTGACCATTTGTGTACTTTATCCTGCAATTTATTACTAGATCTAATTTTCAAAAATAGATGAAGCATTGATTTAATGATAAGATGAGGTTTTTGAAAACTTTCGTTACAAATTCAAATCTTATCATGGGTGAGTATGATTATGCTGAAACTTGAGATATATTTTAATCTCTTTGATGATTAGGTAATTTAGTGATTTGTAGACGTAATTGTTTGGAAATTAAGGTTGAAATAAGCATTTCTTTGTTTTGAATTGGACATGATTTTTGTCTGCTTTGTGGTACAATTTTTTTATCTGTATGGTAATTTAATGTTCGTGTAGCAATCAACACGACACACCTTCTGATTATGGAAGGTCGGCGTCTAATATGATTAGATCCCTTTTGTGGTAGTTTATCGATGCAATCAAAATCGTTTGCGGAACAATCTACAAGATTTATTTCTCGAGCTCCACGCATACATCACTATAATGTCTAGTTGGAAGAGACACAATTTTTTACGATGGTTGACAGATTTCTATAGAAGATGAACGACCTGAAATACGTTTAATCTGTTTTTCTTCACGCCCTTTAGGTTATATGTTTTAATTTTTTTCTTCATGGGTATTCTGGTGGGCTTGCCCCAATATTTTTTTTTATTTTCTATGATTTGAGTGTATTGTATTTGTAGTAATTTTTTTTAATGAAATCCAGTTTTTTTCTTGTTAAAAATGATTGAAAATTACACGATCTAGTGTAATGATTTTTTAACAATATTAATTGAATCGATGATATTTATAAATAAAGGTTTACGTGATCATTATGAAGAAGTCGTAAACCAATAATCAGTAAAAGGAGATTTACGTGATCATTATGAAGTCTTAAACCAATATTAATTAGGGTCAACTACAACGGAGGTCACTCAAATATGGACAATATTACATTTGAGTCACCCAATTATTAAAGGTTACATTTGGGTCACTTAATTATAGGTAACGTTACATTTGGGTCACCCTTCATATTTAAAAAAGTATATAAATTTTGTCATTTTTTCTTCCAAATCAGTTGTATACCCTCGTTAACATTAGAGTACTTCATTTGAAATCATTAATTAATCGATACACAAAGGGTAACATTAGAGTATTTCATTTGAAATCATTAATTAATTGATACACAAATTGATACACTTTTTTTTAGATATGAAGGGTGACCCAAATGTAACCTTAACCATAATTGAGTGATCCAAATGTAACATTTAATAATTGGGTGACACAAATGTAATATTACCAATAATAGAGTGACCCAAATATAACTTTTAATAATTGGGTGACCCAAATGTAACATTGATCATAATTAAGTGACATTCGTTGTAGTTTATCCTATTAATTATACGATCATTATATGTTAGGGATACGAACTTTTGTATTTATTAAATTATATAAGAATTTAAAAATCTTAAGGTGCGAAACTAAATTATTTAAATAAATTATATATATATATATATATATATATATGAGAATTTAAAATTTTCAGAAAATATGACTATCCCTTAATATATTTCTGTCTATCCTATATAGACGAGTTATGTAAAGGACATGTCTTACAAATCTCAGCTAATAGAGTTTTAATGATTAATTTTTGACTTTGAGCAGTTATTTTTTTTTAAATAGTCTAAAGGTGATTAAAACTTACAAGGTAATATCTGTTTTTATATATTCTTAATTATTTGATAATGTACACACTTTGCAGAAAAAACGATTGAACTCGAGTCTCTTAAGATGAACATCATCATCTTTCCTACATGGACCACTTGTTGGATTCACTTTGAATAATTAATATTAATGAATAATAAAGATAAAAATGAAATGATATATACCATTATGTTAAATAAAATGATATATACCCCATTTTGTTCAAATTAGAGTTTGGTTTGCTTAAAGCTTTTTTATTTTTAATAGTTTAAAGGTGATTACAAGGTAGTATATGTTCATACATATTCTTAATATTTTAATACATATTCTTAATCTTTTAATAATGCGCACACCTTTCAGGCATAACGATTGAACCATAATTTCCTAAGATGATCATCATCTATTTTTTCACTGAGACTATTTGTTGGGTTCGTCTTCTTAAACCTTTAAAAACTTTTTTTTAGCATTTAAAGCTTTGAAACTTAAATGGGCCTAAACTTGCTAAGGTAACTTGCCATTTCATCATCCTGAACCTTTTCTATCCATGTGTTTCTTTTATATATATAATTTTAAATTATTTATCGCGATAATTTTTTAAGTACATTCAAATTCATAACTTTAAAGTTGTGAAAGAAAAAAATGGGGTTGTTAAGATGTTGAGATATTTATTTTGGTATATCTAGAAGAAAAATATTTTTGGACTTTAACATAATTACAAAAATAGTTCAAAGTCCACAATGACTAATTTTTTAACGGCTAGTTTTTCATTCCACACTATAAATATAAGCCAATGACACTTGAAAAACTAGAGGATGGACATCCAAGCTTAAAGATCAAGAGAGTAGAGTTTTTCATTGTTTATTTTTGTAATCTCTTGTAAAATCTTCAGTACAATCCTAGTGAGTCAATATGTGTAAACACCTACCTAAGGAGGTAATTAGTTTACATTGTCAAGACCTCATTGTTGAGGGATATGTTCTAGTTGATCCTTATAAAAACTAAGAAGATGATTCTATCTTAGCCCGTGAAAAGATAAGGATATAAAGGTTAGCCCTTTAGCCTGTAAAAAGGAAGAATTCATTGTCAGTGAATTGATAAATCTTTAGTGTGGATGCTAAGGTAGTCGATGTAAACCATGGTTAAAAGGTCGAACCACTCTAAAATCGATCGTGTCAAAATGTCTATCTTTTTCGATTTTTGTTTTCCCAAATTCAAAGAAACCTCTACACCATTTATCGGCGCTACTTTTGGTTGAAGACATCGAGCCTTTCAGAAGATCGTCTTGGATCTCTACAAAATTCGATTTGGATTAGTTAATCAGTGGGTTAGAAACTAATGGTTAAATAAAAAAATCATTTTTAAAAAATATAAATTTAGTGTTAATTTTTCCCTTATTTTTTCAAAAAATTTAATGTGCAAGACAAAACAAAATTTTTGCATACCCATTTGGAAAAAAATATTTTAGACTTTGATTTTAAATTTTTAGATACCTATTAGCAATGTTGACGAAGTCGGGGAACTATTAGCATACAAAAGCATGAAATTAAATGCTTCTTTTCAATTTTTTTTTTCTATTTTGGACTTCGAAATGTTCAAATTTCAACAATTGGTTACACTTTAAAAATGAGACAATTGCTATTAACTCCAACTTATTCCAGGCTCTATTTGCCATTCCGTTACTTGCCTTGGGCAAAGAAAATAAAAGGAGAATTTCGAAGAAAAAAATCATGAGTTTGAAAAAATTTATTTTCAAATCCCCACAGTCAAAGAGTGTTTCAAGCTCCCAACATGTAGCTCATGTTGTCCCAATGCAACTTTCCGGCTCCCGAGCTCATCGACCACACTCAAATCCTTGCAGACATCAACCTTAAATCTCACAAACCTCTCTGATCTCCCCGATAACGAAACTTTCTCGAATCCTAACAAATGTTTCCGGGGCGAATTGTGCACCGATGGGGGAGTGGAGAACAAGAAAACAGTGTGGCTTCCGCCGTATCTTCCTCTGTTTTGAATTCGAATATGAACGTCAAACGCTAGATTTTTACAACTTTGTTCGACGGCTTTGACCGATTTGCATTCGGATGAGCGGCAAACATGGTCTTCCTCCAAGGGGATCGATACGATTGTAGGTGCTTTGGCTAATTTATGGCTGAATGTGGTGTAACTTAGCCCATCACCAAATGTATAAATGGTTTCACCAGTGTAGAACCTGTAGGTCCTGCCCGGGTAGCCATTTGACGGATCCGGTCTCATGTTCATGTTGGTCATCGGGACCTTATCAACGTATGATTGCGGGTACCATGTCATCGGCAACCTTCCACTAGGATTATAATACCCAAAGATCACATCAGCAATGGCGGCTCCACCAGCTTCTCCAGGGTAACCAACCCAAAGGATGCTCGTGACTTTCTCATCGTTCTTTGCAAACGATACATCGAAGCCTCCACCAGACATTATGACAAGAATCACGGGTCCCTTCGCAACCTTCGCAACTTCCGTTATTAAAAGTGGTTGTTGTCCCGGCAAGAGAAGGTCAACTCTGTCGAAGCTTTCCCTTTCAAGAGACTGATCTATGCCCATCACAAGTACAGTGGCATCAGCCGAGGCAGCTGATTTCTTCGCATCGTCTAGTTGGGCAGTGCCACAAGCCACATTGGTGCAACCAGGCACGTAAGTTGTCGCCACCGATGTTGTCAAACCCTGCAATGGTGTAGTATATTTGCATGGAATACCTTCGTAGTTTCCGATCATGGTCTTTGTGACATTGGCATTGGGTCCAATTACTGCTAGCGTTTTGATTGCGGTCGGAGATAGAGGCAACGATCCTTCATTGTTTTTCAGCAACACAATCCCTTGTCTTGCGGCTTCACGTGCCAACTCTTGATGCTCGGGAGTGCACACGTCATCAGGGCCAAGTTTACCGTAAGGTTGCTTGCTGGGATCGCCGTCGAAGAATCCAAGTCGCATTAGAGTGGCGAAGTTGTTCGTAATGGCCTTGTCAATGGCCGACTCATTCAAAAGCCCTGCTTTCACTGCAGCTTCGGTGTGTTGACCAAGGAATGATCCACAGTTGAGATCTAACCCTAAGAACAGCAACAACATTTTGCAATTAGCAGAACATTATTGTTCACAAATACTCGAATCCTAGTAACATACTAAAAAAACATCATCCACAACCCATTTTTATCGAAGAAAAGCGAGTTACCTGCCAAAATTGCTTTGGCTGCTGCTTCCTCTGGCGTCTTGGTATAGTGCTGGTTATTGTAGAAAACATCTACCGAGTCACAATCTGAAACTATATACCTGTACCAACACACTGCTTGTAATATATACATATACATATATATTGATCCTGAAAATGGTACGTGAAGTGTACATTTACCCATTTAATTTCCATTGGCCTCGAATAACCCCGGAGAGAAGATCGGGGTCTGCGCACGTCGGCTTACCGTTAACCTGGTTGTAAGAACACATAACACTCGCCACATTCCCATCAATTACACAACTCTTGAATGGTGGTTGAAATGTATCATCCATATCTTGTTGTGTTACCTAACCATCCCCCAAGGCTAATCAAATGACTTTTCCATTTACAAACCAGTAACAAAAAAAACTTCGATCGAATTGCAACTTTACTTACCATGGCATTGAAATGGTACCGATCGACCCCTTTCCAGTTATCCAAATCGTAAGCGGTATAGTGTTTGCAACATGCGGCGACTTTGAGCCGAGAAGTGTCATCGCCATCGGCTTGTTGTAAACCTTTCACATAACTCGATCCGTATTTGCTGGCCAGCAATGGGTCCTCTCCCGGTGTCTCTTGCCCCCTTCCCCATCTCGGATCTCGGAATATGTTAATGTTTGGTGACCAATATGTTAGACCTGCCAATCCAACATTGTACATTGCCCTAGCTTCAGTTGAAACCACCTGCATTGTCATTGATTTTCAAAGTTCAACTTGTTCCTATCTTTGCTGTCGATCGACTAATAGCGCAAATCCGAACACGGTTAATCCGGTTTTATACATTAGGTACGGAATTCGATTTTCGGCATTGTGGTCTCGTTCAGAAAAAAAAAGAAGAAAACCAACAGCTGGAGTTTAGAAAATGTTAACTAAAGTCTTATGAGTGATCAAAAAGGTCATTGTTCTTCAGCATTTGGTAACCTGAAACACTAATGAATCAACCACTTTGCACAACAAACATGTAATTAAATTCAACCCTATTAAGCAAAAGACAGTTCATCATTTTTAAAATTTCCAATTTTCTAAGAACTTAACTACTTTCCTACAATCAACATTAAATTTTTTTATATACGAAATGGGGTTCGATCCGACTCGACTCCAAAACGATTCTATCATTATAAAAATGAAAAAAAAAATCCAATCCATAACAAGTTAGCATCATCCTCTATAACGTAAAACAACAAAGTAAAAAAGCAAAACGACAGAAGAAAGTAAGAAACGCATTAAAAAGTAACGTAAAACGAAAGGAATTGAGTTTTATTTTTACCCTGCCAATGGCTTCAAAGAGAGAAGTGTTGAAGGAAGCTGCGGTCAAGATGACCTGAGGGAAGCTCGTCGCACCGGGGACCAAGCTTGTAAACTTGGTGCCCGGGCCGACGTTGGAGACTCCATGTAGAGCCTCGGACCACCATTCGTATTTCGGTATCCCGAGCCGGCTAACGCTGCCGGCACCGTTCACAATGAAGAGTATTTTTTCTTGCAATGTAAGCCTTTGAACCAAGTCGGCCACCCGAGCATCGGTCCCCAACGATACGTTGCAAAAGCCGAAGCTCGAGACTTGCGGGTTCGTAGTAGTAGCATCACAGGCAAAAACAGGTGATGTCTGCGCTGAAACCCGGACCGAGATCAATGACAAACAATGCCAAGAAATCAAGAAAAGAAAAACAGAGACCTTAGGTGCTCTGTTTTGAAAAACAAAGGAGGCCATTTTTGGACCAAAAAATATAGAGGAACTTAGACTTTCCTCAAGAATCAAGGGGGAAAGGGAATGAGAAAAGCTGGTAAAGGTTGTGTTTTTTATATAGAGGAGAGAGAGTTGTTAAGAAACACACGTTGTTTTGTAGTAGCCCGTGATGGGAGCTGGGCACAAAAAGACATTAAATTTCCATTTGGTGGTGGTTTTTTCTTGGCAAAAGAGAAAAATAAACCCAAATTTTCTAGGGAAGCTAAGAGGTTTTTATCTTTTGAATAAAAAAATAGTTAAAAAAGAAGGGGGGTATGATCAAATCCGTGAAGGATCATATCTCGGCTGCTCATTGTCCTTTACTTTGGTTTCAACTTTCACCAACTTGTTTCAGTTCTTGACAATTACTTTATGGTTAAAGGTAAATCGAGTCCAAAAAGATTTTACCTGATATGAAATACTGGTTAACAATCAGTTTTTTTTAATTATGTTCAGACAAGACATTTTCTTCTTTATAAAAAAAACATAATCTATCCTAAACATTCAATTCCTAAATTAGAATTTGGTTAGAGATTCACTTTTACTACAATCAGTTTGAATATTTGTGATAAAAACATTATATTTAAAATTTAAAAATATATATATTTGGAAAGAGAAAATCGAGAGACAAAAAGTGAAAAAAAACCCCGAAGCCTGGCTTCTAAATTGCCCCCTCGTTTTGGGTAACCTTGTGATATCAGAAACTGTGCACCGATTGGTCAATGCTAACGAAAAACACAAATACTCATAAATTTCGTAGTATTTCAACGTAACCTAAAGCATCTTTAATCTAATTGGCAAAATAGTGGTTTTAGTCCCTCAATTATAATCAAAATTTTGATTTAATTTTTATACTTTATTTTAATAGAACTTACTCGTTTATCTTTTACGATGAGTTAGTTTAAATGGTTGACAACGTTAACTAATACGATTAAATTACTAATGTAAATTCTTCTTTAAAACACCCGTTACAATAAAATAGGAGTGTAAATGAACCGAGCTTGAACGAACAAGATTTTATTAGTATTCGTTTATTTATTTTTGAATGTGTTCATGTTCGATTCGTGTTTGTTTAAATTTTTAATATCATGTTCATGTTCGTTTACATTTTTACTAACATTTCCGTTTATATGTTTGCCAAAACAGTGAAATTGCATCACTAGCCCTTAAGCTCCATAGGGTTCACATTTGAATTCTAAACTTCACCTTCTATTCAATTTAGTTCATACTTTTACCAATAGTTAAAATGTAAAACAAAAATAGAAGAGAAAGGGGAACCATATAAATAAGCTTGTTCGTGAACATAAACAAACTGATCACATATTTATTCGTGCTTGTTTATTTATTAAACAAAAATAAAAAATTAAACTCATTTATTTAGCTTAATAAATAAACGTTACACGAACGATTTATAAATAGTTCGTTGAAGATATGTTATTTACATCTTATACCAAAACGGTCCATTTTTTGTTTGTGTGTTTATTAATCCAATAAAAATTAAATAAAAAATTAAGTACGAAACACTTTAACCGCAGGGACTAGTAGTTGACTAGTTGTAGGCTTGTAGGTAGCAGAGGAGGCGCGTGGGTCCAGCTGGAAAGGAGAAAACATGTCGATCATAAGTGTCTGGCACTTTAAAGGGGTTTTACGGCTCGTGAATCGCGTGTCGTTAACAGCGCGTGAAGGTGTTTTAAGAAAAAGAGTGACATACAAGTTGCAATCATTTGATGCGTAAAAGTAGATACGTTGTATTTTACTCTTACGTGTATATATATATATATATATATTATATGAAAAATCTTTTTTTAATATTTATCTAAAAAGTGGTCTATGCTAATGTTATCTATAAAAATGACATTCAAATTGGCCACTTAAAGGTAACTCGCGTTTTGGAAAAAGCGAGCACTGACCTCATGTTATACGAACAGCGAGGTCCATCCGACGTGGGCCGAATTTTCAGACTGTGTAATTTAAAATTATTGGATAAGACCTCGCGTTTCCCATACCGTGAGGTCCCTGAGATATTGAGTATATCGTGAGAGAAATTTATACTGACCTCGCGTTCTGCAGAAAGTGAGGTCTTCGTTTTCGAGGCTGAAATACAAGAGTGTATAGGCATGTTCGAGGCATTTTATCCTGCCATTAGCCGGTTAATTTTGATAAAATTTAAGCTTATAGACGTAGTATTATAACTTATCTTCCATTTGAGACTGAGATTGGCTGTACGAAACGTTGTAGAATGTTTAAAAAGAGCGTTCAAAATGGTTGGGACGCTAGTTTTTGTCCAAGATACAATGGTTGAAATGGCTTGGTAGGTATGTTGGAGGTGTTTTCCTGGGTTATTATTAGAATAATCTTCGTAATATTTTAGTTCTGATGCCTAGTATTGTATATTATCTTTCATTTGAGACTGATATTGGCACATAATCAACATTGTAAACGGTATAGAAATGGCCCTGAAAATGGTTACAAAGCTTGTTTTTGGCCATGAAAATGGCTTCATAGGCATGTTCGACCTGTTTTTCCGGGTTGTTAATCCGAGAATTTTCGAAATTGTTGGGCTTGGAGGCGTAGTACTAGAACTTGGCTTCCATCTGAGACTGATATTAGCACGCACGATATGTTGTAAACAGTATAAATATCGCGCTGAAAATGGTTCCAAAGTGTGGTTTGTGCATGAACAATAAGCTAAAATGACATTTTAATTGAAGTTAATTTAATTTAAGTTCACTGTTTCATATTTCAACTCGTTTATAAAACAAGTAAGAGAAAATAAAATTTTTACGTTTCAAACAAATACATGCGTGCTCTTCTTTAATCTCAAAAGACGTATTTGAAGTGGCCGACAAAGACGGTCAATTCTACCATGCCAATTCAACCCTAAACATTTAACCGTAGTCAAATCCCTTACCATTGCAGATGATGATGAAAGTGGGTAACAATTGCAACCTTCGGGGGAACCTCAAAATCTTCGACTATCCACTTCATCAAAGCAAGCATGTTTAGGGGTACAATTGACCGGTTATAATGTCTAGGGGAGTGATGTACAGGATGCCTTCTTTGGTCGGGATCATGACTGCGGATGTGAACTTCTCCTCAAATTACGATGTAAACTGGGTACGAAGAAATCCATGAAGCTTATCAGGGACTGCATCAACGACACATCTCTCGACGGCTATACAACTCAGACAAACTATGTCATACATGCTCTTGTACAATTCTTATTATTGCATATAAAAATAGCGTTCAAACCATTTTAACGCACTTTTTATACAGTGTGCAACGTCTCATACATGCCAATATTAGTCTCAAATTAAAGTTAAGTTCCAATACTACATCTCTAAAGTTCAAAATTACCAAATTTATCGGGCTAATAGCAAGATAAAATGCCTCGAACATGCCTATACACCCTTGTATCTTGGACAAAAACTAACGTCCCAACCATTTTGAACGCGCTTTTTAAACATTCTACAATGTTTCGTACGAGCCAATCTCAGTCTCAAATGGAAGATAAGTTCTAATACTACGTCTATAAGCTTAAAATTTACCAAAATTAACCGGTTAATGGCAGGATAAAATGCCTCGAACATGCCTATACACCATTGTATTTCAGCCTCGAAAACGAAGACCTCGCTTTCTGTAGAACGCGAGGTCAGTATAAATCTCTCTCACGATATACTCAATATCTCAGGGACCTCGCGGTATGGAAAACGCGAGGTCTTATCCAATAATTTTAAATTACACTGTCTGAAAATTCGGCCCACGTCGGATGGACCACACTGTTCGTATAACGCAAGGTCAGTGCTCGCTTTTCCCAAAACGCGAGGTACCCTTACGTGGTCGATTTGGGGGTCATTTTTGTAGATAACATTGACAGAGGGCCATTTTGTAGATAAGTATTAAAAAAGGGTTTTTCGTATAATAAAGCCATATATATACCAAGTACAATTATCACTTATAAATTTATATTTTATTAATATATTAATTTTTTAAAAATAAATGAAATACTTTTCGCATGTCAAAAAAATGAAGTACTTTTTAAATAAAATTGATGATTTTTATTCATGCAATTTTTTATGAGTTTTTTTAATATATTAAAGGGTAAATAAAATCATTGGTCATTAAACTATTTTCATTTTCTTATTTTGATCACTAAATTATTATTATTTGGTAAAATAGTCACTAATGTTACGTTTTCCCCTATTTTGGTCCTCCACTGTTAAAAAACTCACGAAAAAACAATAGTTTTGTGACCAAAATATGAAAGAAGCAATAGATCAGCGACCAAAATAGGAAAAAAGTAACATTAGTGATCAAAATTAGGAAGAAAACATAACATTAGTGACATTTTTGCCAAAAATAATAGCTTGGAGAGAAAACAAGAAAGCAAAAATAGTTTAGTGATCAATGGTGTTGTTTACCCTATATTAAATTGTGTTATTTCTATATATTATTACAAATTTGTTCCAATCAAAGTACATGCATTTGTGAACCTATTGAGTGGTCCTAATGGCAAAGAATGACATTATTTTTTCTAGATGACCCGAGTTCGAGCAACCTAGTTTGTAAGTGAGCGCGAGTTTATCCAATTTAAAATCGGACTAAGATATATATACTACTTGTAATTGAAATAGAATGCTAAAGTTATATGGATTTATTTTAATTTTACTTCATATTCTTTACAAGTTTTGGCGGATAATACCAATAGAAAGGACTTTATACTATCTATCCAGTTTTGATGTAAAATTTTTATACTATTAAATAACTTAACGTTTTTTGAACTATGTGATGAAGTGATGCATACAATAAAGGGATTAAATTTGAAAAGAAAACATAATATAGGGACTTTCTATAAAACTCCCGAAATAGACAGGTTTTGGGCTTTATTGTTTCAATATTCTCTTTTGGGAAAAAAATCTAATACACCCCTTTTGAAGTACATTTGGAAAAATACTCCATTTCGGCACACATAAATACGATTCGCGTTTTACAAAACGCGGATTGCAAATTCGCGTTAAACAAGATGTGAATTTGGGATGATGTGGCATGTCTTATCTGTTTCATTTATTTTTAAATTGAATTTGTGTTTTACAGGATGCGAATTAAACGAGAAAACGTCAGGTATTTATCGCAGTAAAAACGAAACGGTTGAAATATTAATGACTGCGTTGAAATTACAAAGAATTCGCGTTTTATGTAACGCGTAGTTCTGAATGTTCTGTGAATTCGCGTTGTGCAGAACGCGAATTGCGTTGAATCCGCAGTTGAACCGACGCGGGTTCTAGTATAAATAACCCCTACCCCATAACTAAAATCACACCAAAACAAATATTCTCTCTGAATTCCTTCTGTAATATTTCAAATTCGCGATAATAGAGGGCTCCCTGATATGGTTGGATCATAAACACGTCTTCGATTTTTGGCGAAAAATGTAAGCTTTATTTATTTATTTGTTTAAAATTATGATTTTTAGTTTTAGTTTTTTTTGTATTTTAAAAAATATGGTAGTTTGAAATTGAAATTAAGGTGTGGATGTTTAATTTTTTTAGGATGAGATGGAACGTCGTCTCTAAGTCTTTATCACTCGGATGGCGAATGGACTCGACACGCTCCTAGAAGAATATATTTCAAGGGCTGAATTTTTGCATGTATCCAAAATTATTGGAGGTGCAAAATTAGATGTTGATTTGATAAACGCCTTTGTAGAAAGGTGGAAGCTGGAGACACACACATTCTACCTTTCGTGCAATGAGGAGACGATAACATTAGAGGACGTGTCGCATATTCTCGGTCTGCCAGTAGACAGAGAGATTATTACCGGTCACAGCAGTGGTGACTGATGTGGGTTATGTTTTGATTTGCTAAGGGCTGCGCCAGACCGAATGGATGGTGGCACTGTGTTTATTCGGTGGCTGTAGAAAAATTATAGCCATTTACTGGAGGGCACGAACACGGAAGTGAGGATGGTAAAGAATTGTTTTTGAATATTAATGAAAAAATAAATTTCAAAATTTTAATATATTTTTTTCTATTGTAAGCATATGCTCGAGCACATATTTTACAAATAATTGGCGGGATATTGGTGCCGGACAAATCTCGCAACAAAGTACACATGTTGTGGTTGCGACATTTGCGGAATTTTGATGATGTCGGTAGACTGAGCTAGGGATCGACGGTACTGGCATTTCTCTTTAGAAAGTTGTGCAAGACCACAAATCTTGAGAAGCACGACATTGGAGGTTGTCTTCTTTTGTTGCAGTCTTGGGCGTGGTTCAGAATGCAATTTTTACGACATGAACTGAGCATGCCGAGTCTTTATATTTTTCCACTATGCCGGAGGTAAGAAAAAAGCAATTTTTTTTTAAAAAATAATTTTTTGGTAGCCAATTTTTAATATTAAAGTTATGTTGGTTACTCTTAGGTGGAACGGTAATTTAACCCATGTTGGTCTGGCGAAAAGTCTGAAGGCTATCAGACATGACATTGAAAATGAATCTGGGAACGAGGTAAATATTTATAGTTTGAATTTAATATTGATTTTGATGTAAATATTTAAAATAAAGTTTATCAATTTAAGTTATAATTGTAAATTGTACAGTTTTTGTGGACACTGTATGCGGATCCGAGTATCCATGAATGCATCATGGAATTTTCAGAGGGGACGAAGAGTGCTTGGACGACAACAGTACCACTCATCTTCTACTCAACAGTTGAGTGGCATCCGACAAATCACGTCTTACGCCAGTTTGGTTGCATCCAAAGAATCCCATCGAACCCTCCAAATTTTGACGAATTACATAGGCTAACTCAACAAGAAAAGCTCGAGGTACAATAAATTTAATTGGTTTAATATTTTTATCAATTTGAACGTAGTTTATATGTACAAAGAAAAATATTTTTTTAATATTGCGTGGTAGGTGGATTGGTCGGTGAGGCACGTAAATTGGAGGGAAAGAGAACATCCGCACCGGTAGCCCATTCGTGAGTATGTAATATTCGATACGATGGTCAGCCAGGATTACTTTCCCTGGTACTTGGCGAATGGGAAGCACAATGTTTTGACTCAAGAGGAGCAGACGGTCGTTATTGAGCGTATCCAACGCAATCGCCTGCAGACTGAACGTACGAGGGGGCACGTTCGACTTCTAGCGCTGTTTCGTCATCGAGAAGAAGAAATGTTTCAGCCTCATCAGCACCAACACCATTACAGATGACCCAACCGATCCGACCACAATCTTTTACCCACTCGATGCACTCATCGTTTCATCTGCCGAGTCCAACAGAATATTTTTTCACGCCTGTTGTCGGCAACCCCTAGGATCCATTCTCAGCGATGCGGAGTGGCACGTCGAGTTTGCCTATAGGCTACGTACCTTTCTATCCGTTTCAACCATGGCCGACCAATTTTGGGCCCAAATTTGTTAAACAAACACAGCCGCAGTCCTTATTCTTCAGAAGTGGGCCAGGTGGAACGAGTGGTACTGTTAGAGATGGAACTGAAAATGACGATGATGATGAGTAGGAAGTTCAGCCCCTTCCACGTCGATGCAATCCCGATCGACCTCGGCGTCCACCGGGTTGTGGTACCAGTGAACATAGGCACCAATAGTTTAATTTTTTTCTTTTTAAGTAATTTATAATAATTTGAGTTGTAGTTTGTATATAAATATTTATTTAACCTTATAAATTATATGTTGAGTTTTAATAGTGCACATTAATTTCTGCGTTTAATTTCGATCGCTTTTGTTGAAATAATTGTTTACTGAGTCGATAACAAACGGGATTGAGTAAAAATAAATATATTTTCAATTTTTAAAAGTTCACATTAAAAAATATTTTTGTTCAAAATATTTTGCATTTGAGATATGCCCAAAATCTAATTATTTCGAACAAATTTGTAGATATGGTTGCCTGACGCAGTTATCCTGCAACAGGTAGTAGCTCATCCTATTACGAACCACCATCCCACTTAACAACAGTGGATGTGAAAGGATTTAACGCTACCAAATTTCCAGAATACCCACATTTGGAGAATTACATTAAACAAAATGAGGGAGAATTGCATCGTGGAATGGTCTTCAAGAGAAAAAAACTGGCGATAGCTGCTATTAAGCATTACAACATACGCAGATCAGTTACTTCCACAGTGAGAAAAACTGAAGTCGACAAATATATTGCAAAATACCCCCACAAGCACGAGGGATGTCACTGAAGGGTCCGTGTATCGCGATTGAAGAGGATTAACAACCTATGGAAGATAACCAAATACAACGAACCTCAGACGTGCTCCGTCGGAAGCTTGAGTCAAGATCATCTGAACTTAGATGTACACGTGCTTTGTGATCATCTTCTTTCACTCGTGAAATCTAATCCATTGTATCTGTTTCTGTATGTATAGCTTCTATTAAATCTCAATTCATATATACAATTAAATACGATAAGGCATGGTATGCAAGATATCGTGTCATCCAACAACTATATGGCCAGTGGGAGGAATCATACAATGAGTTACGAACATGGCTGAAGCTGATGCAAAAATACAACCCATGAACAGTCGTGGAACTTGAGACAGTGCCATCTTACTACAATGATCGGGTTGTTCCTAGGAGTGCCAATTTTTCTGCCTTTTTTGGACATTTTCGCAATGCGTTAAAGCTTTCCACCACTGCAAGCCGATGCTACAGATCAATGGAAATTTCTTGTATAGCAGGTACACACAGATTTTACTATTGGCAGTTACACAAAATGGAAATAAAAATGGATTCCGATCGCATTCGCTAATGTTGAAAATGAAGATATCCTATCGTGGACGTTTTTTCTCACCAATCTGCACAGACATGTCATGTGCCGTGTTTTACGAGAAAAAAACAGATGGGATATGTATTATTTCAAATAGAGGCAGAGGGATTTGGGGATCCATCGTGCAATTGGGCTCGTATTGGGGATCTTCATTAATTCATCATAGGTACTGTTGCGACACATTGCTGCCAACTACTACCAGCAATACAAGAATAATGATGAGCGTATAATGGTTCTTCATATGGGTAAGCCTTTCATTATTAAAATTATATCCACTGTCATGCCATTTAGTATTATTTCTTATTAATTATTCAATCTTTTATTTAATAGGAAACACACACCAGGTTGATGAGTTTGAGGAGCTATTAGAGGAGTTGCGAGTAAAGAATTTAGCTGGATATAATTATATCGTTGATATCCCGAGAGAGAAATGGCTACGATGTTATGATGGGGGGGCATCGATATGATCACATGACAACGAACTTGGCTGAGGCGATCAATTCATCTCTGAAGAAAACACGTCTCTGAAGGGTTTAGAGTTTAGGGGTTTGGGTTGTAGGGTTTATAATTTAACGTTAGTGTTTAGAATTTAGGGTTTAGAGTTTAGAGTTCGGGGTTTAGTTTTTTAGGGGTTAGGTTTAATTTTGATTTATAGTAGGAAATAAACAGGCTTGTGTATGTCTGTGTATCAAATTTAAACCCTTTTATTAAAGATTCCAATATTGATTGAGGTGGATTGATTTTTTTAGGGTCGAATCATATTAAAATTATTTTGAAATGAGGAACAGATAGAAAAAGTGGAATTTTTACTCAAATATAGCTTTAGAGTTCCCCCCCCCCTAAAATATGGTGCTTTATATTTTAATTCTCGAAATATTGCATTTGCTGCAGTGTCCTAAAATTGAATCCGACTATGAACAGTGTTTTCCAAAAAATCCCTAAAAATTGCCTGAAGTTGAATCCTCTTAAACTAATATCTAGGGTTTTTTTTTGAATTTACTGTTCAAAGTCAGATTCTGTTGATAATATTAACGTTAACTAAACTAATATTCAATCAATTATATTAATATAATATAAAAATAAATAATATTGATAAATTTGAATTGATTAATATTAATAATGTGTTACTGATTTAGAATGATTGATATATATTCCGTATAGATAGTGAGTCTTAATCAAGTGTATTAAAAAAATTAAAAGTATTCTGATAAAATTTTCAGGTTAATTGCATGTGTATGTGAAGACATATAAATTTAATTTACTATATAAGTTTGGGCTTATTATATAGGTACATGGGACACACGTGGCATAATTTGCACCCAAATTGTTGGGAGTTTGAATGTTGATTTAGCCTAATCTTTTTTTATTCTAACATTTTGACAGTTGTGTTTAATTTGGTTTATAGCGATCTCATGCATACATATATTTTATTTTGCTAATTTTGTCACTATAAACATTGTTTATAAGTATAAGAAAATAAAGTTTTTACCATAGGCAATGGTAAATTATTATAAGTTCTGTCCGGTTGGTAAAGGTTGATGTTTTTATTCTTCGAGCACATAAGTTAAAAACGACATTACACAATTCTCTGCTAGAAAACGACAGCCCTAACCGCTCTTAACTTTGTTAAATTCTTTTGATCAGAGTTCGACAATCAATTTTAGTATTGGTTGTCGACCACCAAATCTATTATTTTTTTATTTTATATTTTAATAAGAATTTTTGTCTTTGTGACACACGTTTTTTTCTTATTCTTGTGACACGTTTTTCTTTGTTTTGTTGTGGTTCTTTTTATTCTGTCCGTGTGGCATGATTTTAGCATACCTTAGCGATCGGTTGGTACTTGTACTGAGATTTTCACGGCATTAATCTCTGATTATGGTTGTGTCGGTGGTCTTAAAAAGATAGATTCCCACTCGGTTGAAGGTTGGTTGCCGATGTAATCAGATCTGGGTAGCGGAGAAATATGACTGATAGCTTGTTCGCTCACCACTTCTTTTTCACCCCGTAAAGCGTCTCGTTTGTATAGAGACAAGGAGATTCAGGAATATTTCTGGATTTTAGCATGCTAATCTCCATGGAAGTGTATTTTTCTTTGCACCATTGTAAGAGACTTTTAGTGGTCTTGTCATTTTTTTTTCTTTTTTTGATGCATTGTATTATATTATCTTTCATGGTGTTTATTAAAATTCAGACGTCACTATTAAAAAAAACCGACCTTACAAATTAAGTGTGTGAGGTTCTTTTCGAGTTGATTTTGTAATGATTTATTTTATTTTTATAATTCGGATCTATATTCATTGTAATGGTCAATCAACCTTTGATTCCTATAATTGGTCATTTTTTAATATTTTCTTCATTGTTTGTATGCTCTCTCTTTTCCATCTTTGTTTGCTTTTGTCCATAAGAAGGTGTCGGTTTCAATTCCTTCTTAGTATATTATAAAATCATGACAAAATTATATAATTAAAGAATAGGAATTTTAAATGTAACTATCGGAATTGCATGGCCAACTTAAAGAATATATAGGGATCAAATAATGATTTGATTCCCCTTTCAATTCAATAAAGAAATAATATATATATATTGCATATAAGTCATTTGATTCGGTGGAAGATGGTCATATTGTATGGTTAGATTGGTCGGAGGTAGGGACGAAGTTAGGATTTAGGGGTGAGAGGGTAAAATATAAGTTTTGAAAGGTAAAGGGACAAATTTACAATTATACTATTTTTTCAAAGAAAATATAAAGAACCAAAGGGTAAAAAAAAATCTCCAGTCGGGGGCAGCAGCCCCTCCCAAAAGCTTAATAGCTCCGTCCCTGGTTGGAGGGGACTTTTGTGTTATGAGAATGAGACATTTCATTTCTAGATGCCTATTATTTTTGGATCTATGGATAAGAACGGAGTTAAGATAAAATATCGAGATGAACAAAAATCTTCTGAACTTTTAAATTAAAAATTTAAAGAGAACATAAATTTTATTTAATTAATATTTAAACTAAAAAAATAAAATACTATTGTGCCAAAGTAAAACAGAGCTCAGTGTCTGTCCATAGATGTCATCATCTTAAACCTATAGGATTATAGGGTATAAGGTAAAGTAGAAGAATATGGCCCTAACCCCCGTGTGGTTGTTGTGGTCTATAATTACTACTAATCGGTTCAGTGAGACAAAGTCTTAGGTTATTTGAGTAAGATTAGAAATTTAAATTATAACATTATGAATGAAATAAATTAGGTTAAAATGATTGTCTTTAGATAGACTCCTGCAACACCTAATCCGAAATAATTTATCAATAAATTAAGACTAAATTATAAAATAAGTTCCAAATTATATTTTTTGTAATAAGCGCATAAAGTATTTTTTGTTTGAAATAGGTGCCTAAACTATTTTTTTGCTGAAATAGGTGCCTAAACTTTTATTATGGCTGAAATAGGTGCCTAAACTATTTTTTGGCTGAAATAGGTGCTTAAACTTTTATTTTTGACTTGTTTTAAAGTCAATTTTGGCACTTTCTTGTGCACCTATTTCAACCAAAAATAAAAATTTAGGCACCTATTTCAGCCAAAAAATACTTTAGACACCTATTTCAGCCAAAAATGAAACTTTAGGCACCTATATTTCAGTCAAAAAATACTTTAGGCACCTCTTACAAAAAAGAGGCATAATTTGAACACTTATTTTATAGTTAAGCCATAAATTAAATATCAATATCAATAGTTATACTAAAAAATTAAGTCCAAAATTATTGAACCTAATTAAGGGGTGGGAGGAGTTGTTAACATACGACATGAATTAGGGTGGAGAATTCCATTAATGGAGGACAAGAAAAAATGGTCATTGTCGAAAAGTCCAAAAATGCTGCAAAAAGAAAAAGAACAAATTACACAGCTTGAAGAAATTTGAATGAGGCAGACATTGAACATGACATAGAAACTTTACATTAAATTATCCGGTTGGATATGTCTTTTTAATTAACTAATTGGAACCCAATTAAATAGTCATTTTCTGCAAGCTGTGAAAACCAGAAATAAATTTTAGGATATAGTTTACAAATGGTCACTTGACTATTTTAGAATGTTTATTTTAGTCATCAAACTTTAAAAAGTTAATATAATAAGCATTAAAATTTAGTTTTTATTATAAAATGGTCCATGAGCCGTTAACTGTAATTAAGCATTGACATGACCGTTAACAAAATTCGTATAATAATACATTTAATCTTTTATGGTTATACATTCGATCTTAATTCATTTTCAGTTAAGACAATGAGAGATTCTTTGTTTCTATAGAAAATGCAAGAGAATTTGAAGTAGTTAAAAGAAGAAAACATGAATCTGCACAAGAGAATTAAGTAAACGAGAAGAATCTATTTATTTTAGTAATTCGTTTTTTAGATTTGGTTTTTGAATATTTAATGGAATTAATGGCAGGCAGGGATAGAACCATGTAGGGTGGGGGAAGGCAACAACCCCTCTCAAAATTTATGGTATAATTGCATTTTTAGTCATTTTTAGTTTAAATATTAGTTAAATAAGACTTTTGTCCCTGCTAAGTTTTAGATTTAAAAGTATAATAGATTGTTGCCCCTCCCAATGTTGAATCCTAGTTTCGTCCCTGATAGCAGGCAAAGGATGTATGAATGTTATTCAGGGACGGAGCTCCCTTGGGGCCCCTGTCCATGTTATAAAATTAAAATATTCGTTATATTTTGGTCTAATTATAATTTGATCCCTGTAAAAATAAATATTTAAATTAAAAATATAAAATTTTATTAAATATATAATCAAATAGGGATTGAACTAAAGAATAATGAACCCGCATTATCAATTTTTTTGTTTAATATCAATTTAAGTCCTTATAAGTTTAAATATTAGACAAACTAGGCATTGCCCCATGAATTTTGAGTTTTAAATACTTTATAAACCCTTACATTTTTTAAATTTAACATTTTGACCCCTACAAATGTTCGATCCTGGCTCTGTCCCTGATGTTACTATTTTGGGTTTAAGGAGTTAAGGATTGAATTAATTGAATGTTAAATATAAATAACTAAGTGTGCCATTATATAAATTTTTTTAACTGTCATGTCACCACCTTAACGAAAGTTAACAAATCAATAATCGTTTTATAAAAAAATAAAATTTAATATCCATTATATACCTTTTAAAAATTCTGTAATTAAAACGAACATATAAGATGACTTAGTGACCATATATGATAGATTTTGCGTTTTGATTTGATGTTTTAAATTAATTTGGGAAAGAATTATGGGTATCGTTATTAGTTATTAATCTATATTGAAAGTTGTAGTTATTGAGAAGTACGCTAATAATTGTAATCTTTCCATAAAAATATTAATGGACGGGTGACCTTTTCCTTTTCTTATTGCCTTTTCCACCTCATAAAAAAGGACTTGATAATATATGAAGGTGGTCGACAGTAAAATTTATGGGCTGTAAATTAAATGGCTTTACAACACATTAAAAATTATTGTTATATTTAAATGATTTGGATTCGAATAATTTGTATGCATAGTGTATGCATGTTATTAAATGGTTAAGATTAATAAACAAATACTAGCATCTTATAATCATACCAAACAATTAAGATGTAAACACGTGAAATGTTAGAGTTGTGACCCAAATTTTATTTTGACTTTACTCAAATATGATAAAGAAACATGGACAAAAGTGAGAAACTCAGTTTGAGTACAATTTTTTTCTATGCAAGTTTTCTTTGTAACCAAACAACTTATCCTATAAATAGATGCTAGGAAATATAGTTGAAATCATTCGGTTGTAGTTTCTCTTTTTGACATAGTGAAATTTCTTCTCCTTTGTCCTTGTTTTTTTTCTCTTCTAAGGTTTTCCACATAGAATTTTGATGTTAATTTTTGTGTTTGCGTTTATTTATTTATCTCGTTATTATCATTCCGAAAATATAACATAAGAGAACAATAATGCCAACTACTAAAGTGTTGTTTGAAAAAGAGGGGAAAGAAGAAGAAAATTAAGCTACGGAATAGAATTGCAGCTGGTAGATAGTTGTTTAAGCATAGAAAGTTACTTGGGATGTTTCATTTGTTATTATTCTCATAGTCTAAAGGGCAGGTC
Source organism: Hibiscus mutabilis (assembly GCA_019671005.1). Lineage (NCBI taxonomy): Eukaryota > Viridiplantae > Streptophyta > Magnoliopsida > Malvales > Malvaceae > Hibiscus > Hibiscus mutabilis. The sequence goes on along the minus strand of CM033723.1, from coordinate 52,508,681 downwards.
AAACACTCACATGGGCTACAAACATTGCCTTCCCATTCACAAAATAATCATCTAAATTTCCACCCAATGGCAGAAACCACTCCTTGGATCACAATTCACAAGGGGGTTGGCTCATTTTGTCTGTTCCATCCATGCAGTATAAAAAGGGGAAATGGCTGGCAATTTGATGGGGAAATGAGTGAGTGACTGAATACTATAATGGCTAACTTGGCACTGAAGCTTTCTCGTCTGCTATCTCATTTCCCCCACTTGCTTTTGCTTTTTTGGCATTGTGACCACTCATAAATAGGGGGACTCCCACTTGATTGTGGGACTTGGATTTTATCCAATCATTCCTTTTCCCTGCTATTCTTTCCAGTTTCCACCACTGATTTAGCCTGAAACGTTTATCTGCTATATTTTGATGTCAACGTCGTGACAATACTGATCGGCATATATATATCTATCTTTCTATCTACGTGCAAAAGAAATACATGTCAACAATCCAAAAGAATAAGTGCTTGAAACTTGATAGATATTTCAATATCTTAACGGACAGTGGTAGATGGGTGGTCTCCACCTAGGCAGAATATATCCCCCCTCAAGGACGGTTGTTTGATGGGACTCAATCATAATGAGAAGGGAAGTAAGGAGGGTATGATTGTGAAACTGAATTGATACAAAACCCTCAGTGTAATCACTCATTTTTTTTATCAAGTTTTAGTGTAATTAGTGTTATTTTAATAGTAATATAATTAATATAAAATTAATAAAAAAATCAAATAATAATAATAAAAATATAATGTAAAAAAAGTAAAAGTAAAAAAAAATAATAAAAAAGGAAAAAAGGAAATTGCACTGCGTGAAACAACATGCTTCACGTCCCTCTTTAACAACCCCAATTGCCTATAAATAAGGCATGGGATTGGGGGCAAAAAGCACGAGCCGGAAGTGGTGCCATTAAGAGAGCCATGCTCTCGGGCTACCAAGGACCGGGGCAGTGCCCTCGGTCCTAACCCGTTTGATCGGGGTCATATTTGAGATTTGATCTAGTTAATATTTTTGGAAAGGTCGTGGTAGATCTCGGTGTGGTTCAGTCGGGGTTCGTCATTCGAGCTCCTAGTTAGGTATATTTTCTTTCCTTTTATTTGTGTTGTAATTTTTATAATTTAATGAAGTAATAGTTAATTTAAGATTGTGTTTTTAGTTTGTATGTTTATTTATATTTTAGATTAGTATTTATTATGTTTTAAATTTATGTTTTATATTAATATTTTATTTATGTTAAATTTGTTTTTATTTATGTGTTAGATTAATATTTGCCATACTTGTGTTTTTTTATTGTATTTAAATTATTTGCCATATTTTATATTTTGCTCACCAAGACTGCATATCGAGATATATAAATTGTCAATGCGGTGCCCTTTTATTCGAGTGTAAACGGGTCAGTATCAGGCTAGTGATAGTGGTTGGGCGTTTACTCTCGAATAACGGGACTTTTAAAATCTACTCGCACTTATAAACAAATGTTAATTAAATCATCACTTTAATCCGGAAAGTCTAATATTAATAAAGCAGTAATTATTAAAGTACCAATTTTGGGCGGTATGGGGGTGCTAATCCTTCCCCATCCGTAACCGACTCCCGAACCCAACAGTTTTCAAATCTCTGGTTTTATGGTGTCCGACCTACCTAAGTGGCCAGTGGCGACTCCAATTTCTTAATAAAACGCGGTTTTTTAAAAACTTACGGAATAAATATTTTTATATCCGAAAGACAACAAATACTTCGAAAATACTTTTTTAGCGAGAGGGGCATCGCTACTCTAACCCCCACCAGCACAACATTTACATTATTCATTTATTGTAAATTTCAAATGCACCTTTGCTTGCGTTTTACTCAATACAACAAGCTGGAATCATTATTACTCTTCAATTTCATAGACATTAATACGGCTCTCAAAATAATACAAAAAAAGAGGACGAATTTTTATTCATATTTCTTCTTGGTTTCAGGACCCTTGGCTCACCGTTGCAAAGTGGGCTTATAGTCCACATGTGCTCAGCAAATGGGCTGATTTTGTCGGCAAAGCTTCTTGGAAAATGCTCTTTGGAGCCATAGTGGCAAGGGGCTGAAAGGGTATGGAGTTTTGGGGTTACAACTTACAAGGCACATGTTGTTGAAGCACTGGGGGGCAGATATTTTAACCAAAGGGATGTACGTACCCTTTGTCAGTGCTGCTGCAGTTGAGTAAATTGACAAATGAATGTCTGCTTCGAATGGTACTTTTGAGTGGATGGCTTCTCAATTATTCTGCTTAGCTTTTGTTTGATTACTCTGAGGAAGATTTGGTGAAGGTGATCTTTCATGTAGCTGTCGTTTTGTGTTGAAGCCAACCACTACAGCATCCGCATTAGCTGCTGCAGCAATGGAACACTAGCTAGTTTCCGGCTGGTATTGATTTGCATACTTTTTAAGAAATAAAATGAAGAAAATTACATGCTTAAACATTCAAACTCGTATCCTACAAAGTATTATAACAACAATCTCAACCAAGTTAAGGCTCCGTTCAGTAATGCTTCTCCAACGGGCGCCAAATGAAGAAACAATGCTGAACAGGTACGAGAAACACGCTGAACGGGCATTTTCTCGCCTGATTTAACCCCCAAATGAGTGTTTCGCCATAGCTGATTTATCCTGCTTCTCTAAAAACGGTCGTCGGATGCCAATAATCTCTGCTGAACGGGTCCTAAGAACCATTTCAACTTTAAGGCTGATAAGAAAATCTCATCCCTTGGTGTTTAGGCATTGAAGGGGGTCTTATAACCCAACAACTTTAGGAGCTTAGTAATAGTTAAGGGTGGGTGGTCCTTCTCCTTTGTTTCTGACAGAAAGGAAACTATTGGTGAGGGAATTTAAGAATGTGAATGGCAATATCATTACTTGTTTATCTACCCATCTTTGTTTGCTTGGCCATGTTGTACATTATTTGCCCCACAACCACAAAACTATAATTACAAGAAACAGGTAAAAAGAAATGGGGTGAGAGAGGCTCGAACTCTCGACCTCAGGATCACTCAACAAGCTATGAGACCTACGCGCTAGCCAACTGCGCCACCACCCCATTGTTGATGGTTTTTATTGTAAAATATATATGTTTATTAACTTCTGTCAATATGTTGTCATTTACTCATTTTTTGGCTTTTGATAAACAAAAATGACAGTTTGAGGTTTGAGCAAGGAAGATCAGTTTCAAGAATTTAAAACCATGCTCGTATAGCACAACACAGAAATTGGTCTGACTCTGACATGTTACCAGCCCAGCTCTGTGTGTTTGCAGTCTTACTCTACTCTGTTCACCTTTGCTTTGCTTCAATTCATTTATTGTTCCCCCACTTTTAACTGATTTTTTCCCTCTTTATTCCTCTCTTCTTCTTCATTCATTGTCCAACCCTTTTGCCCCTTTTGACTTAACTCATTCCATTTCCAATTCAAATATGAACTCACCAGTCTACAGGCTATTTAGATATTCTCAGGCAGTCAGGCTCCACCACACAAACAAATGACATCGTATTTGAATGGGGTAAAACAATTTTTAGTCTTGAACTTGGTTTTTTTTTTTTTCAATTTGATCTCATATTTTTGTTCCACGTTAACCTTGAATTCGATATTGTTCAATCTCACAGTGTCACGTCATTTAAAGACCAAAAATTGGTTGGTTCAATTACTGTATAAACTTAATTTTCTTTTATCATTAATCATATTTATATATTCATGTTCAAATATGTATTGAATAGAGATGTAAACATTGCCCAAAAACTTGTTAGCTAAGTCATAAATGTGTGGCATGCACATTTATTTACGTTTGCTCGCATTTTTTTAAATTTCCATATGCTAAATACCTTTCTCTCCTTAGGTTACCAAAATTCCTTACCTTGAAAGCTCTTCCCTTTCCTCCCTATACTCCTCCCCACTTGTTTCAAAGATGAAGAATGGGAAGGTAACGAGGGGTTTCATGTGCCGGTCCACATGGGTAAACGCCGCGTGCATGGCGGCCGATCCTCGCTCAGTCGTGACGCCGAGAAGGCTCGACAGGCTCCTTATAGACGACCAGGACAAAAGACTAATCAACAATGCTAGTTATTCTAGGCTTGTTGAGTCTCGACGATTTGTTGGAGCCGACCATATCAAAACAATTGTCACCCCTTTTGTTAGAAAGGAACAGGTTCAAGAACACAAGTCCAAGTCCCTTCAGAAACCAGTTCAACTAGCTTCATCGGAGCATGTTTTCCAGGTGAGATGATTGATACACCATTTTGAAGCATCCGTACTGTAATATATACATACACACATACAAACACAAACGAACTTATTGATTCTCCTTCTACATAATTCAGCGTATATACTCTAACTCTTCTGTCCTTTAAGGAACACTTGATTCTCAGGGACGGAATGAGGATCAAATATTGGGAGGGACAATACTCTATTAAGTTTTTAAATCTAAAATTAGGTGGGACAAAAACTTTATTTGAGTAATATTTAAACTTAAAAGGACCTCAAATGCCAAGAGCCTCTCTCAACATATACATAGTTCCGTGCCTGATAATTCTGTATAATATAATTTGTCCTTTAATGTTGTAAAGAAGACATTGCAGGTGGTTGTCATGCGGGTTTCCATTCATTGTCAAGGTTGTGCTGGTAAAGTGAAGAAACATTTATCCAAAATGGAAGGTATGTATATATACATATATATTTATAGGTGAATCTATGCATTTTTACTTTAACTTCTTGTCATTTCAGTTAAATTATAGCATCATGTAAGTATAGATGAGAGCTTAAGACGCGGGTGAGTCTACGGTATAACAACCTAATTTACGCCTAAAAAACGACAAGTTTCGAAATTTGTCCAAACAACCTAAAATGTTATCAAAAGTATAATATTTTAGATTGGTTGGATAAGTTTCGAAATTTACTGTTTTTAATCTTAAATTAGGCTGTTGTACCGCATACCTTCCCTTCCTTTCTTCCCCCAATACGAAGAAATCAATGTTGTGCATTGCCTATTTTAATAGGATAATTATGTGATACACTGGCGGTGAAAACTAAAAAATTCCACAAGTGCCTTAATTTTAGGGTTTAGGGTTAGGGATTCTAAATAGAATTTAGGATTTATGGTTAGAATTTAGGGTTTATAGGTTAAAGCATAAATCCTCAACATATTACACTAAAACCTAAACCCTAACCTCTAAACCCTAAATCCTAACCATAAACACTAAATTTTAACCATTGCCCCTAAATTCTAAACCCCTACACCTAAACCCTACCCCCTAAACTAAGTCTCTAAACCTTAAAACTAAGGTGTTTGTGGAAACTAAAAGTTTTCATTGCCAGTATATTGGATATAAACCCTTTTAATATAAGTTTCATTTGAGTTAATGTTTAATGCAATGACTGTCACTACAACAAGTAAGAGTTTTAGTGACCATTTGATTGTGACGATGATGAATTTTGACATAGAAAGTAGGCTATTTGTGACGAAATATTTTGTAAAGTAGGCTACTTGTGACGAAATATTTTGTTGTCACTAATGAAATAAATAATTGTGACACATAACTACTTTGTCACTCTTTTGGTAATACTTGTGACAATTTTAAATTATGTCACAACTAACTCGTCACTATTAGTGTCTTATTATAACCAAGTCTTGTCATTACAAATTCGCCACTAATGAAATGCTCAATTTGGCGCCAACTTCTTTTTCGGGAAAAGATTAATAGTGACCATATATTAAGTAGTCACTATTATTATTCATATTTGTGACGATAACATTAAGTAACTATGAAATTTACCTTTATATAATGATATTATTATGATATTCTTAAATTATGTCACAAGTGCATCGTCATTGTAGATGTATAATATGACAAAATCTACTTGTCACTATCATTTCATCACTAATAAAATTGTCAAATTTGTGTGAGATCACGTTTTCTTGGAGAGTGACGTAATAGTAATTAACAACATGACAAAAGTCGCTATTATCAATCATGATTGTGACAAAGAAAATATTTTCTTGAGGATGCCGAGTTGATGTCATAACTAATTCAACCAATTCGACTTACGAAATGGGGGATTTGGGTTTGAATAGCTTATATAATTTTAATCCGCTTTTATGAATTTGGAGTGCCGTAAAGCTTTGTAATATATTCTATGGTGCTAATCTAATGATCTAATTCTAGTTCATTTTCTTAGGCAAATTTTATTCATTCTATGATACTTGTTTCCATTTTGATTGTTAGGACATTTATTGGCATAGGATGAGTTGTGTTGAAAATTTTGTTGCAATTGATATATGAAAAAGATTAATAGCCAAGCATAAGAAGCATTCAAGCTAATAAGATTTTTTGTTCGGAATGTGTTTGTTATAATGCCTATTAGAATATTTTTATAAAATGGTCACTGCTAGAAATTTGCGAATGTCCATGAGATATTTTTTCTTTTATTTTTTTTTTGTAAAGATTGGTGCCATTAGAATATAGAGATTTGCCGAAAATCATATTATTTTCTAACATTTTTCTTCAACGAGATTTATATCTTGTGCATTAACTTTGTGAAGTTTACTCATGTTATCTTAAATACATGATTTTACAGATAAAGATGAGGAATGGATGTAGAATCTGATGAAGAGCTACTCTGGCAACAAGTTTGCACTAGGGTGAAATTTTCATATATGCCAACGTCGAGTTTTGCTAACAGTGAGGGTTCTGGACAGGTGCGATAGGAGCGATCGCACAGGGTCCCCGAGAGAAAGGGACCCAAAATAGAGAACTTAAGTTAAATAGTTGTAAAAAAGTTATAAATTTGTATATATATAATTATGTGTATATATATAACAATTATCTAAAACTTTAAACATGCAAAAAGAATGACACATTTTAAGTAAAAATGTTTGATTTTTAAATGTTTATAAGTCAATTTTTTGTTGCTCAAGAGAATAATATAATAATAATAATTTTCTATTAAGGTAATTTTTGGAAGAAAAAAAATTAAATCTCTTACCGATTATAAATTAAAGACTACATTTTAAAAATTGTACAGGCCCCCAAAATTTTTGAACCGCCCATATTTGCTCATCAAATATAGGTTGAGTTTTCTTATTGTTGTGGTTTTTGGTGTTCTACTGTTTTTTTTTTTTATGTTGGGTTATGTTCACTTTGTTTTTTTGTAGCTGTTACTTCTTTGACTCCTTTGATTTTGATGAATTTTGGTACAGGTCGAGTTCGTTTGCAAGCAGTTACCCTTCTGTAATCAGGGACAGACCTAGGGGTGCTGGGGCAGCCGCACCCCCTAAAAATTTTAAGTTTTCTTATATTTTATATATTTTTGTATTTTTATTGATAGTCTAATTTTGTACCCTAAGATCTAGTAATTTTGCACAATTACATTTCTAATATAGCTTCCTAATAGTTCGCACCCCCTACATGAAATTCTGGGTCTGCCCCTGTTTAGTAGTGTTGGCTGGCTTATTTTTTCTATTCTGTTTGTTCCTTTTGAAGCAAACGCAAATTGATCTTATTCTGTAATCGTACTTGTTTGGTTTGGTGTAATTGCACAAGACATAAGTTTTTTCTATAGTTATTAATGATTGTATTTCCTATGCAACATAAATGGTATTAGAAATTGGATTTTGGGTACTATTTTTTTAAATCCTAATGAATATACACAATATTTATTGTAAATATTGTATGCAATTTATTTTCATATAATAAAAGTAGTGATTATATTATTGCATATTCCACCTTTAAATATTCTATATGTGGTAATACTTGGTCAGTGGAAGCTAGTCACTAATGTAGCAATATTAAATTGGTAATTTTAATATTGATTTAATAATTAAACAATTTTAATGACAATACTTTTGTCACAAATAATTTTAATATCGAGATGATTTGGGGGAAGTCTTCGAAAGTTAAGGTTAGTCTTGCCGGAACAAATCTTTATGTGTTTACCTTTGATACTGTTTCTTCTCGTGATTGGGTGTTGGAAAATGGTCTGTGGCACATCCAAAATAAACCAATCATATGAAAAAACTTGATTTTAACCTTGCTAAAATGCCCATTTGGATGCAGCTTTTTAATATTCCTCTTGAATTATACTCTAAAAGAGGGCTCAATTACGTATCAAGCGCTTTGGGTAATATCTTTCTTCAAAGTTCTGAGAGCTCTGACCACGAAAGATTGGGTCACTATATCACCCCAGATATGAAGCAGTTCAAGTAATGTATTGATGACCTTGAATTAATCGATCATCCTTACCATGGTCCTTTGTACACATGGATTAATAAGCAGGATTCGACTTATTTGGCTCGTAAGATAGACAGGGTGCTGATTAATGACATATGGGCTCATGAACTGGCTGATTCATTTGTTGAATTTCTTGGTCCTGGTGTTTCAGATCATTGCCTTGCCCTTGTTACTACTAGCAAGTCCATCCCGGTAGACAAGCCTAAGCCTTTTCGGTTTTTCAACTGCTGGACCCAGCATGCTGAGTTCTCTGATCTGGTGCGAAGCTCATGGATTGTAAATGTCACGGGCAATCCCATGCAAATCCTGTTTTCAAAGTTGAAACGACTGAAGGTTGTACTTAGAAATTTCAATGAGACTCAATATGGGAACATTTCTCAGAAAGTGGTTGATAAGAGGATTTTGCTTGAAGAACAGCAGCTCTTTAACTTGTAGAATCCCGTCAGTAATGTTCTTGCTGCTGAAAAACGAATCCAAAGAGAGTTGTGGGAGCTTGAAAAAGCAGAGGCTGAGTTTTATAGACAAAAATCCAGGATTCAATGGATCCAGGAAGGTGAACAAAGTACCAAGTTCTTTCATGCAGCTGTTAGTGTGAGGAAAAAACAGAATACTATTCGGCTACTCATCAATGATGATGGTGAACGACTGGAAACTTTCGATGAGATGTCGAAGGAGATGATTATCTATTTCACCAAATTGCTAGGTGCTCGGGATGAAAATGTTATTACTTGCTCTGTTGAAACTTTACAGGATCTTTTACCGTTTCCTTTATCTGCTGAGGGAGTCCGAGAACTAGGCAAAGAGGTAACTGTAAACGAAATTAAGGAAGCTCTTTTCAGCTTGGGGAAGGATAAAAGCCCAGGTCCAGATGGTTATACAGCTTGGTTCTTCCAATCTGAATGGGATATTGTTGGGGATGATTTTTTACAGGCCATTCAATTCTTTTTCTCTTCTGGTAAGATTCTTCCGGCGTTTAATGCTACTGCTCTGACTCTCATCCCAAAGATGCCTAATTCTTGTCATCCCAAGGATTTCAGGCCTATTTCACGCTGCTCCGTGGTGTACAAAACAATTACCAAGGTTCTGGTCAAGAGGCTCTCTAGCTATTTCTCTGAGATGATAGCACCTAATCAATCTGCATTCATTCGGGGAAGAAGTATATCTGATAATGTCCTTCTTGCGCAAGAGTTGGTTAAAGGATATAGTAGCAATTCCTTATCTCCGAGGTGTGCTCTCAAAATTGATTTGCAGAAAGTATTCGATTCTATGGATTGGGGGTTTCTCTTAAATATTCTGTATGCCTTGGGAATTCCTAAAGTATTCATCGGCTGGATAGAAGCTTGCAGTACTACTTCTCGGTTTTCAGTCTTGTTTAATGGTAGCTTGACAGGGTTCTTTAAAGGAGGAAGGGGTGTCCGACAGGGAGATCCCTTATCGCCTTACCTATTCATCATTGTCATGAATGTGCTATCTACCCTCTTGGACAAAGCAGCAGCTATGGGGGTTTTTAAGTATCACCCAAAGTGTAAGAAGGTCCCTATTACTCATCTGTGTTTTGCGGACGATCTACTGATATTCTGTAAGGGCATTCTTGAATCAGTGATTGGTGTTCACAGCGTTCTGGATTCATTCTATAAGTTTTCCGGTTTAAAACTCAATGCCACTAAAACTGAGTTGTTCTCAACTGGTGTTTCGCCCTTTGTTCTTCAGCAAATCCAGGAGTGTACTGGTTTCAAACTGGGCACCCTCCCTGTGAGATATTTGGGGACGCCTTTAGTGACAAGGAAGCTCTCAGAGAAAGACTGCACAACCTTATTAGACAAGATTCGAGCCAAGCTGAATCAATGGGCCCATTCAAAGCTAAGCTATGGGGGGAGGATTCAGTTGATTAAATCAGTTATCTATGGTATGGTGAACTTTTGGACTAGGCAACTCATTCTACCCAAAACGGTCATCCTTAAAATTGAGCAATTATGTGTCCGGTTTTTCTGGAAGGGAAGTAATACACCAGCTAAAGGAGCTCGGGTCCAATGGAGACAGGTCTGCTTGAGTAAATCTGAAGGTGGCCTTGGTCTTATGAATCTGGTCACTTGGAATAAAACGTGTATTTTCCATCTCCTTCGGAAAATACTAGCTAATGAGGGATCATTATGGGTGGCGTGGATCAATCACTATATTTGCAAAGAATCTAATTTTTGGCAGTTAGAGATTAAATCACATTTTAGTTGGACTGTCAAGAAGTTGCTTAAGGCTCGAGCTGAAGCAACAATTGTTTTCCAGGGAGTCACTACCTGGTCAGCTGTAAGCACTAGATGGATATGGAATGTTATACGAGATAAAAAGGAAAAAACCCTTTGGCATCGGTTAATATGGTTCCCCATGCACATTCCTAAACAGTCGATTGTGGCTTGGATGGCTATTTTGGGACGTCTACCAACAAAAGACCGACTGCAGAAGATGGGGATCGCTCTTGATCCTGTTTTCAACTTGTGCAGTGAAGCTAATGAGTCACGAGATCATCTATTTTTTGCCTGTCCATTCTCAAAGCAAATCTGGGAAGCCATCTTATATTCTTGCAGAATTTTCAAACCTGTTCAGGGGTGGAATGAAGAACTCCAGTGGGCTATTCTTGCCGAAAACAATTTTACGCATCGCTTGGTCAGCTTATTTGTACAGCATACGGATAGAAAGAAATCATAGACACTTTCGAAACACTAGCAAAGACACTGATACTATAGTTCAGTAGATACGTGATTTTGTTAATGATCGTTTACTAGGGAATTGCACCACTAGACTAGATGAGGAAAGTAACTGGTTCTGTATAGATTGGGGTCTTTTGGGTACCTCTACTTTGTAAATGTTTTTCCAGTAGCTTTGCTACTTCTTGGGTAATAATATCACAATTATCTAAAAATAATAATTTTAATTTTTGTGACGCTATGCTTTGGACTGTATTAAATTATATGTTTGTGACGAGAATTTTGATACTAAAAAGAATAATAACAGTGCCAAAAAAAATTATTGTCACTATTGTTGATTTTTAGTGACGATGCTTTTGTCACTTGAAAATGAATAATTGTCACTATATAATAGTGACGGAGTTATTTGTAAGGACAAGTGAGGACTTGAAAATTCGTCACAATTATTTTTAGTGATTAAATTTTAAGCTTTTGTGGAGATTTTCACTATCACTAAAGATGCATTTTCTTGTAGTGGGTGTAATTTTTTTACACAAATATGGATATTTAAACATCAAAATAAAAAAATTAAATATCTAATCCTAAACCTACGAACCCAAAACTCTAAACCCCTACACCCTAAACTCTAACCTTAAACCATAGTTTTAAAAGTCTAAAACATAAATCTCAACACCTTAAATTAAACCCACATGTGAAAAACTACTAAAATATTTTTTCTTTCCATTTTTTGTCTTCCGTACAAATTAATAATTTAATTTGAACTCTTTCAACATAAATTTTTTAACTCTAACCTTAAGATTTCAAAATTTTATTTTGACCCTTCAACACAAAATTCATAGCTTCTTCGTACTCATACCATACTAGGCATATTTATATATATACAAAATATTTACCTTGTTTAGTAAATAAGGTTTTGAGTTTACCTTGTTTAGTAAATAAGGTTTTGAGTCAAAATTAGCGGTTTGAATCAATTTTAAAGATTTAATTAGTCAAAACCGTTAATATAGATGTTTAGTGAAGATAGGATTAGAAAAGCTGATTAGGGTGAAATCTCTCAATTTAAAAAAACTGCTCATATGAACTTTTGAGTTTAGAGGTTTTGATACAAATTGTAAATACTCTTTTATCCTTAACAATTACAAAAAAATCTCCTAATAACCTTAAATTTAACTTTTGCTATTTTTTGTTTTTTTTTACCCTAACTATTCTCCAACCAGCCGTTCTATCTTTTTTTGAAAAATTTTGGAACTTGAGTTCTAATATCTACTCTCTTTTTTTATTAAATATTCAATTTGTTGGTTATTTTCATCCATTTCCCCCTTCAATTTGTTCTTTGGAATAGTTCTATAGAATATATAATGAAACACGAAATGATCAAATTTTAGGAGAAAGGAGAAACTATAAATAAAAGAAGAAAAAAGGCATGCAAACGTATTTAATTTTCAATATTCGATATCTCTGTTAATGTATATAAATCCTTGAATTCCAGCGAAAGAAAAATATAGAGTACAAATTTTAAAAGGATATGATGAACATGTGATGCTGCATGGTGAATTGTTAGTAAAACTCGTGTTTGATTCACGAAGGTGTATGATTGGTCTCTTACGCTGTGCTTCGTAGTCTGTGTGTACAATTCATATTTAGATATACGGATACGATCCACGCATACATATATCGAATGTATACACGTTGTCCGGGAGTGAGTGCAGATACAGTATACCAGTAGTCTTCGAATCCTGCAGGCTATAAACAGTCCCTAAACAAAATGGCTCGCACTGAAACTGGTGAGCATGGCTCCAAGGAGACGGCAACTGTTGGTTGTTCTTCGTCTCATCGTACATTCACAAGGTGGGAGTGCCTCCGAAGCAGCTCCTGCAAGATGAGATCAACTCGACTAGTCGACCCCTATACTTTCTTCACTACCGATTGGATAGAAACAAAGAAATGGTTACATTAGGAACAATGAACATTGTTCTGTTCCTCAACATCTTTCTATGTCTGAATGCAAATTGCAGGGTCATATCTGATTGTGAAACAGCCGTTCTAAGATGGTGATGGCAGACACCGCTGTTTCAGTACACCCCAAATGCTATTCGTGCTTCGATTGTTCTATCTGCGGTGGTCGGACTAGTCAACATTGATGCAGTGGCTCTAATACGGAAGATCGATGAATTCGATTTTGTCACTTGCATTGTCTTCTTCAGTGTTGTTTTCTTCTCCCGGTTCGTGACGATCACATAGATATGTAATATATCCGCTAAATATCTATTTTGCAACGGACAAGCTAGGACCGCTCGAAAAACACCCATCACTGAGTTCACGTGACATATTAATATGGTGGGGACTGAGCCTCCCCTAATCAACAAACACAATCAATCAATTCAAAAACCATAGAGAAAAACTAGAAATATTTAATGGGACATCAACATACAGTATAAGCTCCGAATATCAGCCTAACATCATATATTATACTCAAAAAGGACGGGTCCAAAACCTCACGATATGAATGCTATCTACTACTCCAGCCACAACCACCACATCAAAACCAGAGGATAAACTAATTAAACACCACTACATATATATATGTAGCATAGTAGCTTTAGAATTATATTAACATAATTACGAGGCCTGAGATAAGAGATCCGATTGAGAAAGCAACCACCGGAGCGCCTGAGCTGCCGGGAGCTGGTGCCGGTGCCGCCACAGTTGCTCCTCCCGATAATATTTCCGGCGCACCTGCTATTGCTGATGGTGACATACCTACAGGTTTGCAAAGGGGATTAAACAGTTTCCAATGCTTAAGTTTTAAAATGACAGAAATTATGGGTTTTTAAGGAAAAAAACAGAACATACCTGGAGCACCAGCAGGAGACACTGCAAAATAAACAACACATAATATTAGTCGTCAGTTCTAAGACCCAAAATCTGGGTTCTTTCTTAAATAAATATTGAAAATTTATACAAATTTCTGCACCCCTTTGAAACCCCATGCAATTAAAGATTCACTTCCCCAACAACATGTTGAACAAAATCTGAACTACATTTTTCAACCAGAATCCGAGTTAACTCACATGCGCAGCTAGCGGCAGAAGGAGCAGAGACTTTGCAAGCAGCCGGCAAAGTCATGGCCTTTGTGACATTCAAAGTAATACCCAGAGAAGCGCTGCTCTTAAAAGCCTCGCACAAGCATTCGGGTCCGGATTTCAACACGGTTTTCAAACCGGAACAGCACGTCCCCTCGGGCTTCGACGTCTTGCTCCCGCTCGACACGAACGACAGACAATCCGTCATGTTGAGAATCAGAGAGTAACAATCCACGGAGGGAGACGGCGCCGCCGCTTGGTGGTGGGCGGCGCCGACGACCCAGATTGAGAGAATGGCGAGGGACAAAGCGAGAGAGAAGTTTGAAGCTGCCATTGTTGAACAGAGGAAACAACAGTGAGGAAATAAAAGTAAGGGGAAATGGAGGGGCAGAGTGGGGATTTATTGGGGAGAGAAAGGCATGTGGGAGCACACTCGTCGGTACAATGCGAAGCGAGAAGAGTGTACGTGTCAAGGTTCCCTTGATCCAAGTTTCTTATCGATATCAAAACAAAAATAAAGTTTTTGAAATCTGATTTTTATTTATTTTATAAATAAAAATAAAGTAAACATTTTATGCGCAGTCCAAGTAATTTTTTTTTTGCTTAACGGTCTAATCAATAAAAAAATTAAAAAAATCAATTAAATCTTTAAAAAAATTTATCTAATTTAGTCTCTTTGTTATTTTGTCTGTATTGACAGTCAATATCTTTTAGTGAACACATAGCATATTCTTAAAGTGTCGTGTCATTAAATTATAATTTTAAAAAATTAAAATTTTAAAAAAAAATATAAATTTTTTTAAAAAATCTATAAAATTATAAAATTCATAAAAATTGTAAAAATTAAAAAATATTAAATTAGTTTAATCTTTTATTATTTTCCTTTATTTTTTATAAAAAAATATAAAATAATTTTTCTAAAAAACCCCTAAAATTTCATTTCTTTTAAAAAAACCCTCTAATCCCTAAATCAAGCATTGCCACCGATTGAACCACCGGCTACTCCATGTGGTAGGAAGATTCCTCTCATCTTCATTGTCCTATTACTGTCGTCAAAGCCCGATGTCGTCCTTGTACCCATTCTCATTGTTCGACACCCCTTGCATCACTGAAACTGCTCACCCTCGATATTTATTCTCACCAACACTGTCGTCTGCCACCACACCAACAACTCTCACCGTCGATTAAATTAATTTGGGGATTTGAGAATGTAGGGTTAGGATTTTGGGTTAGGGATTTAAAAAATTCGGGCTTTTTGAAATTATAAAATTTTGGGTTTTATAATTAAAAAAATATTTTTTAAAAAAATTATACAATTCGTAAATATTATTTCAATGTAAATATTTATATATTTTTTTAATAATTATTACAATTATTTTTTTATTAATTATTTTAAGTAAAAATATTTTTTTATAATTTTATACATAAAATTATTTTTTTACGAATTTAAATATTTTTAGATTTTCTTGAATTTTTAAATAATTATATATTTTAATTTTAATTTTTTATTATATTAAATATCTTTTAGATTTTTAATTTTAAATTTTTGAATTTTAATATATATTTTTGAATTTTAATTTTTAAAATTTTTAAATGATTTTTATGACATGGCACTTTCAGAGCGTGCCATGTGTCACCATCTTAATTATTATTTATGAGTTAATGGTCAATTGTAACGGTCAACGTTATGAAAGGGTTAAATTAATCTCAATTTGAATTTTGAGGGCCTAATTGATCGTAATTTGAATTATGAGGTCTCAACTGGGCAAAAAAATTTCATAACTTTTTTTTTTTGTTGGAGGCTAATTTGACCTTTAAGCCTACTTTTTCTATACAAGTATGTCTATTTAAATTTTATAATATAAATTTTAAATCCATGACCCTAAATACTAAAATAGTAATTTTTAATTTCTAAACTCTAAAAATCTGATATTAAACCCTAAAAGTTAAACATCTACACTAAGGACAGAGCCATGATCGAACATTAGCAAGGGTCAAAATATTGAATTTAAAAAATGCAAGAGTTTATTAAGTATTTAAACTCAAAATTAATGTAAGACATAATCTGTCTAATATTTAAACTTATAGGACCTAAATTATTATTAGACCCGAAAAAATGGAAACACTGGCTCATTTTTCTTTAGTTCAACCCCTATTTTATCATATATTTAATAAACACTTATATTTTTTAAATTTGAATATTTTTTTACATGAGCCAAATTATTATTAGACTAAAATTTATCAAATATTTAAATCTTTGTACCATAAACTAAACTTCTAAATTAGGAATTAAATCTACTTGTGAAAACAAACTTTTTTACATAATATTTCTCATACAAATAATATATATTAATTTTATATATTAAAAAAATCCGTAAATGTTTTTTTACTTAAGAGTCTATGTGATTTTCAATTAATTTAAATGTAAAAGATTTTTAATGATAATATTTTGTTTATAATCAGAGATGAACAAAAGAAAGTGTTTGAATAATATTATTTAAAAAAACTAAATTTAATTGATATATCTAGAAATTATATATTTGAACATGTTTAAAAAAAATTAATAACACGTTAACAAAATTCTCACATGAGCTAAGATTTCTAAGAGAATATACACATATAGATTAATTAATTTTTTAAGTTAAACTAATTTAAAATGGTAACAATTCCATGATTTCCACTAGAGTGAAAAGTGACCAAGAAAAAGAAAAGCAATTGTTGGACCACTCATTTGCACACAAAAAAATCACTTTTTTTATTTACCTTTTGGTACTACAATTTTATATAATTGTGGCCAAAGGGGTTTCTGCCTCAAGATTCTTACAAAAATGTGACTAAAACGTATAAAAAAGGAAACAACATTAATTTCTCTGGTTTTTTTTTTCTAGTAAAGTGACACAAATTCTACCTAAACTCTTAAGAAATTAAAATTTGGATTTTCTTATATTAAGATTTCATCATAAATTTCATAAAGGTTTAAACCCTATCAATAGTCTCTGAATTATATATAAATTGTGAATTTAGTTTATGTACTTTTATTTAGTTAAATTTGGTTCATATGTTTTTTGAATTTTGACCCAAACGACATAGTAATTACATAATCAAATTATAAGAACTTAAAATAATCAAATTAGAATTAAAAAAGATATAAATTAGAGAATAATAATTAAATATTTCTATGCATGATACAGGGATGCAATAAAGTCTACCATTTCTAATTAAAAAATTATTTAGTCTAAATATTAATGAGTTTAATTTTTTCTAATATTTATTATTAAGAGTTCATTTTTTTAATACTTATTGTTTGTAGCTTATTTTTTTCAACACTTGTTATGAGATGCTTAATTTTATCTTAATATTTATTATTAGAGGTCTACTTTTAAATTTTATTTTTAATATTTTTTATTAGGGGTCTATTTTTTCAATACTTGATATTTGATGCCAATTATTTTTAATACTTTTTATTAAAGGCTAAATTTTTTATAATATTTTTTATTAAAACCTACTTTTAAAATTTAATTTTTTCAATATTTATTATTAGAGGTCTGCTCTTAAAATTTATTTTTTTATATTTATTATTAAGGGTCTAAATTGTTCAATACTTGTTATTTGTTGTTCAATTTTTTAATACTTGATATTTGTGGTTCAAATTTTTCAATACTTGTTATTAGAGGTTCATTTTTTCAAATATTTGTTATTGGGGGCATGCTCTTAAAATTATTATTTTTAATAACTGTTATTAGGGTTCTACTCTTAAAATTTATTTTTTAAAATATTTTTATTGAGAGTTAAATTTTTTCAATAATTGTTATTAGAGAGCTCAATTTTTCCAAAATTTATTATTAGAAGTTTATTCTTAAAATTTAATTTTTAAAAATATTTATTATTATAGACATATTCTTAAAATTTATTATTTTTAATATTTATTATTAAAAATTTATTCTTAAAATTCTATTTTTTTAACACTTATAATTAAAGGCTTAATTTTTTAGTTTGCCTCGAACCTCTAAAATCTGACCTGCCCTGACCTTTTTAAATTATTGAAGAAATAATAAAAATGGTTGATTCTCGCTATACTCATTGGGATGCATCGATCATATACTTCTTTCTTAAAAGAAAAGGTTCCCTACGAACAAAAGAAAAGGTTCCCGTGGACAGATTCTCTTCATCTTTTGGCATTGAAATATGCGCGAATGTTGCAAGATATGATGAAATGGACCTTTCTATCTTTCTTTATCTGCCCGTCACTCCATGCATGCACATGAAATGATTCCAGATGTTTATGCTTATAATTAGGGATGACAGTTGGGGCAGTCACATTTTTTAAAAATTTAAAATTTTTACGTAATCTAATTTTTTAAAGAATTTTTTATGTATTTTTATTAAAAATTTATTTTCGCCCGCTAAATTTTTATAAGTTCGCCCCCCAAAAATTTTTAGGTTAACCCTCTAACCTAAAGTCCTGCATCAGTCCCTGCAGACTGGCACAATTTCTTAGATTATGTATTGTACTCGTCCTAATTGGGACAAAGATGAATATGAGTTTGGTGAGTAGTGAGCGGATGTAGATGTGAAAAGTCATACTCGCCGTGAGTAATGAGTAGATAATGAATTTGAGACCTTACTCGCGCTTTATTCGCCCGCCTCACATCCGCTTGCCTACTAACTACCCACCATATAAATTTGTACCATTTATGTTTGTAGACTTTCAGTATGCCTTTTATTATGTGTTTTATGTATTTAGATTTTGGTTTGTTTTAAATCTATGCTAATTCTTAACTGTGTAGACTTTGAACTCAATTAATTTAATTTGAAAAAATAATAATTTATGATTGAGCTTGAATTAATTAGATTGTAAAGTATAATTTATGCCGGTGTAAATGTGCTTTAGGTAAATTAATTATAGTTAATTAGTTGTAGTTAAATTTATATCGGTGTGCATGTATTATATTTATACACTTGATCAATCAATAAAGTATGTGAAGTTTCATTTTTCTTTACAAAAATCTATAATTTGTTTTTATATAATTCGATATTAGTGAGTACTTGTCAAGTAGGTACGAACAAATACAGGTGGGCACGAGCGAATACAGGTGGGGTAGTGGGTGTAGGAATAAATTTAACAATATACTCACATAGGTGGGTGTGAATTTAAAAATTGTATCCGCCATAAACAGCGAGTATAAAAATTTTAAGTGAATATGAGTATAAAATATCCGCACATGCCTCGCCTATTTACTATCCCTACTGTCAAAATGGGGGACCCAAACACGTGTTGGAATTTATCTCACATTATGATGGATTATAAATTATGACCATGCTACTCAAACGAATCAATTCAAGGCCACTTCTAGTTTCTTTTGAACTTTTGTAGATGCTTATTTTCCACCATTGTTATTATAAGTTTGGTTGGGAATATACGGTGATGATATAGTCGGTATATAATAATAAATTACGGTACTTCTGATAATTTAAATTTAAGTTTCAAAGAGAAACAATTACAATCTCTAAAATGATTAGTTCTTATGCTTACAAAACAAACATGAACAGAGTATCTGTTGCTCTAGCAAAATGAAATATTAGGTTTAGGTCTTTTAAATAATGTTCGGAATTTGAATACTGTAAACGGAAATAATTGAATTAAAAAGTCGTTTTTATAATACATTTTAAAATAATAATGGAATGAAACGTAAGCACTTACTTTTGACAAAAAAAAAATTAAACTCAAGTCAATTTTGTCCTTGATCTGGATTATTATGTACTCGTTATACTAAACCAAATTTCAAGATGAAATATATGATGATAACGCAAGATTATTAAAGGATTCGGGATTAACGTAGGTACGAAGTTATGGAGTAACTTACCCTAAATTGTATACAAAATCCCATCTATACCTTGGTATTATTTCTTAAAACCAACTTATTCTCCGTGTTACTCGCCGACCGGGAAGCTTTATGTCGATCATCATAGTCAAGTATCTGCATTTCAACGGTTACAATTAAACAATTGAGGGTTTAAGGATGCCAGATGAAATTGTGCTGACCTCCGATGTTGAAATTTTATCAACAAATGGCTAGTAGACGACACGAATTCAACAACCCCGCAGGAATGGCGGTCTTAGCTCCTTTGACAAGAAAGCAAATAGAGAGAATGAGAGGATTATGTTAGGAAACCTTATTGATAAAATGTCATAATCAACATCTGGTAATATGCTAAAACATGAAAACCAATCACACACGCATGGAACACCTACATGTGCTGTTTACCTGGACTCTTTTTTCTGTCGGTAAGTATCTATGTACAGCACTTATGTTGGACACCTATTCGAACATGGATATAAGAGTGCGATGTTCCAAATATATGAAAACTTTTGAAAGAAGTAACATATTCGTACGTGAAACACATCTGTATTACACACACCGAGTTAGTGTAACAAAGCCGACATGCATGGATGTTTTGTGTAACAAAATACATATGGCCAGAGGCAATGCATGTGCAGAGAATACTGTTTTATTATCTAATTAGTATCCTAGTTGTTGGTCAAATTTGAACTACTGGATCCTCCATGGCCTTCCACAACCAGATATGATATGTGAAGCTATGAAAAGACCAGAGATGGTTCTGTTACAAATATGAGCATTTCCACATGATACTGATAAGTGTTAAACTAGGGGAAAAGAGAACAAACTTACTGTACATGATTATTACTGTACATGATTACTGAATCTCCTTTTCACCAACGACACGATAACAGTCACATCATCAAGCTTTCCGCCCCTATATCCCACATACCCAGCTGCCTGCACTTCATCTGATAATGGACTCCTAACCAATGATAACTGACCGACCTCTTGCGCTCTAGTTGCCAAGAGTTCTGCTATTTCCTGCCCCTGAAAGAAATACGGGGTTACCATGCACAGACTATGAATTATTATTTCGCATATGCAACTTATGCATTTTACTACTATATTTGGGAAAGGAGATGGGAGTGAGAAAACAGTGATGAGCACCTGGGGACTCAAATTCTCTTGCAATGATTTGAAGATGATTGAAGCTATATCTTTCTCGTAGAGATTATCAAAAAGTCCATCCATTGCGGTTATAATCACATCATTTTCATCCAAGTCAATTCTGTAAACCTGCAAGAACTCAGCAGCCATGTGTAAAAAGATTGACCATATTATTTTTACCTTCACTTCCTAATTTAAATGAAAATAAATGTTTGCAGAAGATATAGTATTGGTCAAATCAGCTTTTCAAAGCAGGAGACACTTACAGATGCCTTTTTTATCTTTTCTATGTAATAATATAACACACACATATGTGTAACTCTTATCAGAAATGGAACTCTACGAAGTCAGACGGATGATCTCCTCTTTCAATCTGTACAGGAAAATTCAACTCATAAAGCACCGGAGAAGACCTTTTAAATACAGCACCGTTTCTTACGATCATGAAGCCTGAATCACCAATATTGGCCACATGGAGAGCCTGCGGATCCATAGAGGCATAGCCAAGTATGAGTTGTAGAAAGGAAAACCATGTTCATTCTCAGCTCTGATTTATTTAGTATTTATTTATTTGATTAAAATTAAGGCTTATATCACAAATAAGTACCTAAAGTATACCAACTTTTTCATTTAGGTACTTAACGTATTTTTTGGTCAAAATAAGCATCTAAAGTATACCTTTTGGTTAAATTAAATACCTAAATTATACTTTTTGGTCAAAATAGGTACCTAAAGTATATATATTGTTAAAATAGGTACCTAAAGTATTTTTTTTTGTTAAAATAGGTACCTAATGTATACTTTAATCAATGTCACATGACAACTTTTAGGAACCTAGATGAAAAATATATATACTTTAAGTACTTATCTTGACCAAAAAAAATACTTCAGGTACCTATTTGGACCAAAAACTATACTTTAGGTACTTAATTTAATCAAAAAGAATACTTAGGTACTTATTTTGACCAAAAAATACTTTAGGTACCTAAATGAAAAAGTTGGTATACTTTAAGTACATATTTGTAATATAAGCCTAAAATTAAATCAAGCATTACATCACTGAGAAAAAAATATATTCATTCCAATGAAGTAGATTGACTGGCAAAGAATTAGCATCAGTTGTCAGCCCATGCATATTTTGACAAACAGAAGTTTTACAAATCATAATAAGACATGCAAGATCAATTTCAGTGTAAGCATGAGCATTATGAACTTCTGGAAATATGTTGTCTTTTGAAAAAACCATCATTCATGCATATGAGACTCCCAATTCGAAATTCGAAATTCGAAATGTTTTGTTAATTCATTAGCCTTGTACTTCGCACAGACAAAAAGTTCAGAGAAAAAAATGAGCAATTAAGTTTCATCAAATGAAAAGTCTATTTGTATATTAAGTTACCATTCCTCCAGTGAAAATAATAAGGTTCCCTTAGATTTCTGACTCAAGGCTTGTTAGTGATTTATTCTGACTTGTGAGACTAGTTTGATTAGGCTTAGGTTGTAAGTTATTCCATTCATATGACGACTAAGCGAAATTTGCATAGGAGAAAAGCATGTCAAGTTGAATGACAACATACCCGATCATCAAAGTAAGCAACCAAAACCGTAGATGAACCACAAGATTGAGCATTTGCGGCAGCTCTATTAAGAACCTCAACTGGGTCAGTTATTGGATTCGGAACTCCATATCTATCAGACACAATTCTTTCACAGTTTTCCATAAGTTCTTTTCCATATACTCCAACACTAATCCCTGAAGGATAAGACAGGAAACAAATAATTCAGTCCCAGACATTGCAAAACATAGGATGTCATTTATTCTGCATACGTTAAATTTGATATATATCCTAGCAATTCTTTCATGGTTTGCAGTGCAAGGACAAAATGCAACATAAATTCACGCCATACAAAGAATTGGTCCTGCTGAAAGCAAAAATTGGTATAACTAAAAAGGATAATACCTTCAAATGACCACTGGCCAACTCCATCAGCAACACCTAGCCAGTTCTGACAGGCGATAAAATAAGCATCCTCTCCACCTGCGAAGGCCTGGAATTATTACTTTCCATATTACTCGAACGGAACTTTCAAACTCAAGTCAAACATACATCAAAGTGCTCCAGCAGCTGCCGTCTTTCAAAATTCATTTTTATGGTAGTATTTTACGTTTACTGTTTTACATCCAGAATTCATAAAGTTGCCCTCACTAATGTGTTAGAGATGCATTTTTGGCATTATATCGATTTTCCATGTTCAAATGTCAAACTAGACAAAATCTGATTGTAGACTTAACAGAGAATTTGGTTTGTTTTTATCCAATTTGATAATAATTTCCAAATCATAATTTTGGATAATTAACAATTAATCGGAAAGGTGAAATTGATTATGGCCATCCTTAAGTACCTTAGTCGGATTTGGCAGTAGAGCAGCACCAGAATATAAGAAAAATCCTGCTGTTGGGATTTCCTCCCTGTTCGGATACATTTATCAAAACAAACATGAGGATGTAAGAAAACTTGAGAAAAAGTGATCCATATACTGACTCAGTTATCGTCTTTGATCTGGTATGTTAGTATCAACGCACTGTAATATAAAGTTCAGCAACCCCAAATCCCCACTCCCCAAAACTCCGGGCCATTTTTTGGGCATGGGAAATAATGATTGTTGTTTCCTCACAATTTTCATAAAAGGGTGAAATATCAATCAATTATTTTAAAATGTAAATCATAGAGAACAACAACAATTTAGCCAAAATATAAGTGTAAGAACAAAAATTTCAACCTGCCACTCAATGTCTCGATCTTTCACGTAAATAAGTTATCATACTGATAAGAACAAGTAATGCAGTAATCCATGACACAGGTAAACCTCTTTGTGTATTCATTTGACAATGGAGTAATTTACCTTTCCAAAGTTCTTCCACCTGACTGTAACTCTACACCTTTAAGCATTGTCACTCTGGCTTTGCTATCACTTTGTGCATCAGCCTCAATTATCTCTTCTTTGGGAAATGAGGAAGGCACAGCCTCATCTGACTGCAAACAACAAATATACATAGAACTTCAGGCAAATTGACTTGAGAGCGCAAATAAATCTAGATCCTCAATGAGTGAGTTCTTTGCGATGATAATGCAACAGGCTTCCACATAAAGTATTATATAGACAATAAGTGGTGACATGCGTAGGCAGGCAGCATCTGAAAATTAAGAGGCAGTAACCATAATTAAGCCCAATCAACATTTTGTAAAGGAATTCTAGGTTTCTGGAGCTTGATAAAGTTTAAAGTTCTGAAGAATATAAAATATGTTACCAACAACTTGCCATGCTCGTGAGAATTCCACAATTTAAAAGACATTGGTCAGAAAACTAAACCCAGAACATGTCTAAGATTTGTATTGTAACTCAACATTAGATGGTTAAATCCTAAATCTATTTGCATTGCTTTGAAGATAATAACAAAAGAACTTCCCTAGCGACTAAACAGCCAGAATATTTATGTTAATGCACCAATGTTGTCATCATTTATCATTTTTAGATTCGCATTTTATGTTTGAATCTTGGTTTAGTGCACAAAAAGAAGGATCCTTACTATGATATTCTTTTGGCCTTAGTCTTTACAGTTCTGATGGAATCAAAAAGCAATAAGGACTATTGATGATTACTTTCTATGTAAAATTATTTGAACTAGGAGAAGAGGGAAAACCATTCAATATCCCATCATCAATGTTGTCATTATTGTTAGTATTACATACATACAATGTTGACTGAGATATCCAATTTGAATATAAACACCCAAAAGGAACATGATTAGTTGCTAATATAAACAAAGTTAGAGAACTGACCGTTTGTGAGCTCTTGACTATGTCAATGTCAACAGATTGATTCACTGTTTTATGGATTGTAGCCTCACTGAGAAATGAATCCACGTCAGGTAAAATGGAGGTCAGCTTAATTTCACCAACATCACCTTCATCAGCATCCTCCATCATTACTGACATTTTTTATGCATTTATGCTATATTCTTTGCCATGTTCTTTGGAAGGCACGGATTTCTGAGAAACTTCTTCGCCACCATCATCCTTTCCACTTTCATGGTACACAAGACTGTGAGACATTTCACCATTGGAGCAGTCTCCTAAAGAAGTAGATTGAATTGCAATTTCACTTTCAATACTAATTTCAGAAACTGCCAATTGAGCAGAAACCTCTTCCACTGCTAAATCCCTATTAGACTCCGTATTCAATGTGGTAACCTCAATTTTACCAATTCTCTCACCTTTTTCCTCAGCACCACTATTTTCTTCCTCCTCCAGCTTAACACTGAGGGGAACTTCACTTTTGGAACTAGACTCTAAAGAAGCTAATTCTGTTCTAATTTCACTTTCACTAGCAAGAGCTGCCAATGGAGGAGAAGCCTTCACTATATCAGGAACTACATTTGTCTTAGACTCTGTATTTGAAGTAGTACCCTCAATTTTACCAATTCCCTCCCCACTTTCCTCAGCACCACTACTTTCTTCCTCCTCCAGCTTAACACTGTGGGGAACTTCGCTTTTGGAAGTAGACTCTGAAGAAGCTAATTCAGTTCTAATTTCACTTTCAATAGAAGGAGCTGCCAATGGAGGAGAAGCCTGTTCTACATCAGGAACTAAATTTATCTTAGACTCCGTATTTGAAGTGATACCCTCAATTTTACCAATTCCCTCCCCATTTCCCTCAGCACCGGTATTTTCTTCCTCCTCCAGCTTGACACTGTGGGAAACTTCGCTTTTGGACTAGACTCCGGAAAAGCTAATTCAGTCCTAATTTCACTTTCATTAGCAAGAGCTGCCACCGGAGGAGAAGCCTTTTGTATATCAGGAGCTAAGTCCATCTTAGTTTCCATATTCGAAGTAGTACCCTCAATTTCACCAATCCTGTCACCATTTTCCTCAGCACCAGTATTTTCTTCCTCTTCCAACTTAACACTGTTGGGAGTTCACTTTTGAAACCGTACTCTAAAGAAGCTAGTTCAGTTGTAATTTCAGTTTCAGTAGCAGAAGCGTCCAGTGGTGGAGAAACCTTTTCTATATCAGGAGCTAAATCAATCTTTGATATCATATTCAAAGCTTCCTCAGTTTTATCATCATTCAAGTCACTTCCCTCAAAACTACCCTTATTTTCTTCCTGGACCTTAACACCATGGGGCACTTCAACTTTGGAACCCAACTCTGGAGAATCTAATTGAGTAGTAATTTAATAATTTTACATTCAACAACAGAGGCTGCCAATGGAGGAGAAACATTTTCTACATGATAAACTAAATCCTGATTTAACACCACATTAAAATTACTAGAACCCTCATTTTTACTAGTGCTCTGACCATTTCCCCCAGGCACACTATTAGTTTCTATTTTAACAACATTCTCACCCACTGCCACATCCGATCCCTCTTTAGGATTTATATGCTTAGACGAATCAACTGATTTTTCCTCGCTCTCTCTGTCATTACTGACCACAGAAGCACCTTTCTCTTTAACAACTTCAGTTACTTTGGTTGCATTTCGCCTTGGTTTTCTCTTAGGTGAAGATTTAACTTGCGAATTACAGCCAACATTCTTCTTCACAAGTTCTACTGCTTCAGCATCTCCATCAGAAACACCAACCGCTTTAAAATTGTTCTCTACTTCCTTGTCCAAATCTTCCCGACCAACTTTGGAAACAACCTTAGCACTTTCATTAGTCGTTTGAGTTTGATCTTCGATTATTGTCATCTCACTTGCGTTTCCAAACCGGAAGATAACGCTGCCATCGGAACACTCTGCACAGTCCACGAATGCTCAGAATTATTATAACGATTAAAGACTAAATTTATTTTAAGCTTCTTTTAGTTGAAATCCACTAGATTCTCTCTCTCTCTCTCTCAAAGTCGCTAGATAGCAAAGGCGATATAATTTACCATTTCATTAAGAACAAGAAACAAATGAAAATGCACGCATTTTCAAACATCACAAGATTTTTGTTATTCTTAACAATAGTTGAATGAGATTCAACAAACAAACAGTTGATTCGATTCATTGAAAAGTAACAAAAAAAATTAATCAAAGATAAAGCGGCGCACCAGTTGAGGAAAGGAGATCTACATCAGCAGAAACGGAATCCGAGCTGGAACTGGAGCACTTGGAAACAACGAAGCGGTGAGTGAGCTTAGGTTTGGCCGTAGAGAGTCGAAGCGTGTGGCAATGTAACGGCGGGAAGCGGAAGCGCCAGAAGAGTGATTCATTACAGCAGGGGAAACGACTCATGGAGCGGGCTTCGAGAGAGGTGAAGAAAAAAGGATCGGCGGTGACATTTACACTGACATTTTACAAGGAATAAATCAAATGCGATGGTTGGAGCTTGTTTTAGGAGAGGTTTAGAGGCAGGGAATTGATATTAAGGATAAGGAATCTGGTTGCTGGTGATGATCAGAGGTTCAAAGCTACTGGCTAACACGTGTTAAAATTTAACTAGTTTAGTTAAATTTTGTTTGATTCTATTAATAATTAAAAAAATATGTGCATAAAGTATATTTTTTTAATTTTAGGTGTTTAAAGTTTTTTTTGTAAAAATAGGTGGCTAAAGTATAATTTTTTAAACTTTAGGTGTCTAAAGTATTTTTTTTTGTAAAAATATATGCTTAAAGTTTCTAAAGTTATAATTTTAGGTGTCTTGGTGTAAACTACCATTAATTTCTTAAAAAATATTTTTTTTAATTTAATTTAATTTTTAATTTCTTTTATTTTTTAAATTTATTTAAAAAACCCTAAATTTCCAAAACCCACAAAGTAGCCCCAAATTCGAAATCCCTAACTCACCAAAACTCAAATCACGATTTGAGTCGATTTCGTCACCGATGGCCACGCCGCCGCCGACCACATCCGTCGTCGAACCACCATGGTCGTTTACCCATCATCTCATCACCGGAAATTGACTGAAGTTGTACAAAACGCCGGATGAAGGCTGAAACATTCAAAAATTTATTCGAACGATTTGCGACGGGTGAAGGCTGAACGACGACGATTGGTGCATGGGTGTTTGGGAGAGGGGAGGACGCTCCATTCCGTAGCCGGAATCGTGGCCAACGACGGCGGGAGTGGCCGGATTGAGGGGTTTAGGTATTTCGGGATTTAGGAATTTATGAATTTGGGGCTTTTTTTGGAATTTTAGGAATTTGGGGGGCTTTTTGAAAATTTCAAATTTTTATATATTTTTTAAAAAATAATTAAAAAATAAAAAATAAAACTTGCCATGTGTCACATTATAATTGGCTATTAAGATTTTTTTAACAGCAATTAACACCGGACACCTAAGGCATACTTTGGGCACCTATTTTTCATTTAAGCCATAATTAAAAAATCTGTTCAATTAACAATTAAAAGAATGATCTAACTCAATTTTGAGTTTTTTTTATTTAACCACCAATATTTTACTCATTGGTCAATTAATTCGGATCAAATTTTGCAGAAATCTTTCCAACCCAATTTTATCTATTTAAAATATTAGGATTCAATCATTAACTTTGCTTGAAGGACCTAATACCTCATCCCACTAAGCCAACCAATTATTAATTCAATTCAAAGAATTTTAATTCGAACAATAACTGAATTAACTGTTTTAACACAACTAATCAGAATCTTTACTCTCGGTAGACTTGATCGTCAAACTTGTACTACTACTAATATACAAAGATAATTACATGTAGCTTTTGGTAACCAGCAATTACATGTATTGACACAAAATAAAACAAGTCTAAGTACAGACATAATTAATTAATCAAACTAAAAATAAACTAGAGATAATTGGTTAAATGTAGAAGATAGTGAGTGAGTTAATTCAGTCATGGGAAGCTGAGTTAACTAAGCTGAAGATCATAAAAGGCGAGTCAGCTCATCAGAGAGTGGAGGCCTTGAAATTGTTGTCAAAGACAGAACAAAATCCTTTGGAACCAAGCACTTCTCTTCAACGTAAAGCTTTTCTTGAACCTTTGAAGATGCTAAAATTTGCATGCAGTTCTCCTTTTCCTTGCAATTTTCTTCATTTTCCTGCATTTTTTTAAAACCCCTTTGCTTATACTAAGCAATCAATCTTTATACATCTATAAAAAATTATAATCATTAGGGATTCAAATAGTGGTCCGCTACAGCAATAGCAGTTGTGATATAGTATTAGCGGCACTGTTCAAAATGTTATTACGAAAAATAACATTCCACGATAATCGCAATACATTTATTATTGTATGCAACCGCGATAAAACAAAGCGACCATAGAAAAATACCTTGAACGAGTTCACAAGTTGAAGGATTCCGTGTTGTGCTTGCAAGAACTTGACATATTTGAAAGCAGATTGAAGCATTTCAGCAGTGTTCATCTTAGTCCCACCGGGAACAAGCTTCCCGAGCTCTTGAGTCTTCTTGGTTATCTTCCTCCTCCTCTCCCTCGCTGCGATGCTTTGCACCGACACACATTTTTCGCCGCCGTTCTTCTTACAGTTAACCTGATCCACGCTTTGAATTTGATGACTGGGGTGGTCGTCGAGCACCGGACATGAATTTAGTTCAACCCCGTCGAAGAAACCGGGCATGGAATACTGATCTTCAATGAGTTTCTGGCGTTTAAAGGGCTCAAACGACAAGGGAATTAAAGGGTCGACGGGAAGTAAAGGGGTGTAGTTTTCAGGGTGGAGAAAATTGTTGTTTAGGTCAATGTATGGATCAATGAAAGCAAAGGGGAGCTCAAATGGATCCCAGTATTGTTGTTCAACTTGAATTGTTTCTGTGTTAACATTCTGGAAATCAATTTCCCTGTTGGAGCATGAACTTGAAACCATGGCAGCTACTGAAAGAAGAAAACCTTGGAAAAAATGTACAGAAATTCAGAAATGGAAATGGAAAGCATTACAGGAAACTGATAAACTAAGGAGATTTGAAGCAGAAAGTACCTGAGGTAGGAGAAGATAACTGTTGAGAGATTCACTGGTTATTGACCTGTGGAGACTTGAGACACAAGAGATTCAGTGGTTATGAACAAAAAGGATGGAAAATAACTGAAAGAGTGGTGGGTTGAGATAAAATAGGGAAGATGGGATGAGCTGGTTAACTGTTTCCGAGAAAAGCTAGGGTTTTTCTTCATTTCTTCCCACCAAAGTAACTGAAAAATCAGAGACTCCACGCTTTGGGATCCAACAATACATGCAATGCCTAAACTTTTAGTATTAGGGTAAACTACAATGAAGGTCATTCAATTATGAGTAATGTTACAATTAGTCATTCAATTATGGGTAAGGTTACATTTGGATCACCCAATTATTAAATGTTACATTTGGGTTACTCAATTATGGATAAGGTTACATTTGGATCACCGTTCATATTTAAAAAATATCAATTTAGTCATTTTTCTTTCAAATCACTTGTATACCCTCGTTAACATTAGAGTACTTCATTTGAAATCATTAATTAATTTAATACATAAATTGATATATATTTTAAAAATATGAAGGGTGGCCTAAATGTAACCTTACCCATAATTGAGTGACTCAAGTGCAACTTTTAATAATTTGGTGACCCAAATGTAACCCTACCCATAATTGAGTGACCAAAATGGAACTTTTAATAACTGAGTGACTTAAATATAACTTTATCCATAACTGAGTGACATCTATTGTAGTTTACCCTTAGTAGTATTAGAGTTAATTACAGTATTACAGTGCAGGTCTCTAAATTACAGTATTAAACCAGAATAACTCACGGCAACTAATCCAAGTAGGAACGGACATACGGTTTTATGTTAGGGGGCGACCTTATAAAATTATAAAAGAATGAATTATAAAATTTTATGATAATAGAAAAAACATAAAAAAAATTAAATTATTTATAAATTTTAAATTTGTAGAGAAACGACTGTCCACTCTAGTCCTCTCTTGGTCTATCCCTTTCACTCGTTTATTTGTCTACTTTTGAAAACCTGCCAATGATAAAAGATAGTTTAGAGAAGTTATATGAGTTAATTGCACCACACGTCTCCAAACTATGACCCTCATTTTAAATTGGTCCCTAAACTTTAAAATATTCTAATTTCATCCTCAAAATATGACTTTCATTCTAAATTGGTCCTCAAACTTTTGAGCATTCCAGATTCATCCTCAAACTATAACTCTCATTCTAAATTGATCCTCAAACTTTTTGAATGTTCTAATTTCATCCTCAAATTATCATTTATATCACATCATATTATTACATAATAAACATAAGTGTTTCATAACAATTAACAATTTTTTAACGGTTTTATTAACAAAAGATATGATTAGCATATATTGATAATTTGGGGATGAAATTAGAAAATTCAAAAAGTTTGAGGACCAATTTAGAATGAGAGTCAATGTTTAAGGATGAAACTGGAATGCTCAAAAGTTTGGGGATCAATTTAGAATGAAGGTCATAATTTGAGGATGAAATTGAAATGCTTTAAAGTTTATGAACAAATTTAAAATGAGTGTCGTAGTTTGAGGACGTGTGGTGCAATTAACTCAACTTATATTTATAACAAGAGGTTTTGAAAGGAACCACCGAATATCTCTTAATTAAAAAAAAAAAGAGCAATGTTCTCTCTATTTTACTATCTAATTTTTAGGTTTTTACATTCTACGATCAAATTTCGAGGTTCGTAATTATTTATTATTACATATATTAAAAGTGTTGTAATTAATTAATATTATGAATTATAAATTACGAATGAATCAAATATAATCTACATATTAATAATCAATAAATTTAAAAAACTGAAACACTAGATTCTTTAAACAGTATCTAAGCAAGCGAAAGAATACAGTGAGAACTATAAGAAACCATGACCCTTACAAAAATATTAAAAAATTATAGATTATATGATGATATTACTCTAACTCTTTAAAAATATATAATTTATTTTTTATCTTCTAAATTTAATTTTTAAATAATTACTAATAAATAATGTTGAATTTTTTTCAATGTTTAATTTTTAGTTTTGTGGGTGAAATTCACTGGATTTAAAACATCTCATAATAAACTTTTAGAATATCAATCATAAATTAATCAATTAATAAATCGGATACGGATAATATTATAAAATCAATAATGTAAGTAACCAAAAGGTTACTTAATTTAATAATTCACTCAAAACTTATATATGTGTCAGCATGTGGAACAATATTCATATGTCCTTTTTATGTTCCCCTTTATATACAGTATTACGATTTTATACTATATGTATTAATAATTTTTTTATTAATAATACACGTAACATAAAATTATTTATAAAATATAAAAAGAGACACCGAAAGGCATAGACAATTCTACTCCGGCGTGTGTGACTACATGATGAACAGTGGTCTTAGATGCAAGTAAAATGTCAGGGACTGAATAAAATTATCTACTTTTTTTGGTGTCCTTATTTATGACCTCACACTAAAAAATAAGTTTAAAGTTTAGATTTTAGGGTTTAAAGTTAGAATTCATGGTTAGAGTTTAGAAAATTTGGAGTAAGATGTATTTTTTAAATAGAGGGTATAGAATTTAAAATTTAAAATTTATTTTTTTAATATTAAGGTATAAAATGGCATTAAAAAAGGCCGAGGATTTTTATCCCGGAGACCCGCTAAGCAGGATCATATCCAGGAATTAAAAGGACCAAGCTCCACGTGGTTTGGAGCAACAATGAGATGTGAATGGACTTTAACTCCCCATTGGTCCGAAATAAATCCTCCTTGTCTCTTAGATATCCTCTCTAGATTTTCTCTATCCCACTTGTCTCTCTACAAATCCTTCCTTTGATTTCCCCCACTCATAAACAAACACCAAGTCCCCCAATTTCCCACCACAAACCCCGTCGAGAAAGAGAAAAAAATCACAGATTTTTACAGAACAACAATGGCTGCTACATCCGGGGCTGTTCCAAATGGGTTAGGCTCATCGTTTCTTTGTGGAGGAAAGAGAAGCCAAGCACTTTTGGGTGCTAAACTCTCCCCCTCACCTCCCCTGCCGGTGGAGCTAGGAAGTTCGCCGTCGTGGCAGCCGCCGCACCTAAAAAGTCTTGGATCCCCGCCGTTAAAGGTGGTGGCAACTTCATTGACCCCGAATGACTCGACGGATCGTACGTGTTTCGTCTTCCCCGAACTTCCCGTTTCTGCTTCGTAACTCTGCTGTTAGTTGTTAATTGTTATTAATGTTTTCTTTTCAGGCTCCCCGGAGACTACGGATTCGACCCACTGGGACTCGGCAAGGACCCGGTGTTCCTAAAATGGTACCGAGAGGCCGAGCTGATCCACGGACGTTGGGCCATGGCGGCCGTCGTCGGAATCTTGGTCGGCCAAGCCTGGAGTGGCATCCCGTGGTTCGAGGCCGGAGCTGACCCCGGTGCTATAGCCCCGTTCTCCTTCGGCTCACTCCTCGGAACCCAACTCCTCCTCATGGGTTGGGTTGAAAGCAAGCGTTGGGTTGATTTCTTTAACCCGCAATCACAATCCGTGGAATGGGCGACTCCCTGGTCTAAGACCGCCGAGAACTTCGCCAATGCCACCGGCGACCAAGGTTAGCCGGGCGGCAAGTTCTTTGACCCGTTGAGCTTCGCCGGAACAATTGAGAATGGGGTTTATGTCCCTGATTCCGACAAGCTGGAGAGACTTAAGCTTGCTGAGATTAAGCATGCTAGAATTGCGATGTTGGCCATGTTGATTTTCTACTTCGAGGCTGGCCAAGGAAAGACACCGCCGGGTGCTCTTGGGTTGTAAGGAAATGAATGGCCATGTTTATGTAGATAAATTGAGTTTTATGTCTTCGGGTACGTAAGGAAAAAAAAAACTGGAAATGTTGTTTGTTGAGCTGATTGATTATGAATTCCCCCCAGTAGATCAAAATTCTAAGTAAATTGTCTAATCTCATTGGTTAATACAGGTTCTGTCTACTGATGTATCATCATTTCCATGGGATTTCTCAGGCATAATGTAAGGTGAAATTTTACTAAAATAAATTTAACATCGAAGGGAAGAAAAAAGAAATTTATATATGAACTACTTGACAACTGCGAAATAATATATGTTCATAGATATTCTTATCAATTTGACAATGTATATATATCTTGCAGACATTACAATTGAACTCGGGTTTCTTAGGATAAATATTATCTATTTTTTTATTATGACCACTTGTTGAGTTCGTTAGTGATTAGTATCTGTTTCTTCTTTGTTTATCAAAAAATAAATATATACTATATAGATAAATAGTTAAAATCGTTGGGCACAGAGATATCGAATGTGATCCGAGCCGTTGAAGCTTTAGATTTTCTTGTGACAATTTTCTGGACCAAGCCATGAAGCCTTCATCATCAAATATACATTCATTGCATAGATTTCCTTTGGGGCTTTATCAACAAATTACTAATGATCATATAATCAAATTATATGTAAATATCTCATGCCCAATTCACCATTAATCCATAATATCTATTTATAGGGATAAATTATTTTAAAAATTTTCATAGAAAATAATTATTTTCGATCTAAATTTTAACCCTTCAACACAATCCTAAGAGAAATGTAGAGTTCCACACATATTTGAATAGCTCTATTACCGCGGGGCCGAAAGGCCCCTGCATCCTTGAGCCTGGAACATACCTCTACTTTTGTCACTGCTTCTTTATAAATATTCAGGTCAACCTTAAATAAAATTTAGGATATAGCTCTAACAATTAAAAAATATCAATCTTCGACATGTTATTAGGTCAGCTAATACGATGGTTGATAGAATGGATAAGTTGGCTCGGGTTAGTTCTGATGTTCCCTTTGGGGAAGCTGATTTTGACACACGGACGTTCCTTGCACCTCCAGATATGGTTCTTTCTTTGCTACATGATGATTTATCGTCTTCTATAATTTTAAGATAGTCGTGACTTGTAACGACGAGATTATTTGTGCGTTTTTGTAATTATTATCGGATATATTATTTTCCTTCGATTAGGTTTAGAAGAGTTATAATGAGGCACTTGATAATAAGGTTTTAATCTTCATTTATAAAAAAAAAATCAAAATTGTAATTGTTTTAGTATTCCGAATTAAGGTGAGCTATAATGATGATGATAATAACAACGATAATTATATTGGTCAGAAATATGGACATGATAGCCAGCCAGAGAGCCTATAGGAGAATTTTCCCTACAATTATTATATACGCTGCATTTGACAATGATTCTCCTTAAATCTGCATGTTTTATGGGAAAAATTATTAGGGGTCTTGCTCGCTACGTTATCCACGGTCTCATCCAATAATAATTTTTCATTATATTTTTTAATGTGAATCTTCATCTCTTTTCTACATGTCATTAAATGAATAATCTTATTGGATAGGACCATAAATGACGTGGTGAGCCGAGACCATGTAATAATTTCTCGTTTTATGGATATCCATCGAATTAATTAACGTTGACAATTTCCATAATTTTCAAAACAAAAAAGTCAACAATTCAAGAAAAAAAATCAGTCTATTATCAAACAATCTCACTAGATTAGAATAATTCAGACACTGACAACTTAACAAAAGACAAGACAAATCTAACCTAACTTAAAAAGAATTTACATGTATATTAATCAAGTGCTTCCCTTCGATGAAGCACTTGCTATTATATGTTTCAGTTAATTAACTTTAGAACAAACTTTGCGAATTTCACCGACAGTGCCTGTCTTCACTTCAATGTTACTCATTTTCACCATGGACCGACCAAATTCAATGTTGAACGTCAATCCAAGTAATCCTCTAATGCCCAAGAATCGTCGAACAACGTTCTTGGTGGAAGCATCAGTCCACAACCTTTGATCGGACTCCAGTATTCCCTTGCCATCCCTCAAGTTGGCGAAGAAAGAGTTATCGAATCTGTTAACGCTGCTGGTGTCCAATCCAATCCTCCTCGACCCGTCACCGTTTTGCGGACAAAGCGCTTGGAGTTGCGAAACGAATGCGGCCGCGATCGAAGGGTCGGCTCCGTTTCCGGTTGCGGTGAAGTTGTAAAGCCTGTACCTGAAGAATTGGCAGGCTGAAGTACCTATGGTGTGCCCACCTGGTGTCCAAAAATTGCATCATGTTTCATTAGTTTTTGGTGTTGAATTTATACTTGAAATCGAATGTAAATGATCTAATTGCTTACCAACAAGGGTGACAAGATCTTGAGTGTTGAGACCCTTTGCTGCAAATTTCTGCTTCTGCAAATCGACCGAGTCACGGAAGCCGGGCAAATTGGCCGCATTGGATGCCTGCGAAACCGTTCCGTCTCGGCGGCCTGTTGGCACTGACCAGCTTGCTCCCCCGCTCTGGCATCATACATTATTAACAAGCATCCTTAACGACTAAACCAACAAATTACACGAAACCAGATCAAAGGAAAATATATTTACCACGACGACAGAATCGCAAGCAGCGAGAGCTAAAATATTGGCACACGACACAACTCCGGGGCTTGCAGCTTCGAGCTGAGTCTTGGCATCGTCAATCACTTCGTACCCTCTCAACAAGAGGTTCGGCGGGGCGGTTTTCTCAGTACCGGCTCCGTCGATAAGGATCGAAGCATCACATCCATTGACGAAGCAGTCATGGAAGTGCATGCATGCGAAGCAAACCGGGAGCAACGGTGGGATCAGACCTGAAATGAGATTGAACAGCCGACCGTACAATGGACTCGACTCGGGGACATGATCTTGAGTAGAACCCGAGTCGAGTGCCCTGGCCTTCCACCAAGCTACCAGCCATGGCAAGCAACATGGTAATCAGAACGACTCCTCGACTTAAACAATCAAACCCCATTGCTATAAAAGAAACAATCAGATTGAAGATTTAGCAAAGAGGGGGTTTCGAGATCAGTAGGGTTTAGGGTTGTGAATTGTGATTTCGGATTGGGGATTAAGAAGTGCTTATATAGGCAAAAGAAAGTCAGATATACAGATTCTCGAGTACCGGGGAAACGGGAGAGGGATTCAAAATCGACCAGCTAAGACTTTTGGGGTACCAAAAAGTAGAGTTGAAAGCAGCTAATATCTTCTCTAGCTAGCTAGCATTATCAAGTTGCATGCATGTCCACGAGGAGACAAAGTCGTCGTTTATGAATCGAAATGCATTCAGTATATGAAGTACTTTGACTTGGACCGTATCACATAAAAAGGAAGGAATATGAAGTTTTTATTATCCATTTTACTTTCGATTTTATATCTATTTTACAATTTATATTCGAAATTCACTTCTGTTCCTTCAATTATATAGTTCTTAAGGTTAAAATATGAATACCATACATTTAATGTAACTTACTAATATACCAACACTTTATTTTGTTTAATTACTCGTTAGAAAAATGAATAATACTTTACGACTAAGGATACATTAAGAGAGATATTAGGATGCAGTCGCACTTCTTAAAAATTTTAAAATTTCAATATAATTTAACTATTATCTTTATATTATTTTTAGTAATTTAATTTCACATTCTTTAAAATTTTATAACTTCATGTCTTCAAATTTCTAATAAAATATCATAAAAATTCAATTATTAACATAAAACTTTACGTCGGTTTGTGTTTTGTAAAGTAAGTGAACAAAGTTATATAATAAAATGGTTAGGTAATTATAATCGGGGTATTAAAAAAAGTGACTTGTGGCCTCATCCTTAACTATGAGGTCAGAAGTTCTATTTCTCCTAATAAGAATGAAATACATTTCATGACCAGCTGTTTATCTTTTAGTGAAAACACTCGCGGTGAAATAATTAATCACTATTATCGGCCATGAATACCTTGACTCAAATAAAAAAAAAGGAAAAAAGTGAGTAGTGGAATCCACTTCAGGTAATTAACTAGTAATTCGGGAGCTATTATCAAAACTAACATCGATTAAAATATCATTGTATATATATAAACTCACGTTTATAAATTAATTTCATACGATGAATGAATGTAAATTTTGTTTTATTTTTTTGTGAATTCTTATAATTTGACATGGTATCATGCATGGAAGAAAACGGCAAAACGCGTGAAAGAACGGCGATGGTAATTAATAATTGGCATTGACGTTGACATTTCTCTTTCAGCTCTACTTCAAAGCCTTTCTTTTCTTTGACTAATTTTATTAGACTTTACAATAAAATAAACGTTTAAATTATATTATCCTTTTATTGTAATTGTTTTAGAAGTTTTAATGTAAGTGCCTAACATTTTATTTGCTAATAATTTTCAGGTCGACATCAAAAATATCCAATAATGTATGATACATGACTTTTAGCCATCGTTTTTTCTTTCTTTCTTTCTTTAATTTTCTAAGAAAATAAACAAAAAAAGAGGAAAATTCATAAATTGTTCATTTTGGAGAAATCAAACAATCATAAATTTCAAAATACTTCGGTTTTGGAAAAATTATTAGATGAATCATGCTCACCACATCATATGTGGTCTCAACCAATAAGGTCAATCCACCTCATTTTAACTTTCAGATAACTATCTACTTTTTCTTTACATGTAGGAAAGATGTGAAGATTCACGTTGGAAAAAATAACATAGAAAAATATTATTGGATGGGACTATGGATGATGTGGTGAGTCAGACACATCTAATAATTTCCCAACATCAGAATGATGCGTTTCAAGATGCATGAAGAAAGACAAGAAGTTGACACTGTTTCACATGCCCGATTTTCTTCCCTTTGATACTTTAGATTCGAGGACGAATCCTTTTGAAAAAGGAGAGGATGATACATGCATGGGAGGGCTGGAAAGATGCATTGAAGACAAGAAGTTGAAACTGTTTTCTAAGTCTAGAAAATCAGTTGACTTGAGGCGACTTTTCGAATGGGATTCGAGAATTTGTGGGTCGAGTTACCTTCTAAAGAATTGACCGTCATTCAGTTACCTTTCCAACGCATCTTGAAATGCATCATTCCAATGTCGTGAACTAAAGATACGTCCATTTTACTGAAGACTGTGCATGCAGAAAACTGGATACGGTATTATTACAAAATTTTGTAAACTTTAGCCCAAAAGCTAACATATAAGGCTTTGGACGAATTAAGCATAACTCAATGTATTTATTATCATTTAAATTTATGTTTTTAGGATTTTATATAGTTTAAGAACCAATCACCCTTCTCCCAAGCCGTTAGATCAAGTCCAATTTAATGGACCATATTTCTTTGTTTATTATATTCATTCTTTACTTTAGGTTCAAATAAGTATCTACTTTTTCTTTACATGTAGGAAAGAGGTTAAGATTCATGTTGAAAAAAATGACATGGAAAAATATTATAAAATGAGACCATGGATAACGTGGTGAGTTAGACACAGGTGAAGATTCATGTTGGAAAAAAATAACATGCAAAAATATTATTGAATGAGACTATAGATAACGTGGTGAATTAGGCACATCTAATAATTTATCGGTTTTGAGAACAATCTATTCTCAGTGCATCAATTTCGATCAACGAGTCTCCATTCTTTCTTTTTGTTGCAAAAATTTGTGTCAAAACACTTTAAATGTGAAAATTTCATCTATACACAAGTGAATCAACACCTTAATTCTCAGAACACTTTTACTTTACGTATAATGACGAGTTGGGTAAAAAATTAAAATTTAAAAAACTCATCCATAAAAAATTATAATTTTTTAACCAATGAGCTAAAAAACTTGTTGGGTAAATCTATTCTCTTTGTGCATCGAAAGCGATTGTAGTTTGGTGGTCAGTTGGTTTAAGAGGCCACACATTGCCTCATCTTCGTTTAAACAGAATATTTGCTCTTGTGTTGCCGTAAACGCAGATTTTGAGTGGTCGATTCAACATGTTTCGAGAGAGGCCAATCAATGCGCTGATATATTGGCAAAGAAGGGAATTAATCGACATGATGATTACGTTCACATCGCGTTTGGGTAAGTTTTTTTTTGCCTTTCTATCATGCGCGCCTGGTTCGGGATAACGATTCATTCGCGAGATACCAGTGTTTATCAAGGTTTGCACATTGGTGACTATGGCTAATTGTATAGTGTTGTCCCCGATATGTAACATTTGTAAAAGCAGAGTGTGATTCTTAGATAGGGTAAAGAGTCGAGATGCTTGTGTTTCCTCAAGGGCAAGGCTTGTTTTTTTTTTTGGTGTAATTTGGGCCATTTGGCTGAATAGTGTGGTATCACTACCGTTATCGAGCGGTGTGGTTTAGGTTGTAACGTCTGCGAAATGGGCACTCTTTTTCCTCCACCTCGGATTATGAAGGTTTTTTAACGTAGCTCATGTCGTAGACTCGAATTGCTAGTACCAAAGAAATAAAATTATATTCCCATTTTCAAAAAAAATGATCGCATAATAAAACGTTAAATACTACTTATTTTATAATAAAATTAGACTAATTTTATAATAATATAGTGAAATGGTTTACTATCTCATTCGCACACGCTTATGCACTAGATTGAGTTTACATTTTCATACTATCAAGGCTTTCTCTTTTCCTTTTTCTTTAAGATAAAAAGGTGGAT
The DNA here is from genome assembly GCA_019671005.1 of Hibiscus mutabilis. Taxonomy (NCBI): domain Eukaryota; kingdom Viridiplantae; phylum Streptophyta; class Magnoliopsida; order Malvales; family Malvaceae; genus Hibiscus; species Hibiscus mutabilis. The sequence goes on along the minus strand of CM033723.1, from coordinate 52,468,070 downwards.
ATGTATTAGTAAGATTTATAAAGGAAATATTCAACTACGACATAGGAGAGTAGTTAATGAATTTTTTATTAGTATTTTATAAAATAAAGTTTAAAGTTATTAATTTAAATTATTTTAATCAATTATTAATTATGTGTTATCATCTGATTCATCGATAATATATTAAACTATACATTATCAGTATATTAAATAATAAACTTTTATTTTAAATGATAAATAATCTCGCTCCAATGCGAGTTAATTAAACCATAGACATAATTTATCCAACGTCAACGTGGTTCTTTTCTTGATAATGTCAATGGATTCGTATTTTTTGGTTCGTTAAATTATTCGATTGTAAACCTTTTCTACTTTATAAATAAAAAAATTACATATTTTATTTCTCTGTTAATTATATATAATTCAATTCAGAGAAAAACTTTTAACCTAAAACTGTAATTTACTATCCGTCCACTGAAATAAACTTTTAACCATTCTGTCCTGTTCCTCTTATTCACGGGTTTGGCCATAAAATAAACACTGTTTGCATTAGCCGTCAATATTGAAGTGACTGTATACAAAATTTTCAACTAAAACTGTAATTTGGCATTTTAAGGCAAATATTGCCTTTTGGTTTAATAAATAGGGATATAAAGCACGATGCCCTATAATTGGGATCTACGGCAAAAGTTATAGTGACTTGAAGACATAACCTCCCTGGTGGCGTCTTTTGAATTTTTTAATAATTTAAATTTAAATTTAAATGGAGACGCCACATGCAGGTGGCGTCTTGAGCCAAATTACAAAAATTGAGCCGCGAATCAGCAGCTGCACTGAAAAGAGTGGTCAGCGTGGTCAGCCGAATAAAGCTGGCTCGACAAGACGCCACGAGCAGATGGCTTGTAGGTCTGACAGATTCCTCTTGGGACGCCATCTGCAGGTGGCGACTTGTGGCTTGGACGCCATCTGCAGGTGGCGTCAGGATGCCGATATATATACACCACATGCCCGAGAATTTTTGTTATTTTGTTGTTCATTTCAAAAAATTTCAGGTTTTAAGGAGTTTTGGGTAGAGTTTTTGGTAAATTAAGAGAGTCAGTGGTGTGATTGAATATCACGATGGATTGTGACACCGAAAACGTTTATGGTCGTTGAGGCGAAATAGTTGATGATTTCAGCAAGGACGACAAAAATGTTATACCAGTGGCAGAAGATGATGCTGATGAAGTTGATGTTGTTAGGACCGCTGCTGCTCAGGGCCATGATCTTGATGTTGAGAAAGATGTTTGGGCAGTAGCGTCTGCTATATATAGATTGGCTGATGAGCCATCGGTTTGGGGTTATGGTCAATCGGAGCCGCAGCAACCGGAGCCCAATCTTCCAACGTACGTGCCTCCAGTCCACATGTATGAGGTGGACTATGCTGCAATGCGGGATCAAGAATATGAGGCACGTGTATTTTGTCATTCTTTAGCCTCAGCCTCAACCGACATGGAGTTAAAACTCGGAGGTCAATTCGATACAAAGAAAGATGCTCAGTTAGCAATCAAAGAGTACTGCGTCAGACGACATATGCAATCTTGCGTTGCTGAATCTGATAGCGGAACATATTGTGTAAGGTGCGTGAATTGGATGAGCAAATGTAACTGGAGGATAAGAGTTTCGTATATAAAACGAAATAAGATGTGGGAGGTCAGAAGGTTCATTGATCAACATTCATGTACCATGACTTCAATCTCATAGGACCGCGTAAACCTTGACTCCAATTTGATATGCGCTTATACAAAGTTGTTGGTTGAGAAGAATCTGAGGATTGCCATTGCAGTGTTGGTAGCATCGATTCGTACACAGCTCGGATACATCCCATCTTACTATAAGGCGTGGATGGCAAAACAAAAGGCGACGACGTTAGTTTAAGACGATTGGGATAAATCATATAATTAGCTATCAGCTATATTATGAGCAATGCAAGTATTTATCCCCGGAACTACAGTGGAGTAGGAAACGTTGCCGGCCGTAACACTACAAGGTGAAGTAATTCTCGAAAAAAGAATATTTAGTATGTTATTCTGGGCATTCCAGCCGTGCATCGAAGGATTCGCATTCTGCAAACGTATGATTCAAATTGATGGTACATGGTTGTACAAGAAATACAGGCAAATATTGCTTATTGCGCAAGACGGAGACATGAATATATTTCCAATAGCCTTTGCCATAGTTGAGAAGGAAAATGTCGAGGGATGGGAATTCTTTTTGAATAATTTACGCCGGCACGTAATCAAAGAGGACGAGATTTGTGTGATTTCTAATAGAGGGACTGTTCTCTTATCAGTAATCGATAAGGCCAGAAGTTTATGGAGATCACCACATGCGTATCCAGCCTATTGTATACGTCATATTGCTGCCAATGCAAAGGTTTAGTTTCAGAACAATCAGATTCATCATGAAATTTTAAGCACAGGTAAGTTGTAATTTGTTATTGTCTAAATTATTGATTTATTTATGTATGATATTTATCTTGCGTTTACTAACTAATGTTTTTACGAGCAGGGTATGAAACGGTTCAGCCAAGGTTTGATGCGATGTTTAGGCGTTTTATAAGGCACAGCCAACGTGTACATGATTTTGTTGCTGATATTCCTAGGGAAAGATGGTCACAGACCTATGATGAAGGTCGACGTTACGGGTATATGACCACTAACCTTGTCGAGGCTATCAACTCTGTGTTGAAAGGGACACGCCATCTACCAATTGCCAGTATTGTTTGGGAGACGTACTTTAGACTAGGCAAAGTATGGTGCGACAAAGGGATGAAGGTCAACTCTCAAATAAATAGGGGACAACAGTGGTTTGAAACTCTCTAAAGGAGTATGGAGAAACTTCAAGAAGACACAACCGCCATGAGAGTGGATTCCTTCGACCCCAACGATGTTGAATTTAATGTCCAAGCCTTGGTACCCCCGAACGAGCACAAATTGTTCCGAGTAAACTTGCATGTGAACTAGTGTGACTGTGGTTGTTTTCAGGCATATAGATACCCGTGTGCTCACGCAATTGCCACATGCATGCATGTCCGTATAGACCCATATACATTGGTGGATGATTGTTTTAGGTTGGAAACAATGGCAAATACCTACAGGCCTATGTTTAGGACGATTCCAAATAAGAAATATTGGTCAACAGATCCAATATACGAAGAATGGTTACCAAATCCCAGTTTTCGAAGAAAGCTAAAGGGTCGACCGACTTTCTTCCGCATTCATACTTGTATGGATGATCTAGTTGATCGAGAGTGAGTTCAAACTAGGCATTGTGGACTTTGCCAAGCGGTCGGTCACACAAGAGATAAATGTCCAAATCATCCTAACTATCGTGTCGGGCCGTCACATCAATTTTGAATGAGTTTGTAAACTTTCATTAATGAAGTAGTTGAACATTTTTAAATTAAGTGTGTTTGTTCCATAATAATAAAACAAAATAAATGCAAATTAGAACAAGTTTAAAAAACTTTAATATAAATCGCAAATATAAAAAAGTAAAAAAATAACAAATATTAACAACTGCAATCGTTCCAAATAAAAGTTTTAAACATTAATATGAAAATTCCAAATAGAAAAAAAAATATTCTATATTCTCCTCCTCATCGGCAGCTATTGTCTATGCAGGGAAGATGTCTGGTCGTACCGTCGTGGGGGTTAAGCCATCCTCCGTGGCAATTGGTGGTCCTCCAAATCCTGCTCATCTCCGCCTGGCTGGTCATCCAAAATCTGCATAGAAGGTGACGTCGCGTACATATATTCAACACATAACGGAATGGAAAAGGGCGGAGTAGGCAAGTATGGAGGTGGTTGTTGAAACGCACTCACTCCGGATGATCCAACATCAGTGTGCTGCAAATGGAACATCTGGGATCTTTGCAGTGCTCTATCCCATGGATCATCATAATCCTATGTTCCTCATGCATGCCCTAAGGGTACACCTGAACTCCATGATGACCACTCCGCATGATTAATTGGTGGCGGCTGCAGGTCCTCCATATGCGCAGACGAACCTGTTTCATACTGATATAAGCACCTATGCTCTGTATGTCATCTCTGACTCACTTCTATAGGTACCAGGAATGGTTTTCCGTTGTTATAAAACCATACCATGTAAGCCGAATCGTCACGAAAATCATCTTCCTGGAGTGGAGTCACATTAGTTGACACATATAAGTTCTGGTTGTTCCAATGAGCAATGAAACTTTCTTGCATGCGCCTCCAGTTATCATCAAACCTAATTTTTGTTCTCTTGTGTGAATATCATTGAGATCAATCGGAGAACCAGGAACAAGTTGATGATACCAGAACTGTCGCAGGACTCTATCAGCGCACTGGAACTCAACCACATAAAAATGGATCAACGATACAACTGCACCCCAAAATGTAGCATCCTCTCACACATATTGGGGTATGCAAGACGTACATCCGTATCGTCGTACGACGTCTAAATGAACTGTCACAAAATTAATATTAACATCAACAAATATTTGGGTATGCAAGACTGTACTTTAAACCAACTTTAATACCTAATTTTTCCCTTCAGATTTGATCTTCAGTCTCACGTCAACAACGTTGTTGTGCACCGCCCCCGCATTTCTAAAATTATGTCGCCACCTGCATTGAAAAAGAAAATTTTTTATTTACTAATTTGAAATAATTTTAATAAAAAAATACACATTATACATTTTGATTTTAGTATTACCTTCCAGCAAGTGGAAACTCAACTGTGTTATTGACTATAGGTGTCAAATATGGTAGTCGATACCATGCTCAAGACTGAAGTAAGATAAGGCATCCACCAATATCAGATATCTTGTTCCCATTTCTAACAATAACAGCCTTGCACATTTCATGGTATAAGACCGTCAATATCGCAAAGCCCCAGCTATACGAACGAGCTTCGCGAAAATTTTCCGGCAGTGGAAAATACTACGTGTGCACTAGATTACCAGATTTATCCGGCATCAATACCCCACCAATAAGCTGCATGATATAAGTACGTGCTGCGCAAGTAACTTCTTCGTCGGTTGAGTCCTTGGTTACCCTGAATGCATTCTCCAACCAGGTTACCTTCACACGTAACCCTTTCGTGTCGGTTTGTGAAGGGATTTTCCTGAAGAACTGGTTGCACATCGCATATACGTTGTAGTTATTCTGCCCAACGACCGCATTTCTATTTATGGGGACACCGAGCTGTAAAGCTACATCTTGCAGGGTTATCGTGCACTCCCTGACTGAAAAATGAAACGTGTGGGTCTCTGGTCTCCAGCGTTCAATCAACGCAGTTATCAATGTCGGGACCACCTTATAGCCACGCTGTAAGTGACGAACAATGCGAGCAGATGGCTTTTCCGTCGTTGTCCCTCGACGACGAAAGCAATGATGATCGTCCTGCATTTAATAAATTTAATTTAATTAATAAAATTGTATAACTAATATACATTTCTTACTCAAAGTTAGATAAATAAGTTACAAATTACTTACGCCGATATAAGATGAAATGTGCATATGGTCCAACTGCAACAACTGATCAGACGTCATATCTCAAATTTATCTGCACACCAACTACTTTAACTAAAAAATATTTATTATTTTATTCGAATATACAACAATTATATAACTAAAAATGGCTTCATTTCATTTCATTTATTCCCTTAATTTTCCTAGAATTATTCGAATATGGTTCCTTTAATTATAATAATTTTTGTTCTAGAATATACCTAGAATAATTCGAATATGGTTCCCTTAATTTTCCTACAATTATTTGAATATGGTTCCCTTAATTATACTAATTTTTTCTCGAATATACGTAGAATTATTCAAATATGGTTCCCTTAATTATACTAATTTTTGTTCTCGAATATAGCTAGAATTTTTCGAATATGTTCCCTTAACTATACTAATTTTTTCTCTCGAATATACGTAGAATTATTCGAATATGGTCCCTTAATTATACTAATTTTTGTTCTTGAATATAGCTAGAATTATTCGAATATGTTCCCTTAACTATACTATTTTTTCTCGAATATACCTAGAATTATTATAATATGTTCCCTTAATTATACTAATTTTTGTTCTCGAATATACCTATAATTATTCGAATATGTTCCCTTAATTATACTAATTTTTTTCTCGAATATATGTAGAATTATTCGAATATGGTTCCCTAAATTATACTAATTTTTGTTCTCGAATATAGCTAGAATTATTTGAATATGTTCCCTTAACTATACTATTTTTTCTCGAATATACGTAGAATTATTCGAATATGGTTCCCTTAATTATACTATTTTTTTGTTCTCGAATATAGCTAGAATTATTCGAATATGTTCCCTTAACTATACTATTTTTTTCTCGAATATACCTGCAATTATTCGAATACGGTTCCCTTAATTATACTAATTTTTGTTCTCAAATATACCTAGAATTATTCGAATATGTTCCCTTAATTACACTATTTTTTTCTCGAATATACGTAGAATTATTCGAATATGATTCCCTTAATTATACTAATAATTTTTGTTCTCGAATATAGCTATAATTATTATTCGAATATGTTCTCTTAATTATACTAATTTTTTTCTCGAATATACCTACAATTATTCGAATATTGTTCCCTTAATTATGCTAATTTTTGTTCTAAAATATACCTAGAATTATTCGAATATGGTTTCCTTAATTATACTAATTTTTGTTCTCGAATATGCCTATAAATCACTAATTTTTGTTCTTGAATATACCTATAAATAACTAATTTTTGTTCTCGAATATAACTATCTTTTAACAATATTCTAGTTTATTCATTATTTTTAAACTCTACAAAATTAAAATTATTTAAATTAATAGAATAGAATATATAAATCAAATAATTTATAAAACAATAAAATATCTAATATACCAATTCAATCCTACATAGCTACATTAATAAAAATTCCAATTCAATCCTCAACTTATTTAATTTATATAAATTAAAAAATTTAAATATCTACAATATCTATATTTAATTTATATAAATTAAAAAAATAAGTACATAGTCAACGAAAATGTGCTCCAAATGCTTCCCTTAAAATCTCTTCACCTCCTGCAACAAAAAAATAAATATGATTAATAAATATATAATAATCATATAATTTATAAATTAACTAAAAATTTACATACCCAATTTGATAACTCAAATTTCCCTAAACTCTCAACACAAAAAAAACCTTTCCCTCACTCAATTTTTTACCCACACCTCTCTCACTCAATTTTTTCCTCTGCTTTATACTCCTCACTCAATTTTTTTCACTCCCACAACTCGTTCAGCCGTTCCAATTTATAGGCTCATTTTTTGTGAGGACGCCACCTGCAAATACGCATAACTACCGCGCCTTTACCGCTGTCCAAGTCAATGCTGCAGTAATTAGCTGGATTTACCAGCTCAACAGTCAACCTTTAATGAAGACGCCACCTGCAATTTAAATTTAAATTATTAAAAAATTCAAAAAGACGCCACCTTTAAGTCACTGTAATTTTTGCCGTAGATCCCCAATTATAGAGTAGCTTGCCTTATATAAAAAAATATCAAAACAAAAGGCAAATATTGCCCTAAAAATGCCCTGTAATTTACTACCCTTCCACTGAAATAAATCCAAAAATTTTTAATCGTTAGCTTCTTCTATAAAGTTTTTGCAATTTTAGTGTTGTTTTTACGACAGTTTTAGTGTCGTAGTTTATCTTTTTTATTTGTAGCATTTTTATTTGATTTATCTTCAAACAACAATTTTTGTGTTTTAAATTTTATTTTTTTGCACATTTTATAAGTTTTTTTGTTTATTTTTGTAGTATGGTTTTCATCTACATTTATGATAATATAACATTCATGTAGTGTTTATTAGAGTGCACTCTCTAATAAAAAAAATTCAACGGTTCAATATAATTAAATTTTTTATGATAATTTATCGATGCAATTAAAATATGAAACAATATACAAGTTATAACATTTAATTGGAAAAACATGATAGTTTTTAGATTTCAATGAAATTAAATTTCTTGCTATTTTTATAAAAAAAACTAAATTTCAAAAAATAATAGTATTAAAGTTGACAAAATAGGACTAGGCCTTCACGTGAAACTGAAACTGAAACTGAAACTGAAACTGAAACACGCTTACCATTGTAATTTGCAAGTTGATTCCTGCATGGATAGGCAGAATCCTCCTAAATGCCAAATTGTACGCCAACTCATCATTACCCGTGCCGGTTCCTTGTAGCCGCCTTTCTTTACTTTCTTCTCGATGACAATATTGACCAGATTTCTTTTGGTTTTGGCCTATAAATAAAGCCAGCTCTACTCTCCCCCATTCCACAAAACCATAAGCAAGTACAGCTAGCTATTTGAGACACCCATATCTTTTCTCTCAGCTCTCATTTCTTACAATCCTAGTTTACTAACTGCCAGAATGAACCCAAGATTCTTCCTTGCAGTTGCAGTCATGTTTGCCATGGCTGCTGCTTTGGCCCATGCACAGGGCACTCGAGTCGGGTTCTATAGACGAACATGCCCTCGTGCTGAATCCATTGTTAGGTCTACGGTTCAGTCCCATTTCCGTTCTAATCCAGCCATTGCACCCGGTTTGCTGAGGATGCACTTCCACGACTGCTTCGTCCAAGGATGCGACGCCTCTATTCTCATAGATGGCCCTAACTCTGAGAAAACCGCCCCTCCTAACCGGTTGTTGAGAGGCTATGAGGTTATCGACGATGCCAAAACTCAGCTCGAAGCTGCATGCCCTGGTGTCGTCTCCTGCGCCGATATTCTAACTCTCGCTGCTCGTGACTCCGTCTTTCTGGTAAACAACATTTCTTCATTTTTCTTAATCATGTACTCCAATATATATTGAATCGGATGGCTAACATACGAATAATAAATGCAGACGAGAGGAATAAACTGGCAGGTGCCTACAGGACGCAGAGATGGGAGGGTTTCATTAGCATCCGATACTTCCAATCTGCCTGGATTTAGAGAGTCCATTGATTCTCAAAAGCAAAAGTTTGCTGCCTTTGGTCTCAACACTCAAGATCTCGTCGCCCTTGTTGGTATGTTATTTTCCATTACTGTTCGAATGATTTTAGTTATGGAATTTATGTTTTATCTGGTTGGCTTAACATTGGGTGTTGTTTTTTACCTGTTGCAGGAGGACATACCATAGGCACATCAGCTTGCCAGTTATTTAGCTACAGATTATACAACTTCACCAATGGTGGTCCGGACCCCACAATCAACCCGGCATTTGTGCCTCAACTGCAAGCCCTCTGCCCACAAAACGGTGACGGCTCAAGGCGCGTTGATTTGGACACCGGAAGTGGAAACAGATTCGACGTGTCTTTCTTCGCCAACTTGAGGAATGGTCGGGGAATACTGGAGTCGGATCAGAAATTGTGGACTGATCCCTCCACCAGAACTTTTGTGCAGCGTTTCTTGGGTGAGAGAGGCATGCGGCCGTTGAACTTTAACGTGGAGTTCGCAAGGTCCATGGTGAAGATGAGCAACATTGGTGTGAAGACGGGCATTAATGGTGAAATACGAAGAATTTGCTCCGCCATAAACTGATTTAATTACAGTATAAAGTAGCTAATGAAGATGATGGTTGTAATGTTTTCTTAATTAGCGTAAGCTGATTAGAAAGCTAATAAATTCTTTTGTTTTTAAAATGATTGCAGATGATGTGCTGTAAACAAGATAGAATTTATATTTTCTGTAATTTTCCAACAATATATTTAAGGGAATTGAAAATTGATATATTTAGATTTTGTCCCATCATTCTCTTGCTTGCACTTTAAGATTTTAGCTTTTAGTAAACTAGTTGCTAGCTTGACTTATTTGACAAGGATTGCTTGGTGCCTTGCATTGTTTCTTGCCTTTCAAAGTACAAGGTTCCTGTTAACATATGTCTACAGGCGTTGACTATAATGAATAATTAACACAAAATTTCCAACTCAAATTTTGTTGTCAAGCAATGATGCCACTGAATTTATTTAGTTTTATTGGGTGTTTGTCTTCAATTACCGCTAAACTTAAATTTTTTTATTAGGCATTTTAACTTGATTTAAAATGATATTAGAAATTCATCTTTTATTGAATTTGGTATTTAAGATTAAAAAACTTACTTAAACTATGAAGCTAATCATGTATCAAGATGAAGCTAAAGTCAAGTTCAAGTATGTAATTGGACTAAACAAGTTTAGATATAAAATTAACCTAGAAAACATTCTTAGATATTTAATTGGATAAAATAACTTACGTACAAAATTATATCTTAAAATAAAATTCAAACACCAAAATGTATAGGGTAAACTATTGAGATTGTCACTTTTGTTCCATAAGTGTTTAATTTTGGTCATCCATTTAAAAAAATATATATTTTGGTCACTTACATTAGCGATTTATTACATCTTGATTACTTATCTATTTGTAACGTTTTGGTTATGTTTGTGTGATGATGTAATACATTAGTAAAATGGGTTAATTATTAATTCGACACCTAAATTTTATATGAAATATCATTTTGACCCCTAAATTTTAGGTAAAATATCAAATTGACCCCTAGATTTGACCAAAATCCCTCGTCTTCGGCAACCACTTACCACCGTCGTCCTTTATTGCCAACTATCATCGACCACCATTGTTGACAACCGTTGGACCTCAAAATTTCCAAGTCATTCTTTAGCATCCGGAATGCGAATCTAGTGTCTGTTTCAATGAAATTTTCATTTTCATTATAAAGTTTAGGGGTCAAATTAAAAATCAACCTCTTTTATTTGCATGTCATATCATCAAACTAATACTAGTTAACAACTTATTGATCAAAATGTAACAAATCGATAACATAAGTGACCAATATGTATTAATTCAATAATGTAAGTGGTAGAAATGTACTTTTATAAAAATCAATAAGAAAAAATGAACACTTATAAAATAAAAATAACAATTTCAATAATTTACGCAATATATATTTACCCTTAGGAAGAAATGATTGATGATCTCAGTTCATGCAAAGTTAATTAAAGCATAGACAAAAATGAAGTCAACCATTAAAACGCGGCAAGCTTTTGTCGTGCGATGAATTTGGGATTTTGCTTGTTTGGGCTTCACTCCCGACCAAAAGTTCAATGTAGATTTGACTTTATCAAATGTCAACCTGATTTTATTCTTTCATTTTATAAACAACAAATTGTATGTTCCCGTGGATAATGTCAATGCCAACTATATGACTTCCGCTTTATATATTCACCGGCAATGCTAAGGGTAAAATGGTATTTCTCTTGACGACGCAACATGAAATGGAGCCAAGGACTACAAATGTAAACCTTGTTTTTTTTTTTCTTCTTTTTTTTGTTTATACATATAAATTAAGATAAGAGAATTACATCGACCGGGTATGAACATTAACAAAAGACAGGGCGGAACTAAAAAATTTAAATTGTAGTATAAAAATTTTAAATAATAACTCATATTTTATTAAAAGCAAGTACAGTCAAATATTAATTGTCGTTTTTTTTAAAAAATATTTTTAAACTGGTGTTAATTTCTTTTTAAAATAATATAAATTTCTATTTTATATATAAAATATATACAGAAAATTTCTCAAAATTTTTGGGTGTGTGACACCCATTTGCCTCCACCAATGGCCATAACCTATATATATAATGAGATGCAATGCAATAATTATATTTGACATTAGGGTTGGAACAGTATTATTCATTGTTTATACAAATTATAGTACAAACATATCCAATTTGTTTTTCTCGCAAAGCATGATAATTTTATTTATAAAATTAAAAAAAAATCCCGAAGGGAATTAAATCAAGTCCATTACAAGACAAACATTCTCAAATGAATGTACCAAAAAAACTCGCCAAACATGAGCATACCCATCAAACTCGAAATAGACAAAATGATAAAAAAAATATCTAATAACTTTGAGGATTTTACATAGTTTAAGTAAATCCTAACAATATATAAATGAGAGTGAGATCTTCTTTTACGAATAAAAATTTTCTACTTTTTTCGGTGTCTATTCTTATCTCTCACACTAAAAAATTAATATTATGGTTTAGGGTTAAGGTTTAATGTTGGATTTTAGGATTAGAGTTTAGGGAATTATAGATATGGTGTATCTTTAATAGGTTTATGATTTATGGTTTATGATTTTAAATTTAGGGTTATGACTTAAAATTTAATTTTTTAGTGTTAAGACATAAAAATTACATCGAAGAGGGATAGAGGATTTTTGTCCACTTTTACTATTCAATTAATTTCATTTTACTAAAATTGATTTAGATGTTTTAATTTCATTTTACTAAAATTGATTTAGTCTAACAATTAAATACATTTATCAGACAAGCCAATGGTTAGCTGTTTGGAGTTTGCCAGTTGCCATTTCAATTAAGCCGTCTATATCTATCTATCTATATAAATTGATTAAAAATACGTCTCAAAATCAGTAAGAAAACAAATATTAAATTAAAGCTGTTAAAATATAATTTAGTTGAATTATTATTATTATTATTATATTCAAAAGATTATAAATTTGAATATGTTTAAATACAAATATCTCAAATATGAATTCATAATTTAATAAGTTAAGTTTTTCTGCGTTAAATTATAAATATAAAATTTAAGAAAATAAATACTTTTTGATAAAATACCAAGTCTCTACGTGAAACTGAAACGCGCTCGCCATTGCAAATTGCAAGTAGATTACTGCATGCTTAAGCAAAAGCTCTAAAACGCTATAATTGTATTCCAACTCATCGATGCTCCATTATTATATTTACTACATGGAATGGGACCTTTCTTTTCCCTATTCAATGCCGGTTCCCTGTAGCCGGCTTTCTTTACTTCTTCTCAATGACAATTTTGACCATATTTCTTTAAGTTTTGGCCTATAAATAAACCCAGCTCTGCTCTCCCCCATTCCACAAAAATCATTAGCAAATACCGCCATTTGAGGCACCCATATATCTTTTCCATCAGCTCTCATTTCTTACAATCCCAGTTTACCAACTCTGCCTCATAATGAACTCAAGATTCTTCCTTGCAGTTGCAGTCATGTTTGCCATGGCTGCTGCTTTGGCCCAAGCACAGGGCACTCGAGTCGGGTTCTATAGACGAACATGCCCTCGTGCTGAATCCATTGTTAGGTCTACGGTTCAGTCCCACTTCCGTTCTAATCCAGCCATTGCACCCGGTTTGCTGAGGATGCACTTCCACGACTGCTTCGTCCAAGGATGCGATGCCTCTATTCTCATCGATGGCCCTAACTCTGAGAAAACCGCCCCTCCTAACAGATTGTTGAGAGGCTATGAGGTTATCGACGATGCCAAAACTCAGCTCGAAGCTGCATGCCCCGGCGTCGTCTCCTGCGCCGATATTCTTACTCTCGCTGCTCGTGACTCCGTCTTTCTGGTAAACAACATTACTGCATTTTCTTACTCATATAATATGTACTACTTAAAACAGTTATTGAATGGGACGTCGGTGACATACGAATATAAAATGCAGACGAGAGGAATAAACTGGCAGGTGCCCACAGGACGCAGAGATGGGAGGGTTTCGTTGGCATCCGATACTTCCAATTTGCCTGGATTTACAGAATCCATTGATTCTCAGAAGCAAAAGTTTGCTGCTTTTGGGCTCAACACTCAAGACCTTGTTGCCCTTGTTGGTATGCTATTTTCCATTACAGTTCGAATGTTTTTAGCTATGGAATTTATGTTGCTTCAAGTTGGCTTAACCTTTGGTCTTCTTTTTCTTTGTTGCAGGAGGACATACCATAGGGACATCAGCTTGCCAATTTTTTAGCTACAGATTATACAACTTCACCAACGGTGGTCCCGACCCCACTATCAACCCGGCATTTGTGCCTCAACTGCAAGCCCTTTGCCCACAAAACGGAGACGGTTCAAGACGTGTTGATTTGGACACCGGTAGCGGAAACAGGTTCGACGTGTCGTTCTTCGCCAACTTGAGGAATGGTCGGGGAATACTGGAGTCGGATCAGAAATTGTGGACTGATCCCTCCACCAGAAATTTTGTGCAGCGTTTCTTGGGTGAGAGAGGAATGCGGCAGTTGAACTTTAACGTGGAGTTTGCAAGGTCCATGGTGAAGATGAGCAACATCGGTGTGAAGACGGGCATCAATAGTGAAATTCGAAGAATTTGCTCCGCCATCAACTGATTTAATCATAGTTAACGAGGATGGTGGTTGTTTGCTTTTAGTTAGCGTAAGCTAATTAATTCTTAAAGCAAATTTGTTTTTAAAACTATAGTAGTAATATTTTTTTAATGTATTTTAAAGATGTTGAAGATATTTGAAAACAAAATAAGATCAATATATTGTATAATTGTACCATTATATATTTCAATGGAATTGATACTAGGATTTTGTCTTATAATCTTCCCTACACTTCAAGATTGAGTCATTATGTATTAGTTACCCAGGATTCTTCCTTGCTATGACTATCATGTTTGCTAGGGCTGCTTGTTAGAATGGATAAAATCTGCCCCAAACTATGTCCTTTTGGTGCCCAACTTTAAAATAGTGGGTTTATAGTTTAAGTTTAGAGTTTAAGGAATTAGGAGTATAATGTATTTTTTAGGGTGTAAGGTTTAAGGTTTAGGTTGTGTAATTTAAGGTTATGATTTAGAATTTAATTTTTTAATATTTTTTAATGTGAGACATAAAAAAAGACATAATTAGAGACAGAGAATTTTTGTTCCGTTAGAATATATTCTAGGATGTGTAACTGATTCTTGGGTTATTCTGTTAGGTTAGTTACAAATCCAGCTATAATCCAGCTGTAGGTTGGGCTATATATGTAAGTTTGGGTCTAGCCAATTCTATGATCTGATTTACATCAATAAAATAACATTTTTTTTCTCTGAAAACTAGGGCTTCAGTTTATCCCTTTCTTATCAGATCATAAAATCCAACACTGCTGCGTCGGCTCAAGCTCAGGAAACTAAACTCGGATTCTACGCACAAACATGGCCGCTAGCTGAATCCGTCGTTAAGTTCACGGTTCAATCCCATTTCTTTCTTAATCCTTCCATTTTGCCTGTGTTGCTGAGAATTCACTTCCACGACTGCTGCAAAACGTATGTTAGTAATGACTATGAAAATAAATAAATAAACAAAGGCGATATCACTTAGAGGCTTTGATGTTATCGATGATGCCAAAGAAAAGCTCGAAGCTGCATGACGTAGGGGTGCTGAGGGGGCGGTATGCAGTAACACCTCTGAAAAGTTTTTATTTTTTTTTATAATTTAGATATTTTCTCTGTATTCTTTATCAACAATCTAATTTCGTACCCTTATATTATTAATATAATTTTGTAACGACTCGAATTTTCAAGTCAATGAGTTAGCGTTGACCCGGGTCCTGGACCTACGTGTTAAGCTTCATATCTTTTCTTGTTGGGTCATAGTATATGACTCCCTGGGCTTTAAACTTGGCCCATTAGTTGGGCTTATGGCTAAGTTGTAGTTAGAGTGTTTCTTGAGGGGCATGATGGGTATTTCACTCCAAATTAAAGAAAAAGTCATTCGCTTAGACGTGGAGTGTAAGGGGACAAACTCTAATTGCTTGTATCATTTTCATTAAACCCATATTCTTCTTCTTCTTTTTTTTCTTTCCAATAAGTTTATCGCTCCTCAAGAACATTCATTATTGTTAAGTTAAAGAAGCTACAGGGTCATCCCACACTAAGAACAAGGAAAGGAAGTGAAAGAAAGCTTGAGAAAAAGGAGATTATGAGATTTTGAACAAGATTAATACATCTCTATCTCTAATATACTTCATGTTTCTCATAAAGTGTAATCCTTCTGTCCCAATAAAATTGTAATTTATTTTTATTATTTTTTTTTAGTTTTATAACAAAATAAAAGGTAACTTTTTAAAGGCAAACATATCATTTAAATGACGGAGAGAGTAATTACTTTGCATTGTTGAGCTTTTGATGTTTTTGGGTGATTAAGCATGTTAACTTTGGGGGTTCTTCAATCTTGATGTTTTGTTGTTTTCAAATGGATTTAAAGACCAAAATGGATTAATAACGAACCTAGTAAACTTTAGGGAGCATGAACTACATTGTGGGCTGAATTTGGGGGTTTTGGGTGGAACCCGTAGCTTTGAAAATTAATTATGGATTTTAGTATCGGCACTCGAGGGGCAGTACCAATACCCCTTGATAAATTATAAAATAAAGATAAACACAGAGTAGCGTATCGGTACAACCTTTAACCTGTATCAGTACGCATCTCATGTAGGTATCGGTACGGATCGACCTGTGCCGGAGTTTAAAAAATTCCAGTAGCTTAATTTGGTATCGGTATCGCAGGACCGTGCCAGTACCATTCGAGCTCACTGCCCAAATTTGAATAACTTTGGTAAAAGCCTTGAGGGTTGAATCGAATATGGTAAATAGAAAATACTGAACCCCTTGGTTGAACTATAACTTGGATGACTTATTTGAGTGATGCTTTCTTTAGCTTATGATATATACGTGGACCTTGCGAGCCTTGACTTGTAATAAAGGGATCCAGATACCCGAGGTAAGTACATGTGCAACGATTTATGCGTTCGATGTCTTGGTGGTCTCGAGTGGCATACACAACTCGATGTCTTTGTGATCTCGGGTGAGTGCCATTCACAACCTAATGTCTTAGTGGTCCCGGGTATGTGGTATGACGAGGTATTCAATGCCTAGGTGGTTCCGAATACTAAGTGTGATACTTGATGTCTGAGTGATCTTGAGTACACATGTGGCTAGCACGATGTCTTAGTGGTTCCGGGCTAACAAGTTTGGTTACTACGGTGATGGTATTTAACGCTTGATTTGCTTATTCATGCCTTAAGCTCATTGCTTACCCATGCATGCTTACTTTTATGATAATCATAAAGTTTGTAGAGTAGACATGTACCACCGAGCTTTGTTAGCTCAACGTGCGGATGTGTTATTTTTTCGTGTGTAAGTTGAAAGGTCACACTCTTGGAAGGAGCACATCGATGAGGATTTCCCCAGCATTGAATCAACTCGAGTACAGTACTTTGATTTTAGTTGTAGGGCTATGTATCCATAAAATTTTATTGTAGTTCGTTTGTAACTCTATTTTACCTTATTTGATATACGGTGTTTAATTCGTACAGAGCTCCATATATATATTTTGGATTTAAAAATTATTATGAAACTTTTAATTACATGGCTTATTTTAAAATGGCGATTTATGACTAAACTTGGTTTCTAAATCAAATGAAGTTTTTGTGAGTCGGATTAGAGGTAACCCAAATATAACGTCTTGGTTCCGGCAGGATCGAGATGTTACAAGTTTCCCAATAGCTTGCACCTAATTATATAAAATTTTACGTTCGTCCCCACTAGTGTCGTGAAAGGTGCCTACAGGACGCTGAGATGGGAGGGTTTCATTGGCATCAGCTGCCTCGAAATTGCATGTATTTGATTCCATGGCTTTTCAAAAGCTAAAGTTCACCGCCTGGTAGAAGTGTTTATGTTTAACTTTGTAGTATTTTGGCTAACCATAATGAGATGAACATGATAAAATAAACACATTAACTTTGGAATAATCATTATAAATTAACCGTTGTAGTACATTGGTTAATCATGAATACCCTTATCACCTGGGTCTCTCCCCCGAAGACCTTGTTGGTAAGCAATTCTCCTATTTAACATTAATGTTCGAAAGTTTTTTTATCGAATTAATGCTCAACCTTTGAAATTTTTTGTACCATGTTGCAGGAGGACATACTATATGGATTACATGCAACCATGAGCAGAGCCGCCTTATGAACATGAGCGTCATAACAACAAAAGATTTTGGAGATTTTTTTTTATAAATTTAATATAAAATAATGTTAAAAATAAAATTAAGGGTAAAGTACACAAATGGTCACTAAATTATCTCTAAAAATATATAATGGTCATCAAATTTTTAAAAATTATATAATGGGCATTATACTTTAGTTTTTGTTACAAAATGATCACTGAGCCGTTAACTGTCGTTAATTGATGTCTAAATTGATTGAATGTATAAATATTGAGGGCTAAATATGTTATTATACAAAATTTCATAACTGCCACGTCTCCCAGTTAACAACAGTTAATGGCCAAATGATCATTTTGTAATAAAAACTAAACTTTAATGCCTATTATGTAACTTTTGAAAGTTCGGTGATCATTTTGTATATTTAGGAATAGTTTAGTGACCATTTGTGTACTTTACCGTAAATTAATACAACTTTAAATGAATATTGATACCTTTAAAAAGAAATTGACACTCTTTAAAAGAAAATTGACACTCATTATTTGTTCTCACTTACAAAAAATTATTTCATAAAAATTGTAAATTATAACATCTCAAACTAAATTTTCTAGCTCCCCTTGCATGCAACTCACCCGTTATTTAGCTACAGATTATACAACTTCACCGTCAATGGTCCTCCTGCCCGTCTAGACCCGACAATCACCCCTGCACTCGTGCCTTTCCTGCGAGCACGTTGCCCACAAAACTTTGGCAGATCGAGGAGTGTTGATTTGGACACCGATAATGGAAACAGGTTCGGCACCTCATTCTACACCAACTTGAAAAACGGTCAGGAAATACTCGAGTCTGATCTGTTGTTGTGGAATGTGGACCATGCCTCCACCAGAACTATTGTGCAGCGTTACTTGGGTGAGGGAGGCTTGCCGCCGTTGAACTTTAACGTGGAATTTGCAAAGGCCATGACGAAGACGAGTACCAACGGTGAAATTCGATAATTTAAAGTTCAAAGTGTAAAACTTAGAAAGTTCAGTGTCATTTCAAAAAACCCTAGAAAGTTAAATGGCTCAATATGTGATTTGCCAACTTTTAAGGGTGTGCCACGTTAACGGTTTAACGGTCAAATGGCAGAAATGAAAGTTTCTCTGAACGCTAGTGACTTTAATGAAAGTTTTTCAAATTAGACGATTATATTGAAAGTACCCTTCAATGACCATAGGTTGTGGTTTACCCTAAAAGAAAAAAAGTAAATATAGGTCCAAGTTTCATAGACTGGAGTAGTTATGGTTCAATGGTCAAGAATTGACCTTAGTCAACTGTACTATTTCTATTCACTCTATGCTATTACAACCAGTTTTTGCTTGAGTGGCTGAAGTCTGCATCTAATGGCTAATGGTTAATGGCCTCCTTCACATCACCCAACCCCTCAAATATTGTATAAATCCCTCACATTTGCCAACTTCAAACCATATTTATTATATATATGTATATAGTGTTTTTTCTTTTCTGCTTCTGTTACTTCATAGCAATGGAGGGTAATTACTCCAAGCACAAGTTCTCTTTGGTGTTTGTTTTGTCGAACATTGATGCCGCCGTCGCATCGGTAAAAGGTCATCGAGGCACGCGCGTTGGGTTCTATTCAACCTCATGTCCTCTAGCCGAATCCATTGTTACTTCCACGGTTCAATCTCATTTGCAATCCGATCCTTCTGTTGGTCCAGCCATACTGAGGATGCATTTTCATGACTGTTTCGTCCGTGGCTGTGATGCTTCGATCCTCATCGACGGCCCCGATTCCGAGAAACGTGCTGCCCCGAACCTCGGAGTGAGAGGATATGAAGTTATTGACGATGCCAAAGCACAACTCGAAGTGGCTTGTCCCGGAGTTGTCTCGTGCGCTGATGTCCTTGCCCTTGCTGCCCGTGATGCTGTTTTTATGGTAACCAATCAGG
Source organism: Hibiscus mutabilis (assembly GCA_019671005.1). Taxonomy (NCBI): domain Eukaryota; kingdom Viridiplantae; phylum Streptophyta; class Magnoliopsida; order Malvales; family Malvaceae; genus Hibiscus; species Hibiscus mutabilis. The sequence continues at coordinate 52,448,277 of CM033723.1, read as the reverse complement.
CCATTATCAATGAGCGCAACTTATTAGATAGTATTAATTAGTTGCTGATACATATTCATGCAGGCAAAAGGACCCATGTGGGATGTGCCTACGGGACGCAGAGATGGAACGATTTCCTTGGCATCGGATGCGGACAACTTGCCAAGCTTCACGGACTCGATCGAAGAACTAAAGAGAAAGTTTGCTGCGTTTGGTCTAAACAATCGAGATCTTGTCACTCTTATCGGTGAGCATCGTTTCTCAATTCCATCCATCCGTATGTTCGTACGTATGTTTGTATGGACTTGAGGTGCAAGTAACGTCTAAAATGTGTTGCATTGATTCTTTGTTAATAGGGGCACACACCATCGGCACCACAGCATGCCAATTTTTCAGCTATAGATTGTTCAACTTCACTACAACCAGCAACGGCGCAGACCCATCGATCAACCCTAAATTTGTCTCCCGGCTCCGAACACTTTGTCCGCCAACCGGCAACGAGACGAGACGAGTCGCATTAGACATGGATAGCGCCGATTCATTCGACGGATCTTTCTTCAAGAATTTGAGGAGAGGACGAGGCATATTAGAGTCGGATCAAAGATTATGGACGGACGCATCCACGAGATCCATTGTTGAAAACTACTTGGGTGTTAGAGGGCTGCGATCATTGAAATTCAAAGTGGGATTTGGCAAGTCAATGGTGAAGATGAGCAACATTGGAGTGAAAACAGGGACTAATGGCGAAATACGCAAAATTTGTTCTACAATAAACTTATAAGTATGATCTTTCTCATTGGAGTTAAGAAAAGTATTGTACCAATTCTTATTTTTCAGGATTTATATTAAAAGTTAACGAACTGACCTGTTCAAGGGTCGAATTATTTATCCAGCTTCAAATGTTTTTCTGATATTTGAGAGTGTTTGGACAAAAATACTAGAAAAATTTAGGCCCGTTTAAAATATAAGTCCGGCTCGAGCTCAAATGTTCAAGCTTAAGCCGGATTTGATTAAGTTTGAAGGTTATATTTCAAGATGAAATACACTTAGGGTGTGTTTTTAGTTGAAGTGGCGCTGGGCAACGCTCGTTTGCCCCTAACAACAACCTCAAACAACGGCCGTTCATGCTCCAAACGCCCGTTTACCCACCTTTATCAGCCCTCCAAACAGGCGTTCATGGAAACTGGATTTTTCAACTTTTCAGAACGGGTGTTTACCCCCCAAAGCTGGTTGGAAACCTCAACGGCAAACTAAATCTTAGGCAATTATATTTGATTAATACCATACTTGACCAGGATCCAATCCTTAAACACCTCTATAACTAAAATTAGTTTATAACTTCATAACTTTGAAGGGACTAAACAAAAAATTTCCCCATTTTTATGGGGGGGGGGGGCAAAATATAGTTTCACCATTCCATTAGCATAAAAGTTTGGAATTTTCAAGGGACTTAAACTGAAAATCTAGCATTGGATGCGGCAAGCCCCTCTCTCTCTAAAGTAAACGGGGGGAGTAATCCTTTGTCATATTATTGGGTTCTTAGATACAGAATGGCGGAAGGCCTTAAAAGGAAGATATCAGCGGCATCAGCCAGGGCTCACACCAGAAAATCTGATCAAAGCTCTTCTTTCAAGCTTTCTCGAGGTGGGTTTTACTTTAATTTTCGTTTCATTTGATCCAGTGAAGTTTCAAGCTTTCTGTAGCTGAATCAAAATTGCTTATTTGGTTGATAAGATAAGCAGCTTTGAAAGAAAGCTTTTTCAATTCATTGTGTTTGATCACTGTTTCGAAAGGTTAAGAACAGATTTGATTGGCTTATAGCTTTATTACGTTCATATTTCCACTGATTTTTTTACCTCAAACTGGTGGTTTTAAAGTAATAGCTCTTGAATGAGTGTTTGAATCGGTTTCCACTGCTAACTTATAAGCTTTAGTACTTGTTATGATATAATCAAATAGAAATCACTTTTTCAGAAAGGTATAATCTTGATTCGAGGTCTTGAACAATTGAGCACTTTCTCTGTGTGTGTATATGCGCTAGATATGTAATATGTTTGAGACTTACTTTGTACTTTGTACAAACAACTACCCCTCTGGTGTTCTTGCATGTGCTGTCGCACCGACCGATCGGCTGCCGTTTCTATTTCTGTTCTTTTAAGGTCTGTTGAGGCCATAATAAAGTGCTAACTGCTGATGCATGCTAATGGTTATATGCAAAGTCCTTCTCCTTCACAATAGTAGACTGAATTATCCTGTAAGCGGAGAATTGGCATTTGTTAACCTTTAATCCTTCTCGGTTGCTTGTTGCACTGCTTGGTTATATGTTGCTTTGAATTATAGCTCTCCGTGATACTCCGCTGTGCTAGTTACTTTTACCAAAAATATTTACATTACAATGTAGAAAATTTCAGGTATCTTCAAGAAAATACTAGCAGTCTTGTTTGTGGGGATTTTGGCATGGATTTACCAGGTGATCCAACCACCTCTGCCCAAGATATGTGGTTCTCCGAATAGTCCTCCCGTCACAGCACCGAGAATAAGGCTTAAAGATGGAAGGTATTTAGCCTACAAAGAATATGGTGTTCCGAGAGAGGTGGCCAAGTATAAAATTATCTACGTGCATGGTTTCAAGTCCAGTAGGCATAATGTTGTTGTTGCAGCTACTCTATCTCCGGAAGTTATTGAAGAGTTAGGGATCTACGTTGTGTCTTTTGACAGACCGGGTTACGGGGAAAGTGATCCAAATCCAAAACGAACATTAAAGAGCATGGCAATGGATATTGAAGAGCTTGCTGATCAGTTAAAACTAGGATCCAAATTCTATGTAATTGGCTATTCAATGGGAGGGATGGCAGTTTGGAGTTGTCTTAAATACATACCTCAAAGGTTAGCCGGAGCAGCGCTATTAGCTCCAGCCGTTACTTATTGGTGGCCTAATGTTCCTGCAAACGTATCAAATGAAGCCTTCGGCCAGAAGTCAACACAAGACCGGTGGGTTATTCGTGTTTCTCACTACGCTCCCTGGCTCGTTTACTGGTGGAACACTCAAAAACTGTTCCCTGCTTCTAGTGTTTTAGCTGGCAACTCTGATACTTTGTCCACTCAGGACAAGGAGATTATGTCTCAAATTTCTTCGAGAAAAGATTCCACATCCGAGCAAGTTACACAGCAAGGAGAGTTTGAGTCCCTTCATCGCGATCTTATAGTTTTACATGGTGCCTGGGAATTCGATCCTCTCGATCTAGGAAATCCGTTTCCGAACCATGAGGGTTCTGTACACCTTTGGCAAGGGGATCGGGATAAGATTGTGCCCATTATGATAAACCGCTACATCTCTGAACAACTTCCCTGGATTCACTACCGTGAAATTTCAGGTGCAGGCCATTTCTTTCCCCTAGGTGATAGGATGTCCAATGCTATCGTAAAGGCACTTTTAACCGGAGAAAAATAACGAGTAATACGCACTATCTCAGGTTGTTTATCTGCTCATCTCATGCCTACTTTACTCACAAATTTGTACCACATGGAGATGCTTTTCCTTTGTCTTGAGATTCGGATATTGCTCGAGGATTTATCTTGAAAACTTGCTCGTTTTAACTTTGATTATGCTTAACAAAGGGTGTCGTTTTTTGTCGATGACATCGGAAAATATCGATAAATGGGGACACTAGTGTAGTTTTTCAATGTTAGGAAGGCCAAATCCAACATGCGTAGTGATAGGTTTGGGTGTAATCAAATCTAATGACTCTCGACCCGCCTGCTGAACCGTCCGGAACCATTGACTGCTGGTTTCCTGTTGGAAGCAGAGGTTTCTCCTCGTCGGTCACCATTGTTTATTACATTTTAATTCAAATCAATGATTTTTTTAATTAAAAGGTTGTCTTATTAGATGCAGCCTTGATCAATCCAACAATCCATTTTACTATTATAAAAAATATTAAAATGTAAATTTTTGTATAGATATTATGTAGAATATCCCACAAGAAGCAGGTTTGGTTCTCTCGGAAAATCCGATAACTGGTGTCGGAATATATATATATATATATATATATATATATATATATATATATATATATATGCACGTTCCTTGTAGAGATTCTCAGCAATACAGTCCAAAAGGGAAAATATTAAGACAGTGTCCTTGTTTTTGCCATCTTCAACAAAGAATAGTGATAGCTGTAATGGCATTTTCCCGAGAATATTTTGATGTTTATGAAGCAGAACCAGATGCATTAAGTTTCCACCTGTTGAAATTCATTACAACATAACCAAACTCAGTTTTCACTCGGTACTGAGTTATGGAATCGCTCCATCAGTTGTTCAAATATCTTCTTCTCGTCACCCTTTTTTCACTGTACAGCGGATCCGTTGCTCAATACGAAGAGGAAAGGGATGCTCTGTATGCTCTCAAGCACACGTTTGATGATCCGTTCATAAACGGTAACTGGACTGGTCTTCAATGCTACGAGAACGCCTCTTTCTGGGATGGAATTCGGTGCGTAAACGGCTGTGTCACCGCGATAATATTGGAAAGCAGAGGCTTATCTGGGACTGTACGCAGTGACGCATTCGTTTCACTTTCTGAATTGATTACTCTCAGCTTAAAGAACAATTTTTTGTCGGGGAATATAATGGATTTCTCTTCCAATCCGAAGTTGAAAGACATCGATCTGTCGAAAAACATGTTCGATGGTCCGATCCCGCGATCTCTTCTCGGTCTTGAGTTCTTACAATCATTGCAGCTTCAAGATAATCAATTGACAGGTCCAATCCCGGAATTCATCCAAAAGAGCTTAACTGTATTCAATGTCTCCAACAACAAAATCATCTGTCCGAGAACCAACACCCTGAAAACATTCAGCAGTGCATCATACTCCAACAATGGCCCCATTGTGTGTGATTCATCGAATTCCGGCGCCGGTTCTTTTAGTGAAAATCAAACAGCATCATCAGGGGACTCCAAAAAGAAATCTATCGCCACCATATTAATAGTTGTCGACATTATCGGTCTGATTACCGTGATTTTGCTCTTTATTTTTTATTGTAACAAGTCCAGGAAGCTCGAGAAGCTGATCGAACGATACCATCTCGAGGAGAAAGACGACGAGATTTTGGAGATGGGAGGGGTGAGCTATAATTACAAGGAAAGCAAAGAAGAAAGCAGAGAAGAAAACATTAGTCACGTTCATGAAGAAGTGAGTACATTTGTGGCAAGGGAAGAAGGGAAGGGGAATCTGATATTCATGGGAGACGGCGAAGCTGCATTCGACTTGAACGATCTGCTGAGGGCTTCCGCTGAAGGGTTAGGCAAAGGGCTTTTTGGCAATAGTTATAAAGCTAAGTTGGAAGGCAGACCGGCCATCGTGGTGAAACGCCTACAGGATATGAAACCGTTGAGCGACGACGAGTTCGCGAAGCTGATACGCATAATTGCAGATCAAAAGCATCCCAATTTGCTCCCTTTGCTTGCTTACTACTACACCAACGACGAGAAGTTGTTCCTCTACAGATACGCCAAGAACGGAAACCTCTTCAATCGCATTCATGGTGAGATAATGAGATTAAAAACTGTTCGTTTTACAATCCATGTTTGTTCTATTTTAATTTGACTACTTGTTTATATACATTGTAGGAGGAAGAGGTACTAGGGACCGGGTTCCGTTGAGATGGAACTTGAGATTATCCATTGCTCGAGGGGTGGCTCGAGCAGTGGAATATCTTCATCTCAATGCCAACTTCTTCAAATGCCTTGTTCCTCACGGAAACCTGAAACTGTCCAACGTTCTCCTTGACGAAGACGACACCGTCCTTGTCTCCGAGTACGGTCTCACTTCCCTCGTAGCGGTTCCGACTGCAGCGCAACGGTTGGTCGCGTATAAGTCACCGGAATACCAGAACTCGAAGCGAGTTTCGATGAAGTCCGACGTGTGGAGTTTCGGCTGCCTTCTTCTGGAACTACTAACGGGAAGGCTCTCGGCTCACTCGACTCCACCGGGGATCAATGGTGTTGATCTCTGCAGTTGGGTTCATCGAGCTGTTCGAGAAGAATGGACGGCAGAGATATTCGATACGGAGATATCCGTGCAGAAAAGTGCAGCTCCTGGAATGCTGAAGCTGCTGCAGGTTGCCATTCGTTGTTGCGAAAAGGTGCCGGAGAAACGACCGGAGATGACGGAAATCGTGAGGGAGATAGACAGCATCAAGGCTGTCGATTCAGATGAATCAGAGGAATTATCAGTGGATCAGTCGTTGACAGATGAGTCTTTCTCAACTAATGCATCGACAGTACTTGTGGTCGGCGATGGACGAAGTTGGTAAGATTTTGAAACTCCGGGGGCTTCAAAATCTGCAAGAATCCATCATTTTCAATCGGAAAATCAAGCTTTCGAAGGTTTCTTCTTTTGCATTTTTTTTCTTTGATTTTCCCTCCGTAGCAGTCGCTCTAAATTTCTGTAATAAATTACCAGTAGAGTTGCATTGTATCACTTCTTGGAATCGACTCCTTCCATAGTGAACTCCGGGGGCTTCAAAATCTGCAAGAATCCATGCCATGGTTGAATGATTATTTCTTCTTCGATGTATGAAATGAGCCATAGTGAACGTAAGACTAAGGAGGTTATAAAATATACTTCAATTACGCATTTAAAAATATATTTATATATAAACATAAATTTAGTAAAAAAGGTACGCATATAATTTTTTTGAATATACTGGTACGATGAGAGACGAATCAAGATTTGAAGTTGGGGTAAAACACAAATGTTTAAAAGTGTGAGCCAATTTCATAAATAATCCATTTTTTTAAAAAAATCATATATAAGAACCAAGGTAAAAAACAATTGAGGGGTAAGTAGTTTCGTCTTTGGGTGTGATTACATGGTGTTATTTATTTATATTTCTTAATCATTTGATAAGGCGCACACATATGTGCTCGAACCCGAATCTTCGATATGAACAACTATCTCTTTTTTACTAAAACCACTCATCGAGTTTATTTGTAATTGTAATTTTAAAAATAAAAACTATTTATTGAAACATAATTTAAACTTATCGGTAGTCCTTTAAAGTCGAAACATACTTGGTACAATCGTGATTCATACTACCATTATGATAATTAATTATCAATCAGTGTAACAGAGTAAGATGTTAAAACTTTTAAACAATATTCAAAAATTAAATTTTTAACTTGTAGATAAAATAAACTGGATTAAAAATATCGTCATAAAACTAGACATCTATAATAATCGATTTCGTATTAATGGATCATTAAATCAATAAGGTATCAAATGATTAGGGGAAAAAAAGCCATTTCAAGAAGTATGCAATGTTTGATGAGCACTTTGACTTCCGAAAAGAATTTTCTTCTATCCTTTTCACCTTCAAAAGATGCTCGGAGACTTTTTGTTAGCATTAATCGTAGCAAAATGCAAGTGAGCGGGCAAGAGATATTAAACTGTTGGGTTTGTCGAATCGGTCGACCGCCCAAGCCCCGTTTCTCCCAATTTTTTTTATTATTTAAACTGTTATACTTTCTCCGTCTTATTTATTTTGTCTATTGTTGACTTTTCATACAGTTTTAGGGAGAAAAAGTTTGTGTAAGAATGTGTAAGAAATATGATGTAAAATAATTGGAACGATAATTTTATTCTTGAAAAGTTGAATTTTGTTTTGTTGAGAAACTAAAAAAAATAGTATAAAGGAAAATGTGTCTTACAAAATTTGTTGATTTTTTTAATGAAATATTTTAAATGGGACAATTTCAAAACATAAAAAGAACATATTGAGTGCGACAAGGGCTTATATGTGCGCAGCATTAGAGCATGAAACAGAAGAAGCATCATCAGCAAGGATAGGAGCTAGTCCGCCGGGGGGCAACGTAGGACAATACTGGGATTGAGTCTTAAAATTTGATTACAAATAGAGGCTTTTATTTTGGGCCATAAATAAAAAATAAAAAATAATAATATGAGCCATAAATGACAAGTAAAAAAATAAAGTTAGAAAACTGATTTTAACTATTTTTTTATTATAACTATAATTCAAACTCTCAATAATACGATAAGGATTAAACTATATTTTAAATTATAACTAAATAAATAGCTCATTTTTACAAGAGAAAAACTTTGATACACAGGACGTGTAAACTTTAGTTTACACATACCTTTTAATTTTAGGGGTTAAGGTTTTAGTTTAGGGTTTAGGGGTTTAGGTTGTACGATTTAGAATTTAAGGTTAGTGTTTAGAATTTAGTGCATAAAGTTTAAGGTTTAGGGTTTAATTTTTTAGGGTTAAGAATTTAAGATTTGAATTTTTATAGTGTATCAAAGTTTTATCCTTTTTATAATTTATCCAAAACCTTAGTCAGGACCGGATGAGGGGACAACACCATGGTTGACATTGTAATTCAGAATTTGTGTCCCATTCTTTTTGTTTTCCTTTTTCTCATATATCTATAGCAATGAATTTGTTATATTTTGACTTAAACTATAATTGGTAACTAAATTGAGTTTTATTGTAACTCTAGTGATTGATTATTTGATAATTAGGGTTTACTTTAAGGAGTAAATATCTATATTAAGTAGGAAATCTTATTGAATAAGGTTTTTTAATGATCAAGTATTTGAGTCTATAAATATAGACTAGGTTTAACTTTTTGAATTATGAGAGAATGAGAGAGAATTACTCTAGAGAGATGTAACCACTTTTAGGTTTTCTATAACTATTGTAACTACGTTGTAGAGATGAATATTGTAAGAATGTTGAGAAGAGTATTTTGGTACCACTGGATTATGAGATATGTACACTGAGTTTTGGGATACATGAGATATATATCATGTATTTGTACTCTTTGTGTTCTCTACGTTGATTGTGGATTGTTCTTTTCTCTTATCTATAGAGGTAAGCTATGCTGAATCACGCTAAATCTCATCTCTTATGCATGTCTTGGTCTATGTTGTTATCGCTTTGGTTATTTTGTCACATACCAAATTCTTAACAAATAGTATCAGAGCTATGGTTCGAGTTGCACGTTTTTGAATGAATTTTTTTGCTACGAATTTTGTGGAGCGATATTGGGGACATGCAAGAGGAGTATTGGTGCAACGAGCTTTTAGTTGTAGGAGTAATTCTCAATCAATTCAATAGTGCATTCTCAATCGATTCAACGGATATTTCGCTTACGTAAAAGTTGAAGTTGTTGAAGACTTAAAGACAAATGTTCGAATGAAATTTGTGTCAAGGAAAAAATTTGTTATATTTTAACTCAAATTTTAATTGGTTATTTCAAATGACAAGTCAAAGAATCAAATCCAGTTAATTTCGAGGCAACAGATGCCAACGAAATCCTCTCATCTCTACATCTTGTATTAGGAGAAGAAATTTTCTGCTCTTTTTGTGTGCCTTTATTTATAATCTAACTTTAAAAAATTAAGTTTATAATTTAGGGTTTAAGGTTAAGGTTTAGAGGATTGGATGTATGATGTATTTTGTTAGGATTTATGATTTAGGGTTTAAAATTTGATTTTTGTGTTAGGACATAAAAAGTTATCAAAAGGGGGTAAAGAATTTTTGTTCACCTCGAGTATATCCCTCTCGTATGCATTTTATAGGGACAAAGATTTCATGCCCCTTTTCGGTGCCTCAACACTACAAAATTAAATTCTAAGCTTTAACTCTAGATTCTAGATCCTAAACCTTAAACTAAAAAATACATCATACCCCAAATTCTTTAAACCCTAAACATAAACTCTAACCTTAAACCTAAATCCTAAATCTTAAACTTATTTTTTAGTGTAAAGCATAAATAGGAACTAAAAAGGGCAAAGTATTTATATTCATTTTATAGATGTACGAAAAACATAATCAGTCGTTTTATTAGCCGAACATCGAAAGTTTTCGGTAGTAGATCATATGATTAAAGAAAACACTGTTTACCTTTATCAGAGAGACGGAGTCACGGGCCGCGAGAGTTAGAATTCCGACGCATGAAACTACGCCAGGGCCATGCAGCTTGGAGCTGGTCATTGGCATTGTCGATATCTTCAAAGCCTCTCAGTGATCTGTTTGGACCGGTTGTTTTCTGTGTATTAAGGCCGTGGATGAGGACCGAAGTGTCGCATCCCATGACGAAGTAATGCGGTCACAATGGAAGGATTAAAAAAGAAGTGGGATTGAACCCTGAGCTTAACGATGGATTCAGCTAGCGGCCATGTTTGTGCGTAGTATCCGACTTGAGTTCCCTGAGCTTGCACCGAGGCAGCAGCCATGGCAAGGAAGAATCTTGGGGTAGTGTAACTAACCAACTGTCATTCTGATAGTAAATTGATATCAATTTTCAAAGTGTAAGGAAGATTATAGGACAAAATCCTAGTACCAATTCCATTGAAATATATAATGGTACAATTGATGTAAAATAAAAGAAAGAAAGAATATATATATATATATATAATGATACAATTATAAAAAAATATTTATCTTATTTTGTTTTCAAATATCTTTAATATCATTTAAATACATTAAAAAATATTACTATAATTTTTAAAAACAAATGTGCTTTAAGAATTTATTAGCTTACGCTAACTAAAAGCAAACAACCATCATCTTCATTAACTACTTTATACTGTGATTAAGTCAGTTTATGGCGGAGCAAATTCTTCGAATTTCACCATTGATGCCCGTCTTCACACCGATGTTGCTCATCTTCACCATGGACCTTGCGAACTCCACGTTAAAGTTCAATGGCCGCATGCCTCTCTCACCCAAGAAACGCTGCACAAAAGTACTGGTGGAGGCATCGCTCCACAATTTCTGATCGGATTCCAGTATTCCCCGATCATTCCTCAAGTTGGCGAAGAACGAAACGTCGAACCTGTTTCCACTTCCGGTGTCCAAATCAATGCGCCTTGAGCCGTCACCGTTTTGTGGGCAGAGCGCTTGCAGTTGAGCACGAATGCCGGGTTGATAGTGGGGTCGGGACCACCGTTGGTGAAGTTGTATAATCTGTAGCTAAAAAACTGGCAAGCTGATGTCCCTATGGTATGTCCTCCTGCAACAAAGAAAAAGAAGACCAAAGGTTAAGCCAAATTGAAGCAACATAAATTCCATAGCTAAAAACATTCTTAGAGTAATGGAAAATAGCATACCAACAAGGGTAACAAGGTCTTGAGTGTTGAGACCAAAGGCAGCAAACTTTTGCTTCTGAGAATCAATGGATTCTGTAAATCCAGGCAAATTGGAAGTATCGGATGCCAACGAAACCCTCCCGTCTCTGCGTCCAGTAGGCACCTGCCAGTTTATTCCTCTCGTCTGCATTTTATACCCGTATGTCAGCCGTTCAATAACTGTTTTAAGTAGTACATATTATACGAGTAAGAAAGTGAAGAAATGTTGTTTACCAGAAAGACGGAGTCACGAGCAGCGAGAGTTAGAATATCGGCGCAGGAGACGACGCCAGGGCATGCAGCTTCGAGCTGAGTTTTGGCATCGTCGATAACCTCGTAGCCTCTCAACAATCGGTTAGGAGGGGCGGTTTGTTGGAAATCAAACTTGATTATGGATATATCTAGAACAATGGCGGCAACACTAGATACTTCATGAAGCACGCGGAAATGTGGAAAATTCAAAGAAGATAAGGCAGCAAACATGTGGCAGCTGCTGGAAATTTCAAGAACCTTTGGCAACCGAGAAAAGTGTAGCAACAACTAGAATAATCAAGACTCCTTGGCAATTAAGAAATAGGAGGCGGCAAACTTGAGAAAATTCAAGAGAAAATTAGAAACACACATGGCAGCAACTATATCTTTCTACATGGTTGGTTTAAGTCGGTTATGTAAACTATAAATATGTGATGTAGAATTTGTCAAGAGTAAGTGAAAAAAAGAAAACAAAAAGCAAATAGTGAGTCGTGTGTGGAAAAATACGAGAGAGTTAAAGCTTAACAAAGCTTTATAAAAAAGATGTGTTTGTAAAATTAGCCGAAGTTAGTGTCTGTGTTGTACTTGTATTTTGTTCGTATTAATAATATCGTGAGTTATAAAGTTTATCGAGTGCCCACCAACGCTTTCAACACGGTTTTCTCAGAGTTAGGACCGTCGATGAGAATGGAGGCGTCGCATCCTTGGACGAAGCAGTCGTGGAAGTGCATCCTCAGCAAACCGGGTGCAATGGCGGGATTGGAACGGAAATGGGATTGAACCGTGGACCTATGGATTCAGCACGAGGGCATGTTCGTCTATAGGACCCGACTCGAGTGCCCTGTGCATGGGCCAACGCTGCAGCCATGGCAAACATGACTGCAACTGCAAGGAAGAATCTAGGGTTCATTCTGAGGCAGAGTTAGTAAACTGGGATTGAATGAAACAAGAGCTGAGAGAAAAGATATGGATGACCGTGACTCAAATGGCTGTATTTGCTTATGATTTTGTGTGGAATGGGGGAGAGCAGAGCTGGGTTTATTTATAGGCCAGAACCAAAACAAATCTGGTCAACATTGTCATTGAGAACAAGTAAAGATAGCCGGCTACAAGGAACCGGCATTAAATAGGGAAAAGAAAGGTCCCTTGTAAATATAAAAATGGAGCAGCGATTAAGCTTTTGCTTAAGCATGCAGGAATCTGCAATTTGCAATGGCGAGCGTGTTTCGGTTTCACCTGTAGACTCAGTATTTTGTCAAAAAAGTATTTATGTATAGTATTGATTTTGATACATTATACAATCATCCAAAAAAAATTGAATTTTTATACATTTACTTTTTAACATACAATGATTAAACTATCCATAACATCAATCCTTAAATTAATAAAATAATTATATTTATACATTTTAATTTACGATCTTTTAAATATCACAATGATATGTCAATAATCTCTAAAGCAAGTGGTTAAAAGCTCCTGTGTATCAAAGTTTTCTCATTAAACTAATAATTTTTGTATAACCACCCATATCTAGCCCATATATTCGGGTATTGTAGATGATCATTATGATATGATCTTTTCATCCAACTTGTTTCATTCACGACGTCAAAATTCGAATTTGATATTTCTTTTCTTACTGATTTTGAGACGTATTACCAATCAAATTTAGTAAATAACTACTTATGTTTTTCCAGGTTCATTCTATTAGAATGTAATCAGTAGTTAATCCGTTTTGGTTTAGTTAATCTGTCTTGGATTTGTTAAGCAGTTGAATATTGGGTATATAAACCCATATGATGTATTGGGTCTTGAACCCTTTTTAATATTTCATTCTATCGTTAATAAAATTTTTAGAATTTCTTTTTCCTCTATATTTTGCTAAATCCCTAACCTTTTATTAAGGTTCAAATCATGTAAATATAATTATTTCATACCAATAATTTTTTTTTTTTCAAAGAATATCTTTGAAGTGTTGTATGCTTTATCTGAGGAGTCGTGCTCTTGTTTGTTGTTATTTGAAGTCTAAGGGTATGATGTGAGTTTTTTTTTTCTGTATTTTAACTATTCCTTATATTCTCATATTTATATCCGAACATTTTCTATTGTTTTAGGGGTAAAACTTTGATACACAGGTTATGTAAAATTAATTTTACACAAGCATGTGTATTTACACTATAAAAACACAAATCCTAAATTCTTAACCCTAACCCTAAAAAACTAAACCATAAATCTTAAACCTTAAATTCTAAACATTAACCTTAAATTCTAAATCATACAACCTAAACCCCTAAACTTTAAACTCTAAAACTAAAAGGCACGTGTAAACTTTACACGGCTTGTGTATCAAAGTTTTTTTCCTTGTTTTAGTGTGTTTTTTATTAATAAAAATAATTATTTTGTGGAAAAAAAACTTATAATGTAAATAAAAAAATAATTATTTTCTAGTCCTTGGCTTCGTTTCGTGTTGCATCTTCAAGAGAAATACGGTTTTACCCTTGGCATTGCGGTGAATATATATAGTTGACATTGACATTATCCACGAGAAGAGACAAAAGAAAAGGACAAAATCAGGTTGACATTTGATAAACATCAGATTTACATTTGACTTTGGTTAGGAGCGAAGTCCAAACAAGCAAAATCCGGATACGTATTCAAAAACCAGAGTCATCACACGACAAAAGCTTCCAGAGTTTGGTTGACTATTTCTGTCTTTGTTTAATTAACTCTGCATAAAGTGAGATTATTAGTGATTTTTACTCAAGGGTAAATGTAAATTTTGGGATCAAAATTCAATTTAGTATGGCCCATTTCTCCCAACCGATGTCTCAATGCTTGGATCGATGGCGGAGTCAGAATTATCATACAATAAGGTCAAAGTAGATTTTGAAGTACGAAGATTCTCATATCTCTATAATATAAATATTGTCGATCTTATACCCAAACATATTAAGTGGAATTAATTCTAATATTTTTATAAAAAAAATGGTACACTAACTATTTGAAAAACCCATTTAACTCTTTAAAAACACTATACAACAATAAATCAAGTGAAATCAATTGACTCCCCTAAATTACATGTGGCTCCGACACTCTGGCTTGGATCTTCCTCTAAGTGGTTGTTATATTAACAAGTGCATAATATCTACCTGAACGCCCATATATTTTATTATCTTAGGTTTATCTTGATAGTAAGAGAGACTCAAATTTAAGATGTCATGTGTAATTTATTAAAATAATAGTCTTAATTTAAAAATAAATAAATATTTGTTAAAATTTTATATACATAATAAATTGACTTTTGAATAAAAACGTATCTAAAAGAACTCAAAATTCATATAAAGTATAATATCACTTTTGTTTTTCTCATATATATTATCATCACTCGAGAATTAATCTTTTACTTTCTTCTTGAAAGTCTATTTTCATTGCAGGCCTTGTGCGGTCACTCTCATTGTACATATCTAGAACCACCCATTAATACCTAATTTAGCTTTGTAGTTCAAATAGATTATTTATTGTAAGTACTAAGTTGAGCAAAAATAAATAAAATTTTCGTACCATTTTAAACCAATAAATTAAGTTCAAATACTTTTATAGGTACCAAATAATGGTTTGCCGGGTAATAGGAGACAGAAAGAAAAACAAAATAAATTTAGTGGCATCATTACTTGAGAACAACAATTAAGTTGAAAATTTTGTTTAAATTATTCCTTACATATTCAGGCACCGGGATGACCATTGCAAAGATGGGGACTATAGAAGAAGAAGAAGAAGGCGAAGTAGAAGTTATGACAGATACAAACACAACCGATACCATGGGAGAGACGGCACCGAAGCAGGAGCCGTAGTGCTAGTCCTGTCCGTTCTAAAGGCCGGGGAAGAGATCATTATGATGATGATCGATTTCGATAACTCATTCCGAAGAAGAAGAAGAATGCACTTGAGCTCGTTCACCAAACTAACAATCGTCAATAGTCGAGATCCAAACTAACAATCTGTCGGTATAGAAAGATCGAATGTTCAAAGGAACCTCGTGAACGTTGAGTTTATATGGTTGAACCTCGTGAACGTGATGCTCAGCTAATGAGGAGTTTATATGGTTGAACCTCGTGAACGTGGAGTTTATATGGTTGAACTCTTCAAATGGCTTGCATTGTTACAGATCAAGTATTGCTATCAAACTCTATATAAATCAAACCTCGGATTTAACTATGAAATCAATGGCGGATTCAAAGATAGAACCGCTATTCACTAGCTATCCTAAGCTCCTACAAGCAATTATAGGGCCATGAATTCGGTAAATCCGTCAAGAGAGGCAAATGTGGGCAATTCGGGAAAGAACTTCGGGTTATGATCATGTGCACACAACATCCGGAGAAATTTTGTGAAGAATTCAACAGCAGTACAGACAAGAATAACAATGCTGTTTTCGGTATCTTGATCAGGTTGATCAAAGGTTGCTGAAGACACAATGTAGTGGAATATATATGATTCAGGATCATGGCAATTTCGGTGCATTCTAAATTAGAAATTCCGTGTAAGTATGCCCTCTGTTCAATGTTATAATACCTTTCTCGGTCTTATGACTAAGATCCGGGGTTAGTAGTTGTTAAGGGAAGGTTCTAGAGATGAGCATCGACCAAGACCCGTATATCTACAAGCTTACCCTTTAAATAATGTGCAAGTGAAATGACAGGTTCACTTTCCATGGAACAATGAAGCATGCAACATAGGACGAATATGAAAATAATCAGGGGAATTCGTTTAATAAGTGATTTGACTCGTGTCACGAAGATTAATGTTCCACATGAGAAAAAAAACCTTGGAACGAGAGACATTTCAGTTCTCACGATTCTTGACTGCATTAATGTTGTAACTTATCAAACTTAACTAATATTGGAACATCTTCACCAAGTTTATTCATGGGAACGATTGAAAATTATTCATTACCTGGCCAGGTATCAGAATAACAATCTACGGTCCTCACATGATCAGAAGATTGAGAACAGTTTCTCACTCGTTAGCAGTTCCGTCCTCCGGTTAAGCGCTCCCTCCATCTACATAATGGCATGAGTAAGCTAATTGATTTAAGCACAGTTTGCCTCCAAAAAAGAAAGTGCAGATGCAAAAAGAACTTTCATCAATAAAATTTTCCTATGTCATATTGTCAGTAACTAGGCATACCTTCACCACCATCGGACGGGGCACAAGGGGACTTCCTATATCGTGTTTGTTGTTGTGTGGGCTGAAGACAAAACGCAGAAAAGTACGTAATCTTAAGCACCATAAGATTACTAAATAAATGTGTAAACAGTGATCAACTCACAGAAAGCAAAATTAGGATGTAAGAAGCGAATGATTCATCACTGTGACCCTAGAATCTAGAGTACACCATATGAAATGCTGCTAATTATTAGCTTTATCAAAATCAGAAAAGCTCAGCACTCTTCAAAATACAAATAAGAAAAATATTGTACAAAAAAAAGGTAAACTGCAGATGAGCAGATCATCCTCAAACCATGTAAAGTGTTTGAAATTACAAACAAGAACCACAAAATCCTCGCCACAACATGATTCTTGACACATTCATGTATCAGAACAATCATCGTCCCTTTTCCAACTCAAATATATATAAAGTAAATCTAAAACCCCAATCAATGTTCTGCATGGGCTCGGTCTTCCAACTCATGTTACTAAAAGGTTCAGAAATAATTGTGCAAGCCATTTGATCCAGTAGTTAAAGATCTTCAAATAATCTAAACATTGCAATCCCTTTTGCTCCTCTAGACATGCAAAAGTTCTAGCAAAGCCGGTTCACTATTTTGAACCATAAAGAGACCTATTTGTGACCAAATTAAAGAGTCTTAATAAAGTAGATCAGAGTGGTTTTAACTTTTGACCAATTAGGAAATCCTAGAAAAGTGGAGCAGATCGGTTTTAGCTTTCTTTAAACAGTCCTATCCTGCAGATGAGCAAAGGACTACCTACTCTGTTGCTCTCACTAATCATCACAATTAATAATAATTTTTAAAATACATATTCACATAAAATATTATCCATAAATTATTCATCAAATCTGCCAATAAACCAAAATTTTTTGACCAATTGATAGTTTAGAAACTTAAAAAATTACATAGTTTAGGGACTTAAATTGACCAAAAAAAGTTTAGGGACTTAAATTGACCAAAAAATAGTTTAGGGTCAAAGTTTAGGAACTTCTTTTGACCAAGAAATAGTTTATAAAATAAAAGAAAACATTTAAATTAAACAATTTTATCAAAAGCAGTTTCAAATCCTATAACGCATGAAGAGAAATAAATTAATACCTGCAATTTGGGACGGAGGGCTTCAAGTGGTCCTTTTGGCTTATTAACACCTTGCTGTTAGTATCCAAAAACACAAGAAGAAATTGGAAAGTTCAGCTTAATCAGGATTCATTAGCATGGCCAAGCTATGATAACCAAAAAAAAGGTTAATTGGGATTTGGAGAATCTTAAAGTACCTTTCCAAGTGCCCAGTCAGCAGAGTCAAAGTAAGCACGTTCATGATCCTGACATTAATTTAGATGAGAATCAACACAAACCAAAAACTTACAACTTCCACACAGAAATCACCTTAGAAATGAGTGGTGGTTTCTTCGGCTTAATCCCACCATATTTTTTCTTTATAGCTTCCTCCTAAATATAGACATAAAAGAATAAATAAATCAACGATATCGTAATTAGATAATCATAGATAACTAAAATGTTTAATCAAGCAACATTCCACGATGATTCAAAATAAGGACACACCTCTTGAGATGACGGCATGGATTTTTCAGACTCCTGTCCTTCTACTTGTTCTTGCTCCTTGTCAATCTCCATGCCTGAGCTTAGTTCCTCTGGCTTAATCCCACCATTTTTTTTCTTTATAGCTTCCTCCTAAATATAGACATAAAAGAATAAATAAATAAACGATATCGTAATTAGATCATCAAAGATAACTAAAATGTTTAATCAATCAACATTCCACAATGATTCAAGATAATGACACACCTCCTCTTGAGATGACGGCATGGATTTTTTAGACTCCCGTCCTTCTACTTGTTCTTGCTCCTTGTCAATCTCCATGCCTGAGATTAGTTCCTTGCAACCACCCAACTAATAGCAGCTATGGTAGCACACAAATGGTTTGCACAAAACTTTCAGAAATGCTAAAACTTTGACAGATCATACAGATGACAAAAGAAACTTCACTTATTCTCACCAAAAAGAGAAAGTTGGTAATGTAGAATAAAAATATAAAATCTTAGTATACCAGAGGAAAAGCATCAACCAAAAGGCTATGACACAAGTATTTACCGCTCTCACTGAATGCATACTATATAAAAAACATCTGGCAACTATTAGTTAAAGCACTTGACTAAACGTTCATATTCAAAGAATGAAAACAAAAAATAAAGGAAACAAAACTTGAGAGACAGACATATTGATTCAGTAAATTATAACTATCCAGGCAGTATTCTAAACATTTCTTATCAATGCATATGTGTTATAAAACCAAAACCAATTACACAATTGCAATAAAAAAGAAAAACCCAGATATTATATATGATGCAATTTATCATACATTTAAAAAAAATCCACAGTAAAAAAGCATTTATTGAACCATCAAAATTAATCAATCTGAATTACAGAAATGAGATCCTTAAGCTAGAAAATGAATTAAAAACCTCTGCACCTAACTTTTAAAGTTTAGAATACATACAAAAAATTCCGCAGCAAAATCATTAAATTAGAATCTATAAATATATATAATAAAAACTAACCATTAAATATAATTATCTGACGGAAAAGAAACCAGATCCTTACTTAAGCTAGAAAATTGAATTAATAAACATACGAAGATCCATATCGTACTGGAAATCAAATCAAAATCAAAATTTCCAACTACACTAGGTGCTAGAATTTATACAAATTTTACAAATTAATAAGAAAGTAAATGAGAATAAATTGGCGTTAAATTTAAAGATCGAGTGAACGGAAACGGGAAATGAGAGAGATCCGGTACCTGAATTTCTAAGCACTGTGCTGAGATCGGAAATTCAAAGGGGAAGTTTTCGACTCCAATGGCGTTGGATAAGTATAAAATATAAATATAAATATAAATATAAATATAAATAATATATAATATTCTTTGCGTTGTTGAAATCTTTCTTTCGGTGGAGTTGTTTTGTTTCCGGGAAATTACGAAAAGAGCTTGCATTTTTTAGATTCTTCCATTTTGGCATCATTACCTTTTCAAATTACACGTCTGACTGTATATATTTATTGATTATCGAGCGTGTGTGTTTGAACCCTACAATATGATATAAAAATGTTGATTAAAATATGATATGAAATAAGAATTATATTATGATTTATATTAGCTAATTATATAAAAATATTTGGTAAAATTAACTTAGCTGATAATTGTTTGATTATTTAAACAAATAAAATGACATATAAAGACATGATTAGTGAGGATACTTGTTTGAATTAGTAGTTTATTTTTTATCAAAAAATTTGTATCTGTTAAAATAAATTAAAATTAAAAAAATTTTTTTAATATAAAATTACTAAGCATATTTGAAGGATCTATATATTGAGTTATAATTATATAATTATTTTTAATACAATTTAATTAATTATTAATTTAAATAAAACTATAAATGTATGAGAATTAAAAAATAAAAAGTATTAGTAATATACAAATGTCTAAATGTACAACCTAAAACCCTAAATTAAAAAACAAAAATGTTAAATTTAAAGGTTACAACCTAATTTTTTAAATTATTAAAGTAAAAAATTTTTAAACCCTAATCCCAAAACCTCTAACTGTAAAAAAGTTTCATATTACTAGTTTTTTCAATTTTTCCATCATTTAAGAATAAATTTGAATATATTATTTTAATATAAGAATGTGTGAATTTACTCAGATAATACAAGACGGGAAAAAATAACATCAAAACTGGTATCTTTATTTTTTAAATCTATTTTGGTTTGAACAGTTGATAAACGAAATATATTTAAGAATATAAATTATTGTTTATTATTTGAAAATTAAAATAGATTTAAAGACGATAGTCCCATAATTGGCCTACTTGCGCCAAACGAGCCCATTGTATCTTAGTTATATGAGTTTGACGTCTGATAAAAATATAATATCTATATTATTCAAAAAAAATTTTAATAAAAAAATCAATTTAACAATGAAATACTTAATCAAATTCAGAATTTATTTTTTGGTTGATAAATAATTAAATTTAGCTTAAATTGTGTTTGATACGAGATTTTTATATTTTTAAACTTAATTACTTGCTTTTATTTACCACTGCTTTTATAATTATATATAATCGGATTGAATTTTTTAATCAATTTAGAAATATAACAAACTAATTATATTCTTTAATAAAATATACTTTAATTAGAATTGATGATTTTCAGCGTTGAAAGATTAAATTAAGATTTCATTAATAATCAACCATTTTTTTTAGCATAAGAAGAATATATAATGGACAAAAAGTTGCTATTATAGTTAGTTTTTTAAATTTGAACATTCAACACTCTAAAAATGATTATTATTATTAATTGATTTTTCAAAATAAATTAATCATTTCATGATTAAATTATGTTTCATTTTGTTAAACATATCAAATTCCTATATATTTTAGGAGTTGATTATACAGGTGCAAATAATAATACATTTCAAAATAAAATGATCATTATTCTTTTAAAAATGTATAATACCAAAACAAAAGGCGGAGGATGAATCACCCAACAGGCTGGGGTCGAAGAACAAAGGAGAAGAGCCGACAAGGGCTAAGAAAATGGCACCAGGCTGCAAGGGGCACAAAGGGCTGAGAGGCAGGTGCCAAAGGTCAGTACCAAAACGGCAAGCTTGGCGACAAAGACCGAGGGCACCAAATTTAAAGTTGACACTTATTTGAACATCTAAAAATTTAAAATTAACACTCACAACGGCCACTAGTTATAACTTAAGAGCTTGATACTATAAAAAGCCAACACTATCACGCCAAACAAAGAGCAACTCACAACATTGTTGGGACATCTAGAAATTCAGGAACGAACAGGGAGATCCAAGAATGCCAAGAACCAGATACCAGCTGAAATCAAAGCACAGCTCGAGGTGTCAGCATAGAACTGCAACTGCAGCCGTTCTGTTTAATCTACATGCTTAACCACCACCGAGTGCATGCCTAAACTTTTCTGTTCTTTCATTCTTTAAGCTCGAGCACAAGGGTAGGCCCCTATGAATAAAAATAGGACAAAGAACGAATGAATTGTGATCTGTTCTAGATAAGACTGATATCACTATAATGGGAAACGAACTCTTGAGGAAAGAAATACAATTTAACCAAGCATGTGACAAGGGGCAGCATATTGAATGCATTCCAACACTCCATGTGTTAAAACCGGCACGACCCTGCAGGAAGCACAGCAAGAGCCTGCTGCAAGAAGACAAGGCAGAGGGCTAGGCAACTGCTAAAATCATTTTCAACATGATCCAACAACACAGCAACAGTCTGCTACAGTATCATACAACAAAGTTGGCACAGCCACTTCACAGCTACCGTTCAATTTTGCTACAACTCAAAACATAAAGGGACGGGAGGGGTTAAACATGATTATTGGAAATACGACAATCAAACAGTTAAACATAAATCAGTTATTATGTTCAATATAAGCAGAGCTAAAGGTTTTCACTGAACATTACATTTTTTTAATTTTAGCAACTGCATCTGGTATAATGCAAGAGATCTCGATTAAACACAGCATTCCACGATCAAAAAATCTTGGGGTTCTTTAATACCAGCACAGCAACTAAGCCTCAACGTCAATATTTAGAAATCAGATGCAAAGATCAGAAACAAGAAAGATAGAAAGAGTTCAGGAAACCAAGACATGACTACAGCTCTTACCAATCACCATATCTTTCAGTTAAAAATAGTTTAACAAACAGTCCCTGCAATCAGCATACTTCTATAACTCAGCATCAAAATCACGAACACTCATCAATAGATAAAAACAGCACCAACAGCAACATTGACATCATGTCCATTTGCTCAACTCACTCTTTCCCCGAACATTGCTATAAAAGCCAACAAACAGTTTAAGATGAATCAGCGTTTTTAGAAATAATAATAAGTTTTAAAAGAAGCATTTCAAAATGGACCCCCTCCCCCCTAGTTTAATCAGATAGACAAATATCAAGCAAAATCAAAGCCAAATATAATATCTCAAGGTAGAGGGAGCAAACTATGATAACAGACTCACATCACATAATCTTTGATGGGTATTGAAGCATCAAGCTACAAAAAACATAAAGTCAAATACCATGACACAGCTTACATAATGGAGACAAAAGGTTCAGGACAGAAAATTAAAACAACAAAAATGTCCTACCAATACTAGAAAACAAATGATATTTGAAAGTCCCCAACATTAACAAAATAGCAACAGGAAACATGCTACGTCGAGTCTCCAGGAATTCCAATGCCATCTGCAAAGGTCGTTCCTACAAAATGCAAATGCAAACATGTCAGAATAACTGGTTGCATGAACAAAGTGACACAAAAAGTGAATACTAAGAAAAGAGGGGGGCAGTAAACAAGATGGGGAAAGACTCACATCAATCTCAGAGTTTCAAGAAGACGGGCTCCGAGAATCAGCAGGACGGCCTCGCGGTGAAACACTACGGGGACTTGGAGATCGTCCATCACGGCTCCTTCTTTCAGGACTTTCACCCCTAGGGGGAGATGCCTTACGTGGGGAAGGACTCTTCTGAGGAATAGGACTGCGGCGAGCAGGAGAAGCACTGAATTACAAAAAGCATCACAATGAGTTAACGGAAGAATGTAGGGGGAAATAGAAGAAACTAAACATCATGAATTGCAAAGTACAAACCTCCTTGATCGACTGCTACTTCGCCGATCATCATCATAACGATCTCTTCCCCGGTCTTTAGAACGGACAGGACTAGCACTACGGCTCCTGCTTCGGCGCCGAGAGTCTCTGCCTTTCCCACGATATCGATCACGTTCATATCTGTCATAACTTCGACTTCTTCTTCTATAATCCCTATCTTTGTAATGGTCATCCCTGTGCCTGAATATATTTAACACAGCAAACATCACAAATCAATAAGACCATAAAGAAATAAAATCAATCCATATAGGTTTTGCCATCCAAACAAGCTTAAAAGGCATTATACATCCAACAAAGTACTGGACCTCCCTCTGAAAAATCATATCTGATAAAGAAAACTAATATTAAAATTGTCAAGGTATAAATGAAAATAAACCAAAATAAGTGCATTCAGATACTCAATGCAGGAACATGCAGATGAAAAAACAAGTAAATCAGTTTATCTTAAATGTACTACCACGCAGCACTATCATCTTCATGCTACTACTAATCTAAAGATTGCTTCGATTGGTAAGGGAAAGAAGCATATGTGAAAAAACCCCATGCTTATCCCTTCATCAATATCACTCAAATTAATTCAGAAAAGATGGCACAAGACAGAAAATGCTATCAATCATACAAAATGAAACCCTTAAAAAGTTGTCAATGAAGAAAAAGAATGCACAGAATAACTTACCTTCTACGAGGACTTCGGCTT
The DNA here is from genome assembly GCA_019671005.1 of Hibiscus mutabilis. Taxonomy (NCBI): domain Eukaryota; kingdom Viridiplantae; phylum Streptophyta; class Magnoliopsida; order Malvales; family Malvaceae; genus Hibiscus; species Hibiscus mutabilis. The sequence continues at coordinate 52,424,224 of CM033723.1, read as the reverse complement.
CTTGACCTTGGAGATTTTTCAATAATCCTTCCTTTCTGACTGCAAAGGAAATTACCAAAGTACATGAAACTCATCTCAAAAAGACCTAAAGACAAATGATTAGGAATATAAAATATTACAAGGAGAAGGAAATATCCACACACAAAAAAAAACAAATATCGCCTCAAGTTTTATGTGAGCATGCCAAACAAGCTTTTCAAACTTCCATGGTATATAAAAATTACTTAGGCAAACATTTTCCCTGTTAAACCAAAACAAGAAGCTGTTTTCCTTTGTAATATGTCTTCTTAAACAAGAGTTAAATTCACATGTTCATCAAATAATTTCTTACTGCATACATAGTCTCTACATCAGGCTCAAAATACGTTCCACTGAAATATATACATATATATATGAATGAACAACGACTAGCAGTCTAGCACCCAACTTACATCCTCTCTGCATTAGGCCCATATTTTGCAAACTGAACAGTTATCTCCCGACCATCAACGACTCTCCCTGAAAGAACATTGAAATGTCATAACATATTGAATCAGTTACCTACAAAATTAATACGATACCACACTTAATAGATATAAAAACGCTAAAATAAAATAAAAACAGAGAGTGAACGAGTTGAAGAAATGTACCATCGAGCCTCTCTACAGCTTTTTGAGCCTCGTCGGCATACTTATAGCGCACAAATGCAAAACCTCGTGAATCACCAGTCCTACCGTCAAGCAAACAGAAATTGTTATCTATATAAATTCCCAGCAACAAAGAAAGATATGAAAAAGAGAAAGAACCTTCGATCTTTGGGAATGAAGATGTCGACAACCTTCCCGTACTTGTCGAAGAGCGGAAACAAATCATCAGCCGTCGTGCCTAAACAGATTCAAAATCAAACCAAATCGATGATTTCAGTCAAAATGTGAACAAATTCGTATGCGGAAGAGAAATTGTTTAACGAGCGGGAGAGAGAAGAAGAGAAAGAGAAACTTACGGAAGGTGATGTTGAGGACGAGAAGAGAATACGTGTCGGTGATATCGGGAGGGCCTGACCTTCCGAAGTGAGACATTGTCGCGATTGCGAGGAATGGAGAGAGGAGGAGCGGGGAGAAAACAATGTTTAGGGTTAGGGTTTGTTTGTGGATGTTAAAATCATGAATTTTTTTAGTAATAAAAATCAAGAAAATTAAAAGAAAATAATCATAAATCGTTGCGGATTTGTATAGTACTATTTTTAACCTACTTTATAACTATTTTTTTTACTTAAATAGTGTAATTTTAAACAAAAATAATTAAGCTCCTTAATTTTTATATCTAGCTAAATTTTCGAATCAATTAACATCTTTATTATTATTGATTGTTGAACTTAACAGATTTTTTAGATCAATTGCTACATCGCAGAATGTCGTAGTGTTGTCACTTAAAATTTTCATAATTTTTTATTTTCTTTAAAAAAATTAAAAGTGCAAACTAAATATTAAAATTTATAATGTATATTTAAAAATAAATATCGCGTGATAGAATTGTATGTATAAAAGTAATATTTAAAAGATAATTGTCAAGATTTAATGTTCAAAATTAATCAGGTTGATTAATTGATTTAATTTGTTAATTTAATGATTTAATTAAGTGCAAACAAAATTCAAAGACTTAATTGTATTTTTTTCAAAAATATAAAAACTTTTTATATCTTAAGTCTATTTTTTAGGTTATACATATATTTTTATTGCTTTTTATTTTTCTTTTATAATTTTTTAGTTTTATAACAAATTGTAATTTTTGTATAAATTTAATATATTTTGATGTGGTTACTATAAGTCTCTGTATTATATAAAGAGAAAAACTTCAATACACAGTATGTGTAAACTTTAGTTTACACGGATCTTTTAGTTTTAGGGGTTAGGGGTTTAGTTTAGGGTTTAGAGTTTAGGGGTTTAGGTTGTAGGGTTTAAAATTTAAGGTTAGTATTTAGAATTTATGGTTTATGGTTTAGAATTTAAGGTTAGTGTTTAGAATTTAAGATTTAGGGTTTGAGGTTTAGTTTCTTAGGGTTCAAGTTTAATTTTGATTTATAGTATAAATAAGCAGGCCTGTATAAAATTTACACAACTTGTGTATCAAATTTAAACCCTTATATAAAACTAAAAAAAACATTTTAACCCCGTACATTTGAAAAGAAAACTTTTTTTGGCCAATATATTAAAATTATGGTTGATTCTAAATGTTTTAATTTAAACATCCTTTTGAGTTCACGTTTAATTTTTAAAATTGAGTAAATTAAACTCTCTCAAAAAAAGTGAGAGCCATTTAGTACATGTACGTTTTAAAAATGAGTAGATAAAAATGATTTTTTTGTGATGTTAGTCTTTATGTTAGCATATGACTATGAACGGACCAAACGGGTGGGCTGTGGTCACTCCTATCTTAAAATTTTAAAATTCGTAAATGATTAAGGTTTTTATATATTTTTTATTAAAAGTCTATTTTTGCCACCCTAAAATTTTATAAGTTTACCTCCATAGAATTTTAAAGGTTCGCCCTCTAAAATAAAGTCATGCGCTTGTCTCTGTATACGACATATATTCTAATTGAGATTGGATATCTTTTTAAAAAAATAAAAATTTGTAATATTTTTACAACAATTTTCATGCTTTTGAAAATTTTAATGAAATTTTAAATATTTTGTGATTTTTTGTGTCAAATATTTTAATTAAACTCTCATTCCAAACCTAATTTTTGTTATTTTTATTAACGATCTATTATTTCATTTTTATGAATTTTTACATGGAATTTCTTAAAACACTTATCAAAACTAATTATGAAAACAGCCAATAGTACTATTTAATTTCCTTTTTCTTTTTTTTTCTTTTTCTTTTTTACGAGTTGTGTGCCTTGACCATTACTTGAAGTCTCTACCATAACACGTGTCACGGACAGGTCCCTTTGCTCGGTTGACCAGCCTTGCGACACTTGAAATGAGTGTTACCCAGACAAGTCAGCCTTCCTCATACCTCATTGTTCAAGGAGTTATCTCGGTCGAGCCTTCTCAGGGTCACAAGGCCTTAAGGCTTTAGAGTTTCGAATCCCGCAGGGCCTAGCGATAGCTGCACTCCAACCTCGTACTTCAGCCACAAGCGCGATATGGGCCCTATAGCCCCAAACCGTCCCTAGGTATTTCTCCCGGGGAGACAGTGCGCCAACCACTAGGCTCCACTGCCCGCACACCTAGGCCCTACATGGGCCTAGGAGTTGGTCGCTTACACCAAGGAAGCTCGGTCGCTAGCCCAGGCGAGGGGAATATGTTTTGCGTCAGCTTTTGCACTTTTAATAAGTTGGATTGTATGATTTATGTAGCGTGCAATCAATTTTTATTTAAAATAAAATAAATTTCATTACTATCCCTATTAGAGGCGAGCAAAACTCGATTTGACTTAAAAAAATTGAATAACTCGACTCGTCTCGAAATTTCATAAACTCGACTCGAAAAAATTTCAAATAAAGTTTGAGTTTTAAAATAGAAACTCAAATAATTCAAAATTTTTAGTAATTACTGAATTTATTTTTAAGTTCCAGACGAGTCCCTCAATTTTTTATTATATATATACCGATATATAAAAATATGAAGAAATATTGCAACATATGGAAAAAATACGAAGATATATATATATACATATCTTATATGATTAGAGAAAGTGATTTAAATTAGAATCAAACCGTACTATAACGTGATAAATAATTACAATTAAATTTTTATAGGAACTCGAAAACTCAACTAGACTCGAATTTCTTAAACTCGACTCAAATTGAAAAAATTTCAAATAAGTTTGAGTTGTAAAATATAACATGTCAACTCGAATAACTCAAAATTTTTTAACTCGATTCGACTCAATCGAACGCTCACCCTAATCTCAACATAAAATTAAAATACAAATTTATTAATATTTTAATTTAAATTTTTTAAAAATTTAAGGTCGTGTGGCTCTCGTCGGTCCCTATTAAGTACCACCTTTGATCATATATGTTTTATGTAAAATATTCGAGGCGGTACTCGGTGAGTATCAGTAGGATTATGGTGTCTAAAAAATAAAAACAAAGATAATGATGAATTGTATTTTAATATTTCTATAAAAAAAATTATCATTTATTATTAATCTCCGCTGAATTTACATAAGAACAATTATATTTGCTTCGCCGCGGATAAGATGATAGATGTTAATTACCAAGATGCTTGATTTCGGACATCATCCTGTCCGGAAAAAACGTGAATTAAAATTTTAAAGCGTTCAGAAATCAGACTTCAGACATTGATTTCACTGGCCCAGCCGCGAACTACCGTATTGAAATAAGAAACACATGGCCAGAAACTCAGTAGATATCAGGCCAGAAACGCCATAATACACAGTTTATTCGTTTTTCATTTCTCTCTTGTTTTTCTATGCCTCGACTCCGACCTTGAAATGGATTCAGCACTTTCAGTTACAGTGCCCACATTGACTCTCTTCTCTATCTCCAGAGCCTTGAACCGTCATTTCTGCAACAGCAACTCGCATCTCATCGCTCGATGCATCCGCTCTCGACTCTTCGCTCATGCCCGAGGAGTTAGTCCTCTCGCTTCCCGCTCTTATTCGTCTTCACTTAGGAGATCGTGCGCCGGCTCGTTTACCAAACGTTTACACCTCCGTTTGGAGTGCGTCGCGAGTTCCGCAGCTTATTTTGGGACTGCTGGCGGCGGCGTGTTTGGTGGCGGTGATGGAAGTGATAGCGGCGGAGGCGGCGGTGGTGGGGGAGGAACTGGCGGCGGAGACTCGAAGGCCAAGTTGGGAGCTGGAGCTGCTGACAAGCTATCTGATTTATCTCCGGAAGTCATTATTCTTGATGTTGGGGTATGGTTTCCCGTGTTTCTCCCCATATTTGATTTTTATATTTAGAAAGACAAGAAATAGCTTAGACTTACTGATTATTGCCCTAAATCTTTCTGAGATTAGGGAATGACTTGCGGCGGGTGTGCGGCAAGTGTGAAGAGAATACTAGAAAGTCAAGTAAGTTGTTTCTAGTTTTGTTTTGTGAATCACTTTGTTGCGTTTCTCATTGTGTCATTGCTTTGTTGTGCAGCCTCAAGTGTCCTCTGCAAGTGTCAATCTCACAACGGAAACAGCAATAGTGTGGCCTGTTTCCCAAGCCAAGGTTTTACCAAATTGACAAAAAGAATTAGGAGAGGCGTTAGCTAGACAGTTGACAAAATGTGGTTTTAGTTCTAACCTTCGAGGTAATGAACACTCTCATATTCCTTATCCTGCAACTCTTTGTTGTTTGAATATGGTTTGTGTACTTCTTTTCACCGATTATTGGATCATGTTCTTGATTGCCATACTTCACGAATCCTGTGTACTGTCAAACTGCTTGCACTTCATTTGGTAACCCCCCATTTTCTCCCATTTGTTTTGTATTTCATTTGATCTATTTTCTTTTTTGCTAAAAAGTCAAAAAGTGAGTTTTACTAACGGGAGCCTTGATAACTGATAACATCTTAAAACGCGCTGCTAGAGTGCTAGTCTTTTAAAATTTCGTCATGGTAGTAGTATACTGATTTAAGGACTAACCAAGTATTGAGCCATTAGGGACTTAGACTTACTAAGATCCTGCTTACCGGGGCTCTATTACGTTATGTAGCTCTAAACATTATACTATAACAGAAGGTGTGGACTGTGTGGTAGAGCTATGTACTCAAGGAGCCCTGTCTAAAATTTGGTCGCATGCACATGGCTCTTGGAGATCACAAGTTTTGCATTTTAGTTTATTCTTTGGTTACTTTGCAATTACCATGTATTAGTCACTGATTTCTAAATCATTGGTTATGAAGTTCCTCCTTTCTAGTAGCTTGAAGTATAATATATTATCCTTCTACTACCCTAATTAATGAATTGACTGTTTGTGTTATTTCTTTCATTCAGATTCAGGTGGTGATAATTTCTTCAAAATTTTTGAAAGAAAGATGGATGAAAAGTGTAACCACTTAAAAGAAAGCGGTATATACCTTTTCAGTTTGCTCATTTAGTAGATTGTAATAGGTAATAGCACACTGGTGGTTGTATTCCTCTGTAATTCAAGGTTAATTTCTTACTCTGTTATAGGTCGTGAGCTTGCAGTCTCTTGGGCTTTATGTGCTGTGTGCCTCATTGGCCATCTCGCCCATTTTTTAGGAGCTAAGGCTTCATGGATGCATGCATTTCATTCAACAGGGTTCCATTTATCGTTATCTTTGTTTACTTTGCTGGGTTCTGGGCGTCAACTTATCTCTGAGGGTGTGAAAAGCCTTTTCAAGGGAGCTCCAAACATGAATACTTTGGTTGGTCTCGGGGCTTTATCCTCTTTTGCTGTTAGTTCACTAGCTGTGTTAATACCAAAATTGGTAAGCCTTGATCTTATTCATACATGTCTAATTATGCATATTCATCTTTTGTGTATGTAGGCATATGAAATGCTATGTTATTTTTAGCATGTTTATGACTTCAAATTTTTGAACGCTGTGTTATTTCTTTTTTTTCCCACTGACAAATGCATGTTTTGTTGTAATCACACTTAGACCTCGCTTTGCATATATCATAAACTTTTAGGTTAAACCGATTCCTATTTCAGTAGTTAGTATCAGCTTCCTATTTTACATTTCAATTCGTTTTAGCCTTGAGAGTAATTATGCATTTAGAGTCAGAGCGAATGATATTCAGATTAGTAGTTATACATTATAGTTCAGGGTTTGCATTCTATCAATATATAAAGGCCAGCTGGTATGAAAAACCAAAGTATCAAATTTTGTTTCTTTACTTGGATAACCCAGTTTTTTCTTTGGTTTGATTCTGATCTATTCCATAGGTTATAATTTTTTATTGGTTCTTGCATGTGTTGTATCTCAGGTTGTCCTTACTAAAATGTAAAGTTCTAATAAGTTTTATCCTTCTACTTGAAATGGTGGATTAAGCTCAAATAATTCATAAGTAGAAATTTTCCATCTTATGGTGTGAGCTGCAGTTTGAAGTGCAAGCGATCTGGTTTACAGATTCTGGTGCATGATTAAAGTGGGGGTGTAGAGAGCATGTGATGGGACATTTATAGACATCAGTCTTCTTTAATTGTATTGTGTATGCAGGGTTGGAAGGCATTCTTTGAGGAACCAGTCATGTTAATAGCATTCGTCTTGTTAGGAAGGAATCTTGAACAAAGAGCAAAAATCAAAGCAACCAGTGATATGACTGGACTTCTTAGTAGTTTGCCCTCGCAAGCTCGTCTTATGGTTGATGGTTCAATTGTTGAAGTTCCTTGTAACAGTCTCGCTGTTGGAGACCAAATTGTTGTACTACCAGGAGTAAGTAAATAGACATGCTTTAATCTGGTTAACATCTGGTATCTTCTTGTTTTCCTTTTAGTGATGCCTAATATTTACCTATTAATAATTTTGTTCCTGGTTAGCAAAGATTGTAGTTCCTCCCCAACTTAGGACATACAAGTTTTTTTGCTGCTTTATTTATTTTTCAAACTTAGGCTAAACAGTTCATGAATTTTGTTTTATTGTAGAAGAATGCTATTTCTTGACAAATATTCTTGTTTTATAATAGGACCGTGTTCCTGCAGATGGAATAGTCAGAGCTGGTAGAAGCACCATTGATGAGTCAAGTTTTACTGGGGAGCCAATGCCAGTTACCAAAGAGCTACGGGTTATGCTCTTCAGTTGTAATGATTTATTGTTGTTTGAAAATCCAGATGGTATCTATTACCGTGTTTGGTACATGCATGGTTATAAATTTGGCATTTTTATTCCTTCCTCATGGCCAAATATTTTCCTTCCCTATCTCTCTCCACCTTGTTGACTTTACGTCTTCGAATCCTGTCATCTAATGCCAATCACTAAGTCCATAGTATTGATAGCTGCCTCCTTTGATCATATTATACCAAAGTGAAACTTATGTTTGTGCTAGAGTCAAGTTGCAGCTGGAAGCATAAACCTCAATGGAACTCTAACAATTGAAGTGCGGAGACCTGGTGGTGAGACTGGAATGGGAGATATAGTTCATTTGGTGGAAGAAGCACAAAGCAGGGAAGCTCCAGTACAGCGATTGGCTGACAAGGTTCTTCAATTTGTACCCTATATTTTTTGCAGAACTTAGTTCATGCTTCAATGGGCTAAGAGGGTCTTTTTGGTATATACGATAAAGATACACTGAATATTATCAGACAACTTCTTGTTGGAATCAGTGTTAATATGGTTAACCTTGGTTATTTAGTTGTGGAAAATAGGGCTCTAGTCTTTTCTGCACTCCATTCCACCACAGATTCTAAATGGTTTTAGAACCCACTTCAGTTGAATAACTCTGTTAGGCGATTGTTTAGTTATACACTTGTCAATCTTTCTTCTACTCGACATGATTTTCTTCATCCTTTCAGCTCCAAACTAAAGAAGTAATTCCAGAAAGCATATCATGTCTAGGTAAAATTTTGAATGATGTCTATTTGAAGTTTATAGAGGACCAGTAAAACTTTTATTTTTCCTGCATCAGTTTCAAATAATTCAACCTTTATTCTTGCATATATATAGCTTCATGCATGGTTGAAAAAAATTCTGGTTGATTCCGATCTTCTTGGTTTAAAAGTTAAAACTGTGACAAATTGATTATCTGTTGATACTAAAGATGATAAATGTTAATGCCTCCCTCTTTTCTTTTTCCCATTTCAAATTTCAATATAAAGAAATTAAATGATTATTGAACATAATAGACCTGTACCCTTGTATAATGTTCTTGTTTAATGGGTGTAATGAGAAAAAAAGAACCATGGCATGTATTGTATGGTGGCAAGGCAATTCAACTTTCTCAAAAGTTTTTTTTTTTTTTGAAATTCCAGGTGGCTGGGCACTTCACTTATGGAGTAATGGCTCTCTCTGTAGCTACCTTTACGTTCTGGAATCTGTTTGGCGCACAAATTATTCCGGCTTCCATCTATCAAGGAAGTGCAGTTTCACTTGCACTGCAGCTTTCCTGCAGTGTTCTGGTATGATACATGGAAATCTTGATCTGTATTGAATAATGTTTGTGCGTCATTGGCATGCATTATATAACTAGAAAGTGAAAAAGGGAGAAAATTTTGGAGTTTTTCTGATTAAGAAAAATATAATGAATACCTGTTGCTTTACTCTGTAGTCTGATGTAAATGTGGATATTTTGGCATCCATTTTGATGTATTCAGGAATTATATCACTAGCAACTTCCATGTTTTTTTTCTTTACCTTTTAGTCTGTTTGATTGAACCTTTATCTCTTGGCATAGGTTGTTGCTTGTCCATGTGCACTGGGTTTAGCTACACCTACAGCTATGCTGGTAATTCCTTGGTTCACATTTGTACACCGTGTTAGATTAGTGGTATATTTAAAAGTTGTAGTTGATATTGCTTTATGGCGTATATTGGGTATTTTCAGGTTGGAACTTCATTAGGGGCAACGAGGGGATTGCTTTTGCGTGGTGGAAATATTTTAGAGAAATTTTCTATGGTGAATGCAATTGTATTTGACAAAATGGGAACCCTTACTATTGGCAGACCTGTTGTGACAAAGATTATAACTCCAAGTGGCATGGATCATGTTGATTCCAGGTTGAGTGGTTTCTGAAACTTCTAATGTTAAAATGGCTAAAGGACCATTTCCTAGGTCATAAAATGTGTGCTTTGATGTAGACTACATTCTGATGATATTTGGTCAGAAGATGAGGTTCTTAAGTTAGCTGCTGCTGTAGAATCAAATACCATTCACCCATTTGGTAAAGCGATTGTAGAAGCTGCCCGGGCTGTAAAATGTCCAAATATAAAGGTACTTTTTTTCTTATCTTGGATATGGACTTCTGTTTAGAGATACATTTAATCCTTTCTTTGATACATAATTATGTAATAAGAAATGCACAAATCTACCCTAAACAAGAAACTATGACTTAGCTGTCAATATTACAGCCTTTTCCTGTTACTTTCAGTCAGATTTGGATTTTCCTCATCTTCTTTTTGAGCTTTCAAGCTGTCATAAGCTTACAGCGACGGTTATGTTCTTTCTTATTTGTTGAAATGTCCATGTTCCTTAGATCTGCCTGGACAGTGATGATATCCTTCCCATTTGTCTATTGGCTGTGATTATCATGCAGAAGGCTATCCTTGCAGGTGGTGGATGGAACTTTTGTTGAGGAACCTGGATCTGGAGTTGTAGCTGTCGTTGATGATAAAACAGTGTCAGTTGGGACATTCGAGTGGGTTCAGAGGTAATGTATTCGTGTTTGTTTCCAATTATTTTCACTAACGCTTCTATATGCATTCTGCACTTGAAGCTGTTTTTTTATATAGACGTATATTTGAGAATTGCTATGTGTTAAACTTTTGTTTCCCTGGATATAAAGACTAGTAGATTTCAATCCACATCGTTACTGTTAGTCACTTTCATTTAAATTTTTTGGACATGATTTGTATCAACATAGATAATAAGTACTATAATATACTACTAGTAAATGTGCACTACAGGAACAATTTCTTTAATTTGAAATGAATCGTTTTCTTTATGATAAACGACTAATTTATGTGACAATAGTTGTAATCCTAAATCCTTTTGTTGAGTGACTATCATTGGTGCCTCAGCCTTTTTCAAAATCTAAATCTATCCTTCTGAATCGCATTGAACGTCCTGTTCTGAGTGTTTATGGATGAGGTAGTAATTGACAAAGCAAATAAGACCATAAAGGTTCATGGTTGTCAGAATATTTTCTTTCCCTTTAAGGATGAAACATCTTACAATCAGGGCTCTTTTTCGAATTAAGTGAAAAGGTAAGTGATGATATTTTTCAGTTTGAAGTCTTTTAGCTATTTTTTACGAATACAAGCACCCTCACCTCCTTTTAATTACTTCTCTGTCATATTTGTTTGTATGGGAGGACCAATTAATTCAATTTAGCACTGTCAACCAGCCAAGTGTTGATACATACTAGAAGCCGGAAGGACTCTCCTTGTAATTATGTATCATTAGGTAATTTCTGCATGACATAGGAGTCTATCTTCTGCAGGCATGGAGTTGGCGATAGTTTGGTTTTGGAAGCAGATGAGGAGCTTAGGAATAAATCTGCGGTTTATGTTGGAGTGAATAATACGCTCGCTGGTCTTATTTATTTTGAAGACCAGATCAGAGAAGATGCCAGGCACGTAATTGATTCTTTGCATAGGCAAGGAATCGGTGTGTACATGCTTTCTGGGGACAAAAGGAGCACTGCTGAGTATGTTGCATCAATTGTTGGAATTCCAAAGGATAAGGTAATTTATTCTTTTATTATTGAACACATAATTCATATAGTTTAGTACTTGGTGTGAAATTATCTGCTGGTTCTTGCTGAGCTCTGTTAAAGCTACTAGGTCTGTATGCGCTTTAAGAAATCATTGCGGAAGTTGAACGTATTCTGGCTGGTATTAAGAATTAATTGTTTGCATCTGTGTAGACAACTAGCCATTATGGATCCCAAATCAATCTCGTATGTCTAGCACTCCGTAAACAAGCTAAAGCTTTAGATATATGAACCGTAATTACTATCAGAAGAAATTTGCTTTATTTTGTCCAGGAAGATAAAAGAATACAGGAAAATGACAAGAGAAAAACCAAATACAACTTAAGAATCCATTGCCTAGTGAAGGATTAAAAAACTTTATCAATCTAAGATGCTTTGTTCCAAGCTAGAAGAAAAAATGCAGTTATTTTTCCCCTTTTTACAAGTTTATAATGACCATCTACACCATACGTGTGCTATATTCGGACATTAAATTGAGCTTGATTAAATATAAAAGATGGTGCTCTATGGTTTCCAGGTGCTCTCTGAAGTTAAACCAGATGAAAAGAGGAAGTTTGTAAGTCAACTTCAGAAGAATCAAAATGTGGTAGCGATGGTTGGTGATGGAATCAATGCTGCTGCTGCCTTGGCTTCGGCACATATTGGAATTGGCATGGGCGGTGGTGCCGGTGCTGCAAGTGAAGTATCTTCCATCGTGTTGATGGGTGACCGGCTGTCACAGGTATTTTCTTAAACTAAATCTGTGTACTAAATGTTTGATATAAAACTTTTGCTTTTTTTAATAATTATATCAGCGTAAATTTAATTTCTGTCAATGTTTTAAAATTTTATTCAGTGTGAACAAATATACATACAAAAAGGCTCTTAACTTTTATTGTGTAAATGAATTTCTCAATTTTATATGTCAAACATATTCCTTGTACATACAACTCAGTGCAATTATTTCAAGCATATTGCCTATGTCTATCACAATTCATTTATGTGAATTCAGTTGCCTTTTGTACAATCAACTCTCCATATTCCGCATCGTCGAAACTCGAATTGACTAGGTTTATCTAAATGCAGTTGCTTGATGCCTTAGCGCTTAGCAGGCTAACAATGAAGACAGTGAAGCAAAATCTATGGTGGGCCTTTGGATACAACCTTGTAAGTATTTGTGCATTATTTACATCCGAAAAGTGCCGTACGGCTTCTCGCCCACTGAAAAGCAGAATCCGGCTTGTACTATGCAACTCACTTTCATTAACATCTGATGCTGCTTTGGTTTGCTGATATAGGTTGGGATACCAATTGCTGCCGGTACGCTACTGCCGTTTACGGGGACGATGCTTACGCCATCAATTGCCGGAGCCCTTATGGGTCTCAGTTCGATTGGGGTCGTAACAAATTCATTGCTTTTAAGATTCAAATTTTCCTTAAAACAGCAACAAGCTTATAGTTATGGATCATCGCCGCAACCGCATGCAACGATTCGCATCAACACTGCTGAATTTGTGGAGGATCATCTAAACGGAAATGTGAAGAAACCTGATTCTATAGCATAACTAGCAGCAGCTATTTCTATTTTCTGTCGCTTACATGGAAAATCAAAACGAAAATAATAGAAATATTTTAGGCACACAAAAAAGTGGCTGACGAATTTTATTCCGCACACAATTATTGAATTATGGTCCAACCTTTTTATTTTATTTTTCTCCAACGTTTCCATCTGCCGAACAAACATCTCACAGCTCTGCCTCAGGTGGCGAAACATATGCACACATATAATGGTTGCACCAAAATTTGCTTACAAAAACAGATGTTTTTTGTATACGTCGAACTAAGCTGAAGACGAGAGAAACGCTGTCTGCGTACCCCATAGCCATAAGAAATAGTATGAAAGAATTAAGTTATTGAAGAGCAGATTGAAGTGAATGTGTACGGGGATGAGTAAAATTCAATTCGAATAGAGTATTAACTCGAATGAGACAAACCTGTGACAAACTGGAATCGAAGAGTCTCCTTAAGATTCTGGTATTAGCAAGGCATCCAGATTGATTAACGTTGTCAATGGTTTCGTGGATTAAATCGAACAAGTCCCCGTCAGAATCTCGGCCAATATGTAGGTCAGAGCTCCGTTCATCTTCGCAGCAGTGAAAACCTGCATGCAGCACCATTTCATTATATATATATATATATATATATATATAATGTTAATATTATACATCATGCAAGGATAAATTAGAATGTGTATTTGAAATCAACATGTGTTTGCTGCAATAGCAAAACACATTGCATGCTTCAGGAGAAAACCCAGTTCAAACCTTTGAGACGACATTGTTGAGAGTGAGAATCATAAATTTCGAACATAAACTATAAAACGGACATGAACTAAAAAAACATGTATTTGAAAAAGTCTAAAAATGGAAATTTTATAGCTTACAGATGTATCAGCAGCGGCTTGATCATCTAGGCAAGCACTGATAGAAATGGCTAATCCACCACTTGTACGTTTCTCCAGTCTTCCCATTTTCTCCTGTAAATATTAATAACAATGTTAAATTATTCGATTAGTCTGATAGTCTCGGTTAGAGGTTGTGACCCAAATTTTATATTTTACCGACTCGAAAAGTTAACAGTACGACTAATTTGATGAAAAATAAAATTGGAGAAAAAAATAAGATATGTGGTGGTTGTGAATTCTAAAATCACTGTCCGTGCATACCTATACTTCTACTATTATACTACTTTGGTTTTGGTTTAAATTGAGAATATATTCGAATAATAATAATAATAATAATAATAATAATAATAATAATAATAATAATATTGTTATAAGGAATCAACAGGATGTTTTGAGTAGTGTCTATCCCTTTCAATTTGGAAAAAAAGAGCTCCTTGCATGCACTAATTCATTGAACATAGAGAAAAGAATATGTATCTATCTCATCTTTATATCATATAAGAAGAAGAAAAGAATATCTTTATAATAAGTTTTGATAGAAAAGATGGGGAAGCTTACACTTTACTGTTGTATACTTTGGGAAGGTCTAGAATGGTTCCACTGTGACAAGCATCAACAATGGCATGAAGCGTAACGCCGCGAGTGAGCGGACGGACGATGAGGGAATTGAGATCGTTATCGACGATCATGCCAGCTTCTTGAAAATCAAGGGGACTTATTGTTTCGTCGAATCCATCGATCTCGTCGTTGTTAAACTCACGCACCCGTAGCCCATGTCCTGAATAAAAGAACACCAGCGAATCACCCGGTCGGCAGTCCTCGATGTTCTTCCTCGTCGGTATGAATTCTCGGTTCTTCTCCTCTTCTACGGTTCCGAATTAATTATCCAATGAAATTACAAACATTAAATTAATCAAAATTATAAGATAACTATAGATATAAGAATACAGGTAAGAACACGAATGCAGTCTCCAGGGTAGCCAAATTTAGTGATCAGCAACTCCCTCATGTTCTTGACGTCGTTAGTGGTTCCTTTAAGCCTGTACTGCTTCCAGTTATTGTAAGTGATTCCGCAGAGCACCGCGCGCTTGTTGACGGCGAGGGCAGGACATTCAAAGAAGGCGACACGGTTGCCTTTCCTCTCATTTTCTCTCTAAAAAAGGTTCGCATTTGGCTGCGAAGCCCCCCTTGGCAGTAGCTCGATTGTTCATCGGCTGGAAGTGGGAAATAGTTGTTTCTGCACGAAGGGCATTCAACATCCGTGCCCTTGGACCTCGATTTCGTCTTCGCCATGAATCGTTGCCGGCATCGACAGCAACCGGGCATGTTCCTTCCCATTTCCATGGCTGCCGAGGAATAAAAAGATGTTGGCTAAAAGAAAAAAAAGAGTACTGCTAATGTTATTTATTACTGTTTGTAATTCATGGATTGTTAGGTGACTGATATCTGGGTTTTATAAGCTTCAACAATGGAGATTTAGTGTAAACAAATCATTTATTTAATTGTTGTTGAAGATTAAAATATCTGTAAAGCATTCACCCTTTTGTTTTTGTCTCAAAGATATTTACAAAGTATTGTTTAATTGAAAGTGTTGTGATTTGATCATCCAAAGAATAATGGTAACATGGTTTTTGCTATGCTTAATGGAATCTACGCTCAATACGAATTCACATTTCATATCTTACTTTATTTAAGTCCACCCTTTGTTGCCGACTAAATTTCAGGGGGGGTTTTTCCCTTAAAAAAATTGATATACATTATGTGTAAATTAAAATTTATACGGACTTTTTAAATTTAGGGGTTAGAGATTTAGTTTAGGGTTTAAAATTTAGGGGTTTAAGGTTTATGATTAGAGTTTAGGATTTAGAGTTTAAGATTTAGAATTTAGGGTGTTAAAATTAGAGTTTTAGATTTTAAATTTTATAAAAAAGTTGTATAAAATTTTACACAGACTGTGTATCAAAATAAAATCCTAAAAAAATTAGTTTCAAGTCTTATCGCTGTAAATTGTTCACTTCGCACTTTAAATCTTACTGGATATATTCTTTTTATTCAAATTTATTTTGATTTACATTCAGATATATTTTTATAATCAATCTGTTCGTTACTTTGTAATGGTTGAATATAATTGTAGTTATATAAGTGTGTTGACATTTTTTATACATCATTTAATTAGTTCTAAATGTATTAATCTATGGATTTATATTCAATATATTGGCGGCATAATCGCCTTGGTTTTAGGGTTTAGGGTCTTGTTCAATGTGTAGGGTTTAAGGGTTTAGATGTAGGAGTTTAGAATTTAAGGATAGTGGTTAAAATTTAGGGTTTATAGGTTGGGGTTTAGTTTTTAGGGTAATACGGTTAGAATTTAGGCTTTAACTTATAAACCTTAAACTATAACCTTAAATCTTAAATTTTAACCGCTATTCCTAAATTCTAAACCCTACCCTTAAACCCCTAAACCCTACCCTTAAACCCCTAAACCCTACACCTTAAACTAAGACCCTAAACCCTAAAACTAATGCGCTTGTAGAAACTTTTATTTTTCACCGCCAGTGTATGAAATAATCACCCTTAATCTATATGTATTATTTATAACTGTCCGAACTAATACTCGATCCACATAATTGAAAATTTAAAGACTATTTTTTGTGACTTTTCGGTCTAACTTTTATATAAAATAATGAGTTAATTGCACCGCACGTCTCCAAAATAAGACCCTCATTTTAAGTTGGTCCTCAAAATTTTTATCGTTCTAATTTCATCCTCAAACTCTGACTTCATTCTAAATTAGTCCCTAAACTTTTGAACATTCTAACTTCACCCCAAATTATCAATATATATACTAATCGTAGTCCATATTAATAAAATCGTTATAAAAATTGTTAATAGTCATATAAACGTCGATATGTATTATGTGATAATATAATGTGACATAAATAATAATTTAAAGATAAAATTAAAATATTCAAAAATTGAAAAACCAAATCAAAATAGAAGTTAAAGATAAAATTAAAATATTTAAAAATTCATAAATCGATTTAAAATACAGATCATAATTTAAGGTCTTGCTGTGCAGTTAAGTCGAACAAATTTAAAAGTAACGACGGTTGCACATAAGATGTTGAACATTAAAATCTTCAAACATTTATGTTCTACCGCCAGTGCATCAAATATTTTCCTTTTTTTCAGTAATAACATAGATGTTGAAAATTAAAATCTTCAAACATTTATGTTACCCTATATAGTTATTGATTAAATTTGGTATAGTAATTAAATCACATAAAGTCAAATCGTTTGAGTGCGTTCAAGTGCAATTGCCTCCATTTAAGATCGGGAGATATAAGTAAATCAGACTTTGTAATGTGTACTTTCAAAAATTAAAATTATCCACTCAACTCACTGCAAACATAAAACTCGATACAAGTCTAATACAATCGTGTTATACATAATTATAACACGAGCTTATATTAATAGGCAACACATAACTTTACTCATTTTGGATGATATTCCCTCGCAAATATAAATCCAAGTGGCATTCTTATTACTATTACCATTTTACTAAGCAAGGTGTTATAATTTCCATAGCCTAAAGCAATTGCAAAACTCTAGCATAGGAGAGTAGTATTTCAAGATATCACACAAGCCATAGGAATAGGTTCACCAGGATAAAGAAAGCAAAAATAACAAAGGTAGGCTCCGGAATAGTCTAATATAATATTAGTATGATAGAAGTTACCGACATTAGGGAATTCTTGCTCTGAAACTTTGTCTATGAAATGGCTTGACCCAAGGTGGTGACCACTCATAGCTGAATCACTGTACCGAGTTGCCAAGAAATTTAGATTTGCAGATCGGACACATATAACCGACTGAACCTGATTGTATTTCAGAATCAACAGCCTCCTGGTTGAATTCCGTTCCACACCATACACACAGAGTAGTCAGCTGAGGCTTGCCAGCCATATTTAACACGACTTCGGAACCAATCTGAACTGGAGAAGTGTAAGCGTCTTCTATGTCCGGATTATTAGACAACTCTACTGGAACCTCTGGCAATGAGGAAGATACATGCACACCGTCAAAGCTCAAACTGATCTGATCCGATTCAACCAGCTTCAGCTCATCGAATTCTGTCACACTGCCATGCCTCTCATCGATGATGCATAAGCCATCTTCTCCCTGCCGTTACACATAGAGAACATAAACATTAAAGTAGTTCTTCAGTGAAATAATTTCAACCAACCATTTCTGAGATGATATAACATCTGTAAGAACTACAGGCAAATGTAGCATATAAGTAAAACCTGATATAGGTTTGTATCATAACCTTGTTTTGTAAACCTTAATTCCATTCTATGTATGTAATTTCTTTTTCCTAACGTTAACTTTCTGAAACTACTCTTAAAGAAAGAAATGAGGAACCATCTAAAGACTTTTTGGTAAACAGTACAACCAAATTAAGGCAGAATGCACTTCGAAAGAAAAAGATGAATGATATCATCAACAAATGAAGAGGAATAATGATACAAGAGCTCTAGTGAGCACCACAACGATCTAAAACTGTTTACACCAGATTGAACTGATAAAGCAAAAAAATGAACAGTGTCTTTTACCTTCTCTGAGATAGGAGATGGTAGTGATGTACCATTAACAGGTAACAATAGGGTTGTTGATGATTCAGGGACTTCGGCCTTAAGTACATTTTCTTCAGATGTTTGACGGATAGTCTCTGGTGCAACATCTTTAGCAGACCCACAACTACTTCCAGAACCAACAACTAATTCAGAATGGGCACCGTTATCCACTTCTTTGGGTTTAGGATGCTCCTTTGTGCCAGCACCAACTAAACTGACTTCATTCTCAACATCACAGACACCCCGATCAGCGTCAGGAACAAGTAAATTGTTTTGAGAACCTCTATGCTCTTCAATGCAACACTTGTCCGCTTCTTCAGCAGGAACTGTGAAATCATCTTTGCTGTTTAGAGTTTCAGATGTACTCCCATTTTGCACATCCATAGAACCAGAAACCGTAGCATCAAAAAGACTATCCATATTCACGACATTGATAGCTTCATCAGTCTTCACCTTTTCATCGATGACCATAGTGTCACTGGTTTGTTGACATAAATCTTGATCTGGTGTTCTGTCAGTCATGTCATCCTCCGTTCCCGAATCACTTGAAGGGGAATCAGAATTCATTTCATGATCAGAGGTAGATGCAGGAATATCTGGATTAGGAACATCTTTCAATTTATCAGGACTTGATCCATCATCAAGTTCATATCTAGGCACAGAGGAACTAGTTTCAAGAATTGAATTTTGTGCAATTTCAATTAACGCATCCATTTTGGAAATCCTTGTGGGCATCTCTTTCTTAGTTACAACCTCAGTTCTCCTTGGAAGTGTCAATAAACCAGGTGAATCTTCAATTCCCCTCACAAAGTTCCTAACATGGATCCCTACGTGGCCATTGTACCTATGTCGTTCTTGAAATACCTTATGACAGAACTGACATTCAAACTTTCCATCTCTAAGTATCACACCATCTCCAACAGAAGAACCGAGCCTGTACCTCCTCGTAGTCCTCTGGTGAAATGACAAAAGGTGCTGCAAATATGCATCCTTCTCATCAAATGTCATATTGCATTTATGACATTCAAAAAGATCATGTATTTGAACTTCAGCCAGGTTATCCATTCCCAGTAAGTTAATATCCTTCTCACGTTGCGCAGACCGCCTTTGATCGTGCTCTTTCTGGATATCACCTTCCAGCTATTCCAAGAACATCAATTGTTAAGCACTTCTCTTTATCTTTCATGAGTTAAATGCAAACTTCACTTACATTTTCAGAAGCCATTTGATGAATATGATGACCAATATCACCATCTTTATCCATTGTCAAGGGTGCATCATGGAGCCCAAAGTGGGATTGCAAATATGAAGAGACTTCTTTACATGATACAAAATGCCGCCCACCAGGACTGAAAAAGAAACGAAATAACGATGCATAGGATTTATACAAATACATATATTCATGATTAAATATATCTAATTAGGAATGACAGTGTGTTTGATAGCCAACAGAAATGTAAAGTATCAATATCAAGTGTCTTTGATTAGCTAAAATATAACCCAAACTAAGAAATATGATGCAAAGTTCTGATTTGTTCCGTTAGCAGTTGCAGTAAAACTATAAAGTTTCCGGCAAGAAACGGACAATGTGTCACCTGATATATCTCCGGCAATATACCGAAGCACGCCCTTCCTTCCTCTTTAACCCCAACAAAAGCTTCCAGTCTACCGGCAAGATGTCTCCGAAGATACTAGCATCAACTATCTTCCTCTTCCTTCTCCTACTACACCACTGTCCACCCAAATCTCTCATAAACCCTAGCAAAGCCTCTTCATTTCCGGCCATTCCCTCAGTCCTCCTCTTCAATTCCTCGCCAAAAGGATCTTCCAAGCCACTCAATGCCACCAAATCTACGGCTACACCATTTTTGTTCACAATCTCTAAACCCCGCTCCCTCTCTTCCTCGGAATTGACAGCCTGCACATTGGGCTTCCTCCCTCTCTTCCTCTTCCCGAGACTGATCATGGAATCTTTAATCTCGAAATTTACCAATGTGTCCCTCATCCCGTAACTCACATTCGTTTCCTTAGGGGAGGAAGGAGGGGTAGTGAAGTCCATAGGCTGGAATTCGGGGTGGGATTTGAGGGAGACTTTGAGGGAAGATATTATCGATCGATTCTCTCGGGCTTCGGGGTCGTGGTGAGGAGCATAAGGAGCTGCCGGTTTGGGGGCGGGGAGGAGGCCGGGGATACGGTGGCGGAGAGGGTGGTGGTGGGAGGAATGGTGGTTGTTTGGGGAAGGGCGGGAGAATGTCTGGCGGCGAGATCCGGCGGACTCATTGAAACTGGAACGGTCGATGGAAGGGATTACGAGGTTGTCGGAGCAGTGAAGATCGAAGGCGGTTGGGGAACAAAGGGAGAGGGCGAGGAGTTCGGATTGGGTTAGGGTAGTTAAGTCGACGCTAGGGAGGGAATCCAGGGTTAGTGGTTGATCGGCCGCGAGAGTAGCCATTGGCGGTGGTTCAATGGCGGCGGTGGGGTAATAAGATTTGGGTGATTAATCAATGTCTAATGCCCTAGAATTTGAACGGGGCATTTCACTACAATTGAATTGGGAGCTTACTGGTTACGTTTTCGTGTTAACAAAAGGAAGAGAAGAGTTAATATGTCCCAAAAATATTGTCTTTTGTTAATTTTTTATGTAATTTAAAAATATATATATATAAGAAGTATTGTAAAGTAATTAAAATAATAATTTTATTTTTAAAAAGTTAAAATTTATTTTATTAAAAAATTAAAAAGATGGCAGAAAAGAAAATATGTTTAATAAAAGTTGTTAAATTTTTAATAGGACAATTTAAATGAGACAATTTTAAACACACAAAAAGAATATTATTTTTGGAACAGATAGAGTATTATCTCGAAATTATAATTTTTATATTTGTGTAGTTGTATTTTTTTTTGTTATAATTTACTATCATTTTGTTATTTTTAAATATTTTTTATTGTAATATAAATTTGTTCAAAATTTTGATTTCAAAAAATATTTATTTGGATTTCAACATTTTGTTTATACGATGTATTATTAAAATATTAATTAAGGATTTGTATTCAATACACAAGCGGTAGAAATAAAATGTTTCCACAAACGCATTGGTTTTAGGGTTAGACTTTAGGGGTTAGATGTTAGGAGTTTTGGTTTAGGGGTTTAGAATTTAGGGGTTACTGTTAAAATTTAAGATTTAATGTTAAAATTTAGAGTTTATATTTTATTATGATTTGGTTACGGCTTAGATTTTAACCTATAAACCCTAAATTATAACCACAATCCCTAAATTCAAACTATAACATATCAATTTTAAACCATTAACCTTAAACCCATAACCTTTAAACCTTAATATCTAACCACAAGCCCTAAACTAAGGCGCTTGTAGAATATTTTTGTTTTCACCACCTGTGTATTGAATAATTACTCTAAAATTAATGTATTATTAAAAGCTTATGATTTTAGTGGTTAAAGCTCTAGTTTATTGTTTAGAATTTAGGGTTCAAAACTTATAGTTATGGTTAGAATTTAAGGCTTAAAGATTAAGATTTAAAATTTAAGGTAATAAGATTATGGATTTAGCCCGTAACCTCAAATCCTAAGTTCTAATCATAAACCATAAGTTTTAAATTTTTAAACTAAATCTATAACCCATAAATTTAACATGCTTATGAATTTTTCCGTCACAGATATTTTTTTAATGAAAATATACCATAAATGAAATTTCATCATTGAATAGTTACTCATTTATCTTGATTATAATTTTATTATAATTAAACACTATTTATGAACATAGAGCTATCATTAAAATATGGGTAAACTACACGAAATGTCACTAAATTTTAAGATTTGTATCGAAAATACTATTAAACTATAAAATGATACTATTATACTACAAAATTTTATTTTTTGATACTATTATATCACTGAATTTTGTTTTTTTGCTACTGTTATACCACTTGACCGTTAAGCTGTAATGGACCGTTAAATACAAAAAATCATCGTTTTGGTATAGTTGCTTTGATGTCTAAGATATGTCATAACGACGTCGTTTTGTTAGAAAATTTAAGAAAACAATGCATTTGAGGAGGTTCAAACCAAGAACCTCTAGGATGAAAGGTTTACACCAAACCACCAGGTCAACTTAAAAACTTGATATAATCCTAACGAAAAATAGTATATAAATAATACTATTTATTTATAAAGTTAATATATTAATAAAATTATATTATAAATATTATAAAATTATAAATAATAATTTAGTTATATTTATAAAGTTAATATATTAATAAAATTATATTATAAATATTATAAAATTATAAATAATAATTTAGTTACATGTACGGTTTGGAATTTGAGATTTAAGGTTTAGTTGTATATATTATAAATAATATTTTAGTTTTGTAATATAAATTATAAATAAAATTTATTTATAAAGTTAATATATTTATAAAATTATATCATAAGATAAATGAAATTAAGTTCAAATGCAGTATTATTTATATACTATTTTCGTTAGAATTATTTCAAGTCTTTAAGTTGCCTTGTTGGTTTGGTGTAAACCTTTTATCCTATAGACTTTTGGTTCGAGCCTCTCCAAATACAGTATTTTCTTAATTTTTTTCTAATAAAACGATGACGTTTTGGCCTATCTTAGGCATCAAAGCAACTATACTAAAACGACTCCGTTTTGCATTTAATGGTTCGTTACAACGGTCGAGTGATATAATAGTAACAAAAAACAAAATTTAGTGGTATAATAATATCATTTTATAGCTTAATAGTATTTTCGATACAAAAATTAAAGTTTAGTGGCATTTCATGTAATATAACCTTAAAACATCTCAATTACACAACATTTATAAAAATAAATCCATGCGATATGAGCAAGAGGCTATCTTGATTAAATATTGATGTTGAAACAAACGAGTGATGAGTCAGAAATTATTACTGAATTAAAGGTATTGTTATAATATTAGAGGAAGTCGACAATATAAGTTGATTTTAAGTATAAAAATATACTCGATCATAGGCTATTTTAATAATTTTATTGATTATTTTATTTATTTGATAATTTTAACTTTAAACGAACAAATAATTTATAGAATATGTTGTTTTAACAAATATCATTTTCAAACAACATTATTCGAACCATTTATAAAGAGGGAAGAGACAACTGCGTCTATAGAGCAAACGTTTTCATCATCTTCACCGGCTGAACTTTAACAATGATAGGTTTAACCAGGGATTTAAAAAGCAGACTGCGACCGTAATATCGGTCGCGATATAGTGGTTGTGCCGTCGTCCGAAACTGCAATTGGGGTAAAAAAAGGTCCAAAATCACTCAACCGTTTTTGTCTGAAATTGCGATATAATGTCGCAACCGCGATTTAAAACCCTGGGTTTAACCTTCTCCTTCATCTTGGTGATGCCGAGGAACAAAACCCGATACAAAACAACCATCATCAACAGAATCCCAAGATCAAATCACTTCGACATCCCCACTTCCACATGCCATAAATCCCTCACCACATCTTCCCCCCAGTCAATGGCGTCGCTGGCGCCGCCCCTCCGACTCAAATGTCAGCCCTTCAAACTCTTTCTTTAACAATCCCTGAAAAGCATACTTATGGAGAGAAATGTAGTATAAAGGATATTTTAACACTGGCTTTGCAAGTTCAGCCGGTGACCGGATGAATCCGGCCACCATAATCATTAAACCTTGAATCCCGGCACCCACTATGATTCCCATCAGGAAATTGGGCACCAGACTGGCAACAACCATCATTAAGCTTTCGATCAATATTATGCAAGCAAATAAAGTGGATATAAAGAAGATAAAATGTTCATGTCCTTTGTGAAGACCCGGAATGTAGTGAGTAACAGATTGTGCCTGGAATTAGTGAGATCCCTATCAAGAATGGCAGACCCGATATCGTGTTGGATAAGACGAAGGCGGCGACGCCGTAGTGCCCGTTTAACCTTTCTCGTTCGAACACCTGAATGAATGAGAAGCAAACAAATATGGTCATCAAGGGATTTGATTTAGGGTTAATGAAACTAGGCATTATGTAAAAAAAAAAACTAACGTTGAGTTGGACAGTCAATTTAGGACATTTTTAAATTACTTTAATTCTTAAAATTTTATTTTGGATCAAATTAGCTCTTCTGTGTATGACAATTGTTAGTCAACTAACAATAAATAACTTAAAATGATTTGACGGAACGACACTTCAATAGAAAAAATTATTTTATAAAATTATTTTTTGACTGATGTGTCATTCTATCAAATCAATAACTATGTTTATATGAAATTGTTATGTCAGCGTGTACTCAAGGACGGACGCATGACTTTAGGTTAGGGGCGAACTTATAAAAATTTAAGGGGCGAAAATATATTTTAATAGAAAATACATAGAAAAGTTCTAAAAAAATTTTAAATCGTGTAGGAATTTCAAATTTTGGGCGACCGCCCCCTCTAGCCCTGTGTGCACTGCCATGTAGATTTAGCAGTTTTTATCCACAAAGTGACTATTTTGGTCTAAAATAAAATATTGAAGGTTGAAATACTTTAAAAAAAGATCAAAATGACTATCCAATCAAGCATTGGATACATTTTTTTAACATTATGCCAAACATTACTTAGAGTTTAGTTAAGGCTTAAGCCAGACAAAAAATATTTGTCCTTTTTTGGTGCCACAACACTAATACAATCAAATCTTAAGCCCTAACTCTAAATTCTAAATCTTAAACCATGAATTCTAAACCTTAAAAAATACACCATACACTGAATACTCTAAACCCTGACCCTAAGCTATAACCTTAAACCTAATTTTTTAATAATATATAGAATATAAATATGAACACCGAAAATGAACATGCGATTTTTACTCGGCTTAAAGACGGACAAAAATCCTCTGCCCCTTTTCGGTGTTCCTTTTTATGCCCAATACTAAAAAATTAAATTATAAGTTTTAACCCTAAATTATAAATCTTTAACCCTACACCTCAAAAGTACACCTTACCCAAATTCCTTAAACCTCAAATGCTAGACCTAATTTTTAATATTGGGGCATAACTATGATTGATGATGAGGAAGATGTGCTCGTATTTGGACTTGATTGCTTAGATACAGAGTCCACTCGAGACGTTGTTTCTAATGCGATCTCTAACAGAAGTATCTAGAGCATTAGCCACTATCTTGCATTGTGTCAAGTGAAAAGTTTGTATTATTGATTTATTCTCGTTTACTGCTAAGGGATGAAAAATAATCCACTAATGTGCGTCTGCTCAATCTTATGAGCAGGTAGGTGGTGCAGCTGCTTATTTGCAGACAGGCTTGTTTTCAGCTAGGCGTTATATCGTGCTCTTGGCTTCTTCAGTTCTTATTATTACCTGGCTCAATCTAAGGTGAGTTATGGAGGTGGCAAGCTAGTAATCGGAGCAATCTTTAGGCAGCTAATTAAAATATTTATGTTTTGTTCATTTTCAGCAATGATGTCTACGATTTTGATACCAGAGCAGACAAGAACAAAAAGGAGTCAGTAGTAAATTTGGTCGGCAGGTAACTTGATTCTCTGCTTATTGCCAATGTCCGTATGTTCTTTTATTTCTCCACTAGCTTTTATAGTCATCTGATGAAAAACGACACTGTTCTGTATTGTGCTCGGGACAGCCGCTCAGGACCCCTTATTGCTGCCTACTTGTCGCTTGCCCTTGGTTTTATCGGGCTATCTTGGGCATCTGTAGATGCAGGAAGTCCACGTTCATTGTTCCTACTCACTTGTGCGATCTTTTGCGGTTATATATATCAGGTAGAGTAAATCTAATTGGAATCACTGGTGCAAACATTTAGCAAAATTTTTTCTAGTGTGAGGGACATGCATGATGAGTGTATCAGGCATGATTATTTACACTAGGGGCAATGTTTTTTTTTTCAGTGATCACTTCTATCTAGGTACCGTAACAACTGCGAGATTCTGATACATACTTAACTTTGGAATCCATTGCAGTGCCCCCCATTTCGGTTAAGCTACTGAGGATTGGGAGAGCCTTTGTGCTTTGCAGCTTTTGGCCCATTTGCTACCACAGCTTTCTACCTGTTGCTCGGCAGTACAAGGTTGCTTACCGAAAACTAATGCAACATTTCTAGATCTCAGTTTTGTTTTCCTTCAATACATTAATTTCAGGTGTTTTGGCAGCGAGATAATCTTCCTACCGTTGACACGCACGGTTCTTTATGCTTCACTACTCGTAGGTTTGACGACTGGCCTTATTCTGTTTTGTAGCCATTTTCATCAGGTTAATATTTATCGGTCTTTTCAACCCTCTTATGTACGAGAATTGACATTTTCATCATAGGTATAATATGAATGATCTGAATGTTGTTTATGCCAGGTTGAAGAAGATATAGCCATCGGGAAAATGTCACCTTTGGTATGCACACTGAATCAAGTACCGTAGTTTTTTCTTCATTGCAGAGGCAGAAAAAGATTCTTTCTTATTACTTCGATTGCAGGCAAAGATGGGCACCGAGAGAGGTTCAATGGTGGAGAAAGGGGCAGTCTTAACTCTCTATTCTCTTTTATTTGCTCTCGGTCTATTCAAAGCTCTTCCGCTAACTTGCATCGTAAGTAAAAGGTTAAAATTTGTTTAAGAAACTGCATTTAATCTATTTCGTGATTCATTACTATGCTTATTGCAACTGTCGTGTTTGCCTTCGGTTTTATCAGGTTCTTTGTTCCCTGACCTTATCTATAGGGAAACTGGTAGTTAACTTTGCCGAAGAGAACCACAAGGTAAGTTGTAAACTTGGATATCAAGCCAACCTCGATGTTGGTCTCCCGAATATCATCTCTTAAGAGTGATTAAACGAACGAGCCGGATACTAATCGGGACTCTTCCTCGCAGGACAAAGGGAAGATCTTCATGGCGAAATATTACTGTGTGAGATTGCATGCTTTGTTTGGAGCTGCAATGACTGCAGGGCTGGTTTCAGCTAGGCTACTTGTTAAATGAGTGCTCCGGACTCGAGAGAGCTGAGACATTTGGAACTCGAGAGAGCCAAATCATTCCGACCTCGAAAAATCGAGTTGCTCTGGACTAGAAATGAGTTAATTGCGCTAGTATCCCCAAACCATCTTTCAAAATTTTAAATTAATCCTTAATTTTTTTATTATAACAAATGTCTATTATGAAAACGACGTTTTCAACCCAGTTAATGCTTACTAACAATTTCATATCTAACGTGTAAATAGAAAAGGCGATGCCATGCAAATTTAAGAACACTTTATTTTTTTTTACATTTTAAAACTTAAAAGGATCAATTTAAAATATAAGGCATAATTTGGGAGGTATTGTGAAATTAACCATTTAAATATATATTATTATTGTCATTATTATTTTATTAACATGAAATTCCAATAAAGTCCCTTTGGTTTTCCTCCAAAGCCAACTCCCATTTCTCCACAAGTGAAAAAATCTTTCAAATCTTTGCAGTTTCATTTTCCCATCTTTCTCTGAACCAGAAAAACCATGGCCGCCCCTTCCGCACGTGACGAGAACGTCTACCTGGCGAAGCTCGCCGAGCAAGCCGAGCGCTACGAGGAGATGGTCAAGTTCATGGAGAACGTCGTCTCCGCCGTCCCCGCCCCCGACGAACTCACAGTTGAGGAGCGGAACCTCCTCTCCGTCGCCTACAAGAACGTGATCGGCGCTCGCCGTGCCTCCTGGCGGATCATCTCCTCCATCGAGCAGAAGGAGGAAGGACGCGGCAACACCGACCACGTCTCCGTCATCCGCGAGTACAGGGCCAAGATCGAGGCCGAATTGTCCGAGATTTGCGCCGGAATCTTGAAGCTCCTCGAGGAGAAGCTCGTTCCGGCCGCTGGGACCGGTGATTCCAAGGTATTTTACCTGAAGATGAAGGGAGATTACTATAGGTACTTGGCTGAGTTCAAGACTGGCGATGACCGGAAAGCGGCTGCCGAGAACACGCTCACTTCCTATAAATCTGCTCAGGTTTGCGGTTATTTCATCATTTCCTTTTCGATCTTGTGCATTTCTTTGCCTTGATTTGCTTTATTTCTAGGGTTTGATTAATATACGATGAAGATCTTAAATGTTCAGCTTAAATTAAAAATTACTTGTACAAGAAAGATCCTATAAAATCAACGAAGCTCACAATTTAAAACATCTAAAGAAATTTAAATCCACGAGAAAAAAGCATATAAAGTACTATATAAATTTAAACCTAGCTGAGTTTCTTGTTAAAGCCAAGATAAATTGTGTTTATATGATTATATCTGCTCAGCAAAGGTTACCCCATCACTTAGCCCCCAACGATCTAAATTTCAAATCATTTTTGTGGTTTATGTTCGTTCAATTACCACAGAGGAAAAAAAACACTATTAGCTCCTCCGCTTTATTGAGCCTTTTCTGGTCTGGTCTCAAATCGATGCATTTCCTGTTTATGTAGACCTTTTGACTGCTATCTATTTTCTTTAAAGTTTGCAATTAGTTTGGATCTGAAGATATTATTATTTTTTGCATTTTCACACTTTTACATTTGAATAGAAGATATTTACCTTTGCTAAAGTTATTATGAATTGTGTTTTCTTCATAATTTCGGCTCCTGTATATGTTATCTCCATCTTTTTGTTCTGTTTTCTTTGTAGGACATTGCGACTGCCGAGCTGGCCCCAACTCATCCTATCCGATTAGGATTGGCTTTGAACTTTTCAGTCTTCTACTATGAGATCTTGAACTCTCCCGATCGTGCTTGCACTCTTGCAAAACAGGTATGATAACGAGAGTTCGGAATTTTAGTTTAGTCTTTATATCCATCTTATTCTAAAACATCAGAATAGTATTACAAATCCTTTTCTGGTTCTTCCTTTGGTGTGCCATTAATCTTGTCTTCAACTTCTATTAGTCAACATCTTTTGTTTCTTTCCTCAGGCATTTGATGAAGCCATCGCAGAGCTGGATACTCTTGGAGAGGATTCATACAAGGACAGTACTTTGATAATGCAACTTCTCCGCGATAACCTCACTTTGTGGACCTCAGATATGCAGGTCAGACCCCACACATTTCTTTTTCTTTTTGACCTTTGTATTTTACCTTTTGTCTACATTATTTTTGTAATTATTATTTTTTTAACTATTAATATGTTCTTTTTTTCTTTTTAGGAGGATGGGACAGATGAGATCAAAGAAGCTTCCAAACCTGAGGAGGAGAAACAGGTGTGAAGTCTCTAATCTTCACGGTATTGTTTCGCTTCTCTGGTTGTTTTTGTATGGAGAAGTCGCTCGGTCCTACTATCGCCTGGCCTCAATTTATGAACCTTGTTCTTAAAGTGTCTTAGTATCTCACTGGTTATTCGTTCCAAGTTCAAGCTGTCTGGCTTTCTAATTGCTGTGAGGTTATATGCACACTTTCTTAATTGTTTTCTTGACAATAAGGGAACCGACGATTTGAGATGTTTCCTAAGGTTTGGAATATGCTTTCTTTGAATTCTCCGTTTGATATTTTATGTAGCTTTGTTGTTTTACTATATTGATCATGCTTGCATCGGTTTATTCTCTTTGTCCCTCCTTTCTGCTTGATGCCGAATTGTCTATATATCTGTCTTTGGCTTCGTCTACATTGCTTTTAACTCATATACTCATCTCGGAAACCGGTTTCCTATAGTTTTTAACACTTCCTGAATTCTAACAGGATTTGTTTTGGTCGAATTTGTACCAAGAAAGATGATTAGTATTAAACATGGTTGCTATTATTGTAGAGTCCTGCACAGCTTTAGTGTTGCTTTTTACCGTCCAAAAGCACTTTTTGACTAATGGTTTTTTTGTCATAAATGAACTTTTAGAAAATGCTTTAGAACCAACCCAAGAAGCTGAGTGCTAGGTATTTTGAAAAAAATAAATGGTTTTCAATACACCAGGCAAAGTTGACCCGAACTGATTTACCCCACTCGAGACTTGATATTGACTTAGACACGATGACTCGAATTTGATTTGAAATTCGAAATAAATTGAACTGAAGCCGAAATGAACTCGAACTTTAGTTGAACTGAAATGGACTCAAATCGATTTTCAGCCGAATCAAATGGACTTGTACGGATTTCATTCGTACCAAAAGTAATCCGAGCTAAAGGTAAGCCAATGTAAAAAAAAAAAAACAAAGAAAATGGGATATGAATTGTTGCAAAATTCATTAAAAAGTTATATATATATATATATAGGTGTAAAAATTGACTTGACTTGAAAGCTCAATTGAAACTGACGATTTAAAGGTTGACTTAAATAAAAAACCGAATAATCTTCTATTGACCCAACATTAATCGGAACTAAAATCAACCGGCTTGATATTAATCGACTTTAAAATTAACCAACCCGATGTGACTTAAATCACTATAAACTTAAACTAAAATCAAACTAAATTCAAACAGAAACTGAATGTAATTAAATTAAAATAACCCAAATCAAAATTGACCCGTTTATCACCTCAATTTTCCAATAGTATTTTTTACTGCAATAGTAATATTAAATTGATCTAATATTTATTTATTGGACTTATGTTTCTTGTAGTCGTTAAAATAACAGTAATATCAATAAAATTAAAACACGAGGAACCTGTGAATTTAAAAAGTATTTCTTTTCAATTGGTTAGGAATATGATTCCCATTGGTAAGTTGGACAATAATGACCGACGACACCTAAGCCAGCTGTCTCGGTCGGTCACCGTAGCCACACAAAACCTGAGGCCTGGCAGAACCTTTTGTAGTGCGGCCTCAATTATCATTAGGAACAATGATTTGTTTAATTTTAGGATTAACCATCAAATAAGTTCTCAAACTATGACATTTTTTTAGTTAGGTGTCTAAATTATTTTTTGAGCAAATATGCGTCTAACGTTTTATTTCGTGACCCATTTAAAGTTCTCCGCTAATTTTCACCGTTAATGGACACATGTCATCTCATGAAAATTTCTAAATTATATTAAAAATAAGTAAAATTACTTAATTTTCAAAAAATCTCTAAGTTTTTCAGATTTTACAAAACAGCCCCCAAATTCCAAAATTTCTAACTTCCCAAAACCTAAATCCCGATTTAGGTCGATTTCGCTGCCGATTGCCATGCCACCGCCCACCACATTTGTCGTCGGACCATCACGACCATTTTTCTCACCACCCCGTCGTAAGAAATCGACTGGTACCGTACGAGACGCCAAAAATATCGAATGATTCCTTCAAACGATTCATGACGAACGGCGGCATGACGATTTCATTAATTTAACCATTATCCTTTTATCAACGCTAGTGGGAGTGATCAGATTTGGGGGTTTAGGGATTTGGGGACTATTTTAGGAATATTTTAAAATTTCATGATATATTTTTATTTTATTTTATTTTATTTTATTTTTAATATAATTTTAGAATTTTCAGGAGATACGTATCCTTTAACGGTGAGAATTAACGGAGAACCTTAAATGAGTTGCGGAATGAAACGTTAGACACTTATTTGGCCCAAAAAATAGTTTGGGCACCTAACTGGAAAAAAAGGCATAGTCTGGGCACCTATTTGCCTATTAACCCTTAATTTTATGTTAATTTATTCTATTAGCCCTTATACTTTATATAATATGTGGGTTTATCATATATATTTTTTAATTTGATTAATTTTAATCTTTGTTCTTTTTAAATCTTAAAGTTTTGATCTTAATTCAAGCAGTCAAAATCATTGACATTTTTAATCTGTCCAATTTAATCATTTTTAAATCTATGTAATTTAGTTATATTATCTGTATATTATTTAAATATATAAATTGAAATTTTAATTTTGAAAAGTGGGACTAACTCTAAACTTATTCATAGTACATGGACTAATGATAGAATTTTACCTTAAATTAAGTGAATGTAATATGACATAAAAATGGTGAAACATCTAGGTGCTTAACTTTAAAAAACTACAATTTTACTATAAATTTTTAAGATTGGTCTTTTTGTTACTGAACCGTTAAGTCATTAATAATATGATGAAGTAGTCATTTCTTTCTCGTTTTTATGCATAAAGTAGTTAATTATTTCAGTTGTCACCATTAGTCAATCGAGCCCGTCATCGGTCATCATTCATGACAAAATCGATACCAAAACGTAAGATTAAGACCGAGTTTTTATAGAAATTATGTTTGCCTCTTGTTGTGCATTGGTGCCTTTCATTAGAGATAATAATAACTGATGAAAGTATATCAAACTGAATAAAGACCTACAAAAACACATTCTATTTTAAGAATACTAAAACAACTTCTTTCAAAACATGCTATCACCTTTCCAACTCCAAGCTCCCCCTCGAGCCTTAACGTCTTGCTCATATGAATTTCGTATTATTCTCGGTTCGACCACCGACATATTATGCTAAAAGCTTTGTAACGAAACCTGCTTTTTCATCATATACGTGGAAGTATAATACGATTAGGTGTTGTGGCAATGTCAAAGTGGCAAAGGAAATGTTCGACGAAATGCCTCGGAGTCTAAAGGAAGCTGCTGCTGGTTATACTTCCATGATCACTGTTTATTTGAAAAATAATTATCTTCCCAAAGCAGAGACGCTTCTTGTGAATTCAATATTTCTTTTTTCATTATTTCAAATTCAATGGAGTAATACTTAAATGTAGAAAAAGTCATGATTTAGGTTCTGCGGCTTAATGGTTGTTTGTTTCTTCTCATTACCTTTTATTATTGCAGGTTGCTTGCAGGCACGGAGGAAGAACTTATAAAATTTTAGTGATCAAAAAATAGATTTTCAATAGAAAATACATAAAAAAAATTTAAATCATATATGAATTTAAATTTTCAGGGAGGACCGCCCCCTCAGTCCATCCCTGATTGCTTGTTACTTCTCATTCCTGTTTATTATTGTTAGTAAATCAAAACTTGTCCTGCAGGCCATGTTACTTCTATTTTCCGAGTTCTGGATCAATATTTACCGAAGACACTTTGTTCAGCCTATCATGTGGCAAGCTTTTCTAAGGAACCCCGGAGCAGGTAATTTCGACGCCTATTACTCGGAATCGGGTTTTTTAGATACGTGTTTGTGTTTGACATGGGGTGTATTCAATTTTTTTAAACTTCTCCGTGCATTCAAGAAAAATATAATTGGAGATTGGAGAAACAAAGATTTCAAACATTAGTTTCCTTACACTATACTAAGAAAATGCAAGAGGTGATGCCCCTTCTATTTCTTCCCAATGATTATTTGAGAATTCAATAATCCTCATAAGCAAAGAATGAGCTGGAGCATAAGTAAGCTGTTTAAGATGAGAGAGGAGGCTGCTCCATTTTTCTCATTGGTAGCATCAGTATGATATGGTCTGATTGTAGATAGATCCAGGGTTTTTATAGAAATTATGTTTGCCTCTTTTATGCATTGGTCGCTTTAAATGGAGATTATAATAACTGATTAAAGTATATCAAACTAAATAATGACTTACAGAAACACAAATTCTATTTTCAGAATCCTAAAACAACTTTCAGAATATGCTTTGCACTGCTAAACACTTGGTTTTAGTAGTTATTCTTGTTGCTCATCCTCTAGGAAGCACCCAGCCTGATTTGAAGCAAAAGAAAACAGTGAGAAGAAAACCAATTGCAGCTCCAATACCAAAATTCCAATCCGCAATCTTCATCTTCATCTTCTTCCCGGGTGACTCAGGTGGAGGAATATGCTGTTGTTGGCATGGTCTGAGTATGCTAGAGCAGAGAGCATCGTTCCCTTCAATGCTTGATTCGGGAAACGTCAGAAACTGACCTCCTGATGGTATGTCCCCAGAAAGCCTGTTGAATGATACATCGAATGATGACAGAAAGCTGAGATGCACCAGAGAACTAGGTATTTCACCAGATAGATTGTTATGAGACAAATCCAATACTTCCAAGTTTGTCATCCCTGATATACTATCTGGAATGGTTTCTGAAAGGTTGTTCTCTTCCAATCTCAGAACATGAAGGTTGTTCAAGTTTCCAAAGCTTGGCCAGATTGGTCCAGTGAACTTGTTCGAACTTAAGTCGATCGTCGGCGGGAAGCTCCACATGTCTTTATATCGCAAGCGCAGTCCAGTCCCACCTTGCCCTGTGCTTTTTATTAGTGAGACGTGTTCAGATGATTCTTTCAGTAGAACAGTAGTGTGGACAAGGTTGTCTAGTCCGGTTAAACTTTCCGGTATCGACCCGGAAAAGGAATTGTTCGACAAGTCCAAGTAAAAGAGATACTCGAATTTGCCTATCCAAGAAGGAATGGACCCTTCCAATGAATTCCATGACAGATCCAGCAACTGCAACGTTTTGCAATTACTCAACCAAATTGGAAGAGTGCCTGTTAGGTGACAAGCCGGAATGATAAGTGCCTTGAGACTAGTGAATTGCAGATTCACTTTGCTGGGAATTTCTTCCTGGTGAAAGTTCAAACCGAGGTTCAGAATAGTCAAGCTTCTGCAGTGTTGTAGTATCTCAAGTGCTGTGGATATATTGTTGATGCTGGTATTACCGAGAGAGAGGAACTGCAGTGACTGGAGATTTTTGAACTCGAATGGAACTACATCGCCGAGATTGTTGCGTGCAAGATCCAGATTTCTTAAGTTCCGGCACGAGGACAGACTAGCAGGAACTGGTCCCTGAAAATTGTTAGTGGAAAAACGAAGCGAGGTGACTCGGGTCATTGCGGAACAATTTACTCGGATTGGACCGGCTAGGCTGTTGTTGTGCAGATCAATCCTGGAAAGTGAAGCAGAATTCACCAAAGAAACAGGCAACAATCCAGTTAATCTATTTAAGCCGGCAGAGAAGGATTCTAGCTTTGTCAGGTTCCCGAAAACGTCTGGAAGACTTCCGACGAAGTCATTCGAGGAGATGTCGAATTCAACAATGTTCGAAAGGTTGCCGATTCCGTAACTGAGTGGTCCTGAGAACCAGTTTTGCTGAAGGTGCAGTACTCTGAGATGCTGCAGCAGGAACAGATTCTCCGGTAAAGTTCCTGACAGGCCATTTCCATTAAGGAAAACGTACCGCAATGAAGTACAGTTCTCCAAATAAAAAGAAGCTTCTCCGAAGAAGTTGTCTGCAAGATTAAGATACCGGATTCGAGATGAATTTTTACAGAATTCTACCCCAAGGAAGCTAGAGAAAGAATTCTTCGAGAGATCCAAGTGCTTCACCGACGGTAAATGAATTACGATGGGAACTGAACCGACGAAATGGTTGTTACTCAAGTCGAGGACTTCCAGGTTCCAAAAATGAAACAGGTTGGTAGGAATACTACCATGGAGATAATTATGAGAGAGGTTCAGGATTCTCAGTTGCCCCAATCCGACCAAACCGTCACATATTGTCCCTGTAAGTCTTTTGTTCCCGAGGTCCAGCCGGACTACTCTTGCATTTAATACAGAGGAATTTCCGCAAGTGATGCCTGTAAAGGAGCAGCAACTAGAGCTGTTCCAGTTCCACCCGCCAATGTTTGATTCTAGACTCCTTGAGAAACCTTGGAGGGTCGTTAAGTCGTTAAAATGGCACGCCGGTTGTCGAGATCCCTGTACCATATGCCGAAACATGATAAGTACCAACACAAAGAAAGCTAAAGACACCTTTGGGATGCCCATGGAGGTTGGTTCTATGATCTAATGACTGTCAAACTTACGATGGGTGAATCAACTAACGTTTTCCTGAAACGTTTTCAAGGGTTATGTCACTGTTATCACAAATATCAATTGTATTAATAATATGTGCATTTAGTTTTAAATATTATTTAACATATCAATTATATGAATATAATTTAACCGTTTTAAAAGATCAGAGAAGTTAGAAGTCTTGAAAAGCCGAACCAATAAGTGATTTAGTAGAAAAGTAAATAATGTTCATCTTAATAGACCCGAATTCAATCGTTTTATTTACAAAGTGTATATATTGTCAAAAGTCAAGCTCGTAGAAGTCTTGAAGTTTTGAAGTCAAGCTCGTTAGAAGTCTTGAAGTTTTAGTTGATGAACTTCCGACGATGAAAGCGCGTTGTAGTTGTTGTGATGCTGAAAATACGCATAGCAGGTATACCGGTAACCCTAGATTGTCTAAATTTTTTATTACTTAGCTGCTGACTCGATTCAAATCTGCTCAGATTTCATAAACACTCTTAATGTATTACCTTATAAATTACAAATTGGGATACTCTTTTTAATTGATCAATTCCCAAAACAAATTTTGAACTTGTATATATTTCATTAATTTAACCATTATCCTTTTACACTATTTTTTAAAATACACAAATCATTACTCAATTATTTTCTCGCTCTTATTTTGGTCATTCAACTTTTAAATTTTTTAATTTACTGATTGAACTTTTATATTATTCTTTTTTTGGTCGCTCTTGATTATTTTATTATTATTTTTTATTTTTTGGCATTTTATTATTATTTAATATAAAAATAATTTAAAATATAAAATTAAATCCAACTGGTCGTCGACCACCATTCGTCGTCGACGGCCGTAGATGGTGGCCGTTCAGTCTTAGATTTCACCAGTCGCTTCGTCTCGGTCCTCTGAGTCTGAATTCGACCTTTATTTTGCCGGAAAGTGCTCCAATATCTACGAAAAAGAGATCGAAAGTGAGGAAATTGAAAAGTTTCAAACGAGATTTACGGGTTTCGTGATATTTTTTAGTGGAACAAACACCAAATTCACTCAGCGTGTCAAAACGAATCCACTGGTACAATTTGGGATCAAACTGTCCTTGATTTTAAGACCTACAAAAACACAAATTCTATTTTAAAACAACTTCTTTCAAAAAAATGCTATCACCTTTCCAACTCCAAGCTCCCCCTCGTGCCTTAACGTCTTGCTCGTATGAATTTCGTATTATTCTCGGTTCGACCACCAACAGATTATGCTAAAAGCTTTGTAACGAAACCTGCTTTTTCATTATATACGCGGGAGTGTAATACGATTAGGTGTTGTGGCAATGTCAAAGTGGCAAAGGAACTGTTCGACGAAATACCTCGGTGCTGCTGTTTATACTTCCATGATCACTGTTTATTTGAAAAATAATTATCTTCCCAAAGCAGAGACACTTCTTGTGAATTCAATATTTCTTTTTTCATTATTTCAAATTCAATGAAGTAATACTTAAATGTAGAAAAAGTCATGATTTAGGTTTATGCTGCTTAATGGTTGTTTGTTTCTTCTCATTCCCTTTTATTATTGCGGGTTGCTTCCAGGAACGAACACAGAACTTATAAAATTTTAATGGTTAAAAATAGATTTTTAATAAAAAAAATTTAAATCATATACGAATTTTAAATTTTCAGGGGACGACCGCCCCTCTAGCCCCCTCAACCCATCCCTGATTGCTTGTTACTTCTCATTCCTGTTTATTATCGTTAGTAAATCAAAACTTGTCTTGCAGGCCATGTTAGCTTCCATTTTCCGAGTTCTGGAATAATATTTACCGAAGACACTTTGTTACAAAACACAAATTCTATTTTCAGAATCCTAAAACAACTTCTTTCAGAATATGCTTTGCACTGCTAAACACTTGGTTTTAGTAGTTATTCTTGTTACTCATCCTCTAGGAAGCACCCAACCTTATTTGAAGCAAAAGAAAACAGTGAGAAGAAAACCAATTGCAGCTCCAATACCAAAATTCCAATCCACAATCTTCATCTTCATCTTCTTCCCGGGTGACTCAGGTGGAGGAATATGCTGTTGTTGGCATGGTCTGAGTATGCTAGAGCAGAGAGCATCGTTCCCTTCAAAGCTTGATTCGGGAAACGTCAGAAACTGACCTCCTGATGGTATGTCCCCAGAAAGCCTGTTGAATGATACATTGAATGCTGACAGAAAGCTGAGATGCACCAGAGAACTAGGTATTTCACCAGATAGATTGTTATGAGACAAATCCAATACTTCCAAGTTTGTCATCCCTGATATACTATCTGGAATGGTTGTTCTCTTCCAATCTCAGAACATGAAGGTTGTTCAAGTTTCCAAAGCTTGGCCCGATTGGTCCAGTGAACTTGTTCGAACTTAAGTCCATCGTCGGCGGGAAGCTCCACATGTCTTTATATCGCAAGCGCAGTCCAGTCCAACCTTGCCCTGTGCTTTTTATTAGTGAGACGTGTTCAGATGATTCTTTCAGTAGAACAGTAGTGTGGACGAGGTTGTCTAGTCCGGTTAAACTTTCCGGTATCGCCCCGGAAAAAGGAATTGTTCGACAAGTCCAAGTAAAAGAGATACTCGAATTTGCCTATCCAAGAAGGAATGGACCCTTCCAATGAATTCCATGACAGATCCAGCAACTGCAACGTTTTGCAATTACTCAACCAAATTGGAAGAGTGCCTGTTAGGTGACAAGCCGGAATGATAAGTGCCTTGAGACTAGTGAATTGCAGATTCACTTTGCTGGGAATTTCTTCCTGGTGAAAGTTCAAACCGAGGTTCAGAATAGTCAAGCTTCTGCAGTGTTGTAGTATCTCAAGTGTTGTGGATATATTGTTGATGCTGGTATTACCGAGAGAGAGGAACTTCAGTGACTGGAGATTTTTGAACTCGAATGGAACTACATCGCCGAGATTGTTGCGTGCAAGATCCAGATTTCTTAAATTCCGGCACGAGGATAGACTAGCATGAACTGGTCCCTGAAAATTGTTAGTGGAAAAACGAAGCGAGGTGACTCGGGTCATTGCAGAACAATTTACTCGGATTGAACCGGCTAGGCTGTTGTTGTGCAGATCAATCCTGGAAAGTGAAGCAGAATTCACCAAAGAAACAGGCAACAATCCAGTTAATCTATTTGAGTCGGCAGAGAAGGATTCTAGATTTGTCAGGTTCCCGAAAACGTCTGGAAGACTTCCGACGAAGTCATTCGAGGAGATTTCCAATTCAACAAGGTTTCCAATTCCGTAACTCAGTGGTCCTGAGAACCAGTTTCGTTGAAGGTGCAGTACTCTGAGATGTTGTAGCAGGAACAGATTCTCCGGTAAAGTTCCTGACAGGCCATTTCCATTAAGGAAAACATACCGCAATGAAGTACAGTTCTCCAAAGACAACGAAGCTTCGCCGAAGAAGTTGTCTGCGAGATTAAGATACCGTATTCGAGATGAAATTTTACAGAATTCTACCCCAAGGAAGCTAGAGAAAGAATTCTTCGAGAGATCCAAGTACTTCACCAACGGTAAATGAATTACGGCCGGAAGTGAACCGACTAAACAATTGTTACTCAAGTCGAGTACTTCTAGGTTCCGAAAATGAAACAGGTTGGTAGGAAGAGTACCATGGAGAGAGGTTCAGGATTCTGAGTTGCCCCCCAATCCGACCAAACTGTCGCATATTGTCCCTATAAGTCTTTTGTTCCCAAGCTCCAGCTGGACTACTCTTTCATGTAAAACAGAGGAATTGTCACAAGTGATGCCTGTAAAGG
Organism: Hibiscus mutabilis; assembly: GCA_019671005.1. Taxonomy (NCBI): domain Eukaryota; kingdom Viridiplantae; phylum Streptophyta; class Magnoliopsida; order Malvales; family Malvaceae; genus Hibiscus; species Hibiscus mutabilis. Next base: position 52,384,360 of record CM033723.1, on the reverse strand, counting down.
AGCAGCAACTGGAGCTGTTCCAGTTCCCCCCACCAAGATTTGATTCTAAACTCCGGGAGAAACTTTGGAGGGCCGTTGAGTCGTTAAAATGGCACGCCGGTTGTCGAGATCCCTGTACCGTCTGCCGAAACATGATAACCATCAACACAAGGAAAGCCAAAGACGCCTTTGGGATGCCCATGGAGGTTGGTTCAATGATCTAATCACTCTGTCAAACTTAAGATGAGCGAATCAACTAAGATTTTCCTTTATGTTTTATCCTCTAATATGTTGGTCGATAGTCGATAAGCTAAATAAATTATTGCTCGACTCGTGCTCGTTAAACTTTTAAATACAAAAATGTTTTGGAAATTTAAACCCTAAAGATTTTATGTGTAAACTATTTTATAAGCTATTGAATTTTTCTAGAGTTTTCAATTAGTATTCGAATTTCTCGAAACATAATCTTTTTTAAGATAACTACCAAAAAATCATAAAAATTATAAAATAAATTAACAAATTACTCGTGAACTTATCAAGTCGAGTTAGACATTAGTCGACCAAACTCGTTAAGATATCGAGTTTTTATAATTTTCAAATTTTTAGGTAATGATTTATTAATAAATTCGCCCATGATTCATGAGGCTCTTGTTAATAATTTATTGGGTCTAAAACTTATGACTTAAGAGAATATGAGAGAATAAATATAAATAATTTGACAAACCAATCAAATATATACGAGAGAACAAACTTATCTCCTTTGTGCTTGTTCTCTCAAATATGAGCGGCAAACTCATATTTAAAGTCTTTTACCTGTAATATTCAAAAAAAATTCTTTAACTGTAATAAAAAAATATAGGAGTTTATCATTAGGTATTTTATAAGGATCGCCCTGTTTTTACAGAACCTATCACTAAAATACTCCTAGAGAGAGATAGGGCTAAACGGAGCGAAAAAGATTTTTAGTGAGATAGGAATAAAAATTATTAGCCTTACACCAAGTTTGTGAATAAGGGTTTGTCTAATATTATCTCATCTCGTATGAGTTTGACTCTCTGTATGAGAATGGAACTACACCGTCGAGATTGTTGCGTGCAAGTTTCAGATTTCTTAAGCCCCGGGACGAGGATAGACCAGTAGGGTGAGCGTTCGATCGAGTCGAGTCAAGTTAAAAAATTTCGAGTTATTCGAGTTGACGCGTCATATTTTACAACTCAAACTTTATTTGAAATTTTTTCGATTCGAGTTTAAGAAATTCGAGTCAAATTTTCGAGTTACTATACAAATTTAATTGTAATTATTTATTATGTTATAGTACTGTTTGATTCCAATTTAAATCACTTTCTTTAATCATATAAGGTATGCATATATATATATATTTCTTCATATTTTTTCATATGTTGCAATATTTCTTCATATTTTTATGTATCGGTATATATATATAATAAAAATTAAGGGACTCGTCTCGAACTTAAAAATAAATCCATTAATTGCTAAAAATTTCGAGTTATTCGAGTTTCTATTTTACAACTCAAACTTTATTTAGAATTTTTTCGAGTCGAGTTGAGTTTATGAAATTTCGAGTTGAGTCAAGACGAGTCGAGTATTTTTACATCGATTCGAGTTAAGTTATTTACTTTTTTCGAGTCGAGTTTTGCTCACCAAGCAGCAGGAACTGGCCCCTGGAATTTGTTAGAAGAAACCGGAGCGAGATGACTCGGGTCGTTGTAGAACAGTTTACTCGGATAGGACCATCTAGGCTATTGGTGTGCAGAAGCAGAATTCATCAATGAAACGTGCAACAATCCCATTAATCTATTTGAGCTAGCAGAGAAAGATTCTAGCTTTGTCAGGCTCCCGAAAACGTGTGGAAGACTTTCGACGAAGTCATTCGAGGAGATGTCGAATTCATCAAGATTAAAAAGGTTGCCAATTTCGCAACTCAGGGCCCCTGAGAACCAGGTGCAGTACTTGGAGATGTTGTAACAGGAACAGGTTCTGGGAAAGTTCCTGACAGGCCATTTCCATTAAGGAAAGCATACCGCAATGAAGTACAGTTCTCCAAAGACAACAAAGCTTCTCCGAAAGAGTTGTCTGCGAGATGAACTTTTACAGAAATTTTACACCAAAAAATTCTAGTAAAAGAATTCTTCGAGAGATCAAAATACTTCACCGACGGTAATTGAATTACGGTCGAAACTGAACCGACAAAATGACTGTTACTCAAGTCAAGTACTTCTAGGTTCCGAAATTGAAACAGGTTGGTAGGAAGACTACCATGGAGAGAATTGTGAGAGTGGTTTACGATTTTCAGTTGCCTCAATCCGAGCAAACTGTCACATATATAAGTCTTTTGTTGGGGCAGGTCGAACCGATCGACCGCTCATGGCCTCATTTTTTTTATTTTTTACTACTTAAATAATTATAATAAGAAATGTCTTAAAATTTAGTTATAATATTAGATAGAGGTCTTAAATAACAAGTAAACAAAATAATAATTTTGTTATAATATTAGATAGAGGCCTCTTTTTTTTCATTATTTACTACTTAAATAGTTATAGTTTAATTTTTTCTAATAGTTATTACTAGGGGTCCAATTTTTTCAATAATTGTTATTTGGGGCTCAAATTTTTTCTATAGTTGTTACTAGAGGCTCAATTTTTTCCCCAATATTTGTTATTATGTACCTACTCTTAAAATTCTTTTTTTTGTCAATATTTGTTATTTGGGATCTAATTTTTTTCTTCAATATTTGTTATTTGAGGCCCAATTTTTCTTGATATTTGTTATTAGGGGCATACTCTTCAAATTCATTTTTTCAATACTTGTTATTTGAGGTCTATTTTTTCAATACTTGTTATTAGAGACTCAATTTTTCCAATATTTTGTTATTATGGGCTACTCTTAAAATTCATTTTTTTTCAATATTTAAAATTCGTTTTTTTCAATATTTGTTATTAAGGGTCAATTTTTTTCAATACATGTTATTTGATGCCTAATTTTTCCTGATATTTGTTCTTAGGGACCTACTCTTAAAATTCATTTTTTTCAATACTTGTTATTTAGTGTCTAATTTTTTCAATACTTATTATTAGAGGCTCATTTTTTTCCCAACATTTATTATTAGGGGCATACTCTTAAAATTAAAAATTTTCAATATTTATTTAGGGCCTAATCTTAAATTTATTTTTTTCAATACTTGTTGTTAGGGGCCTAATTTTTCAGTTCACCTCGGGTCTCCAAAATTTCAGGACCGACCCTGAACCTGACTACTCTTTCATTTAATACAGAGGAATTTCCACAAATGATGCCTGTAAAGGAGCAGCAACGGGAGCTGTCCCAGTTCCACCCGCCAATGTTTGATTCTAAACTCCGGGAGAAACCTTGGAGGTCCGTGAAGTCGTTAAAATGGCACGCTGGTTGTCGAGATCCATGTACCGTCTGAAACATGATAACCAGCACAAGGAAAGCCAAAGACACCTTTGGGATGCCCATGAAGGTCTGTTCTACTGTGAAAAGTTTAATGTAATTTGTAACCTTCTTTTGTCTGCATAGGATTACAGATATTGATAGTGTTAGAATTGTCTTGAATTGGTCAAAGTTGACAGCAATCAAACTTGCGGAGCTTGAAGCCTTGAACGAGGGACGGATTTAGGGGTGCTAGGGTAACTGCACTCCCTAAAAGTTTTAAGTTTTCTTATATTTTATATATATTTTATATATTTTTATTGATAGTTTAATTCTGCACCCTCTAAATTCTTGTAATTTTGTACCCTACATTTTTAATATAGCTTTCTGATAGTTTGTACCACTTGTATGAAATATTGGTTCCGTCCCTGCCTTGAACAATCCACCATTGTTGTTTGTTTACTACGGAAATATATTGTTAGTCTAAAATCTAAATGAGTAAATAAGAGTATAATTTTCTTAAGAGATTAGTCATATAAAAACTTATTTTTCTAAAATGATCAAGATTCAACCTTTTAAATGTCCAAGTCTTTGTAGTGGATGTGCTAAAAGGAAAAACGGTTTTTAATGACAAGTTGATCCATTTGAGTTGTTATTTTTTTAATAAATTCTAAATTTAATCCTAGTCAGCTGATAAAGATGAGTAGTTTAGCTAACCGACCAAATGTGTTTGTTTAATCCATCTTAGTACTTAAGTCTGCATGAATTTGATAATTTTATTAGTTTTATTATTGAATCTTGATTTTTAGACTTTTAATAATAAGGAGCTATGAGATTATGTCACGTTACCACTTGAAAAATGCTCATAAAACGTGATTTATGTAATCTATATGCGAGTCCTACACATATGTCACGGTATCATTTGAAAATTGTTCAAAAGCGTGACTTGCATAATTTATAAGTGAGCTTACACATATTAAAAAAATATTAAAAAATAAAAAATGCTTTTTACAGGTGACGTTTTCTCTTGGCACTGTAAAAAATGGCTTAAATTTTTAAAATTCTCTCAACATACCCTGTAGTTCAAATATTAGTTTTAAGTTGGATTATTTACCCAACGAAATTATATTTGACTGTAAACTCTTTTTCTAGTTCAATTGTTAGATTTTAAGAGAAATGATGGACACAAATCTTCTGTTCTTTTTCAGTGTATCTTTTTTTGCCTCAACAGTAAAAATTATTAAATAATTAAATTTTAAATTTTAACCTTAAATTTAAATTCTAAATCCTAAATCTTACACCTAAAAAGTACACTTTACTCCCAATTTTTCATACCCTAATCATAAACCTTAACTTTAAAAGTTAAACCTAATTTTTAATGTGGACATAAATAAAAACAACAAAAGAACTAGAGAATTTCTATTTAGAAACATGTCATTGTACAATCTTGATGTGATAATTTTCATATCAATAAGTTATTTTATTATTAATATAGAATAATATCACGCCGGTAAATAATTTTAAAATAATAAAAAAAATAATTTATTATAAAATAGTATGAAAGGATGTCAATTACCACATTAATAAAAGGATAATTATATCACGACGGTAAAACTTTTATTTCTACAAACGCCAAAATTTAAAGGTTAAAGATTCAATTTATGATTCATAATTTAGGGGTCTAAGTTTATGTGCTTATAATTTAGGGATCCTAGTTTGAATTTAAAATTTAGGTGTTAGAATTTCGAGTTTATATGTTAAAACCTAAATCCCTAACATATTACACTAGCCTCTAAACCCTAAATTCTAACCACAATCCCTAAATTCTAAACCCTTAAATTAAAATCCCTAAATTCCTAAACCCTAAAATAGTATTATGCCAATAATAAAATATACACGTATTGACATTTGAGATCACACATCAAATTCGTGAAAATTTTAACCATTTAGTCAACACATTAAAAACATGAAACCGAGGATTAAATTTTATTAAGAAAAAATAAACACTAGATTGAAGAAACAAAAAAAAAAAGATACAGTTTGTAATTGGAAATTTTCTTTGGAAGTAAAATTCAAATTGAGCTCAATTTGTCCCCAAAAAATATGGCTTCTTACACCAGGGAAGAATGACACTAAAAGAGTAAATAAATCAGAACAGACCCAAAAATTTCCACCTAAAGCTTCCAACAACAACCCAGAAGATGGCATTAATAAAAGCCATTACAAATCCCATCTTGAATACATCCGGCAGGTCGACGTATCCGGCTGTAAAAAGAAAACAAACGCATTCATCAGTTTAAGATGCTGGTATGTTTAGCAATAAAAATTGCAGATAAAAGCAGGCTTTGCGTGTAAAAGGCACGGTGCTCGTATGCATGTGTACACAAGATAAGTGAAGAAAAAGAGACGAACCTCCATAGTAGACAGCGGCCTGACCACTGCTGTAATGTGTTATGGCACCGAAAAGGTTGGTGTAGTAAGCAAGAGCCAGCGCTGCTAATATACCGGGCACTCCGGCTGCCAAGTGCATGGCAAGAATAGCAGAGTACAATGCACCTACATGACCGGTTTGACTTGCAAATAGGTAGTGGATAAAAAAGTAAGATGCCTGAATAACACCGAATGCAGCTGGCCAGCTCAAAGAGAAAGATTGGAGGAACTTAGCTACACAACCAGACATCCAGCTCACTAACCCAAGGTTTGTCAATTGGCCTGCCATGCCTACCAAAACAGCAAACCAAGCCAATGTTATCCCAAGCTGATTTTTAGCTTAAGCAGTCATTCCAGTCAAGCACGCCTAGCAAAAGGAGTATCGACAAACCAATCATTGCAGCCACAACGCTTGGTATTCCAAGTCTCTCTCTGTATACGGTTTAGGAAACATCAGAAATCAGAAAAGTAATAAATTATATGTTACTGAAGCAAACGTCAAACCACAAAACTCATAGCTACAAACTTGCGGCGGATGAGCATGCAAAAAAACGTTAAAGAATGCATGCATACAGGTCAAAATCTAAGAAAGTTTTTCTACTGCCTCGAACCATGGAGGGCAAAATGACATCAACTTGCAATAAGTTGCAAGTTAAAATCTTATTCGCATTTTGATGCTAAAATCAGCTAAAGAAGGGCAAATGAGTGATTGCTTATTTTTTCTGAATAACCATGCTTCAATACTTCAAATTACATTTCTCGAAACAAATCATTTCCCAAACATTAGAGTACACAGCTGATGGAAGTTCAACTTCATTGATGATGCATCTACAACTTCCTCTGTCTATTTTTGGTGTCTAGGTTTCCAGGCTTTATATCTGATGACTGATAATTCAAAAATGTAATAACGTTCCGTTTTCAAAATACGCATCAAAAGTAATACTAAATGGTATACTCATTTCAAACTTCACATGACAATAGACATCACATGTGCACAGCTTAACAAGAAAGAGTAACAAGGTGTTTCCATGTACACACAAACATTAGATGCAAAGACAACAGTTTCTCAGCTCAAATAGAAAGAACTGTGGATCAGTATGACGAATTGCCACTTACGACTTACCCACAGACCCATAGAGTAACTGCAAGAAGCATTGTTCCAACCATGATCCATTCATTTCTTGTGACAGGACCCATGTTCTCTAGTTTTTTTGCCGCCATTGCAGAGGCATCTGGTGTGTCTTTGGTCTCGGGAGGATAAAGCTTGTACAAAATAAGCGGAGTAAGCAGTAGAGAAACAAGTGCTTGTACACTAGCAGCCTTGAACCACGAAAACCCAAGGACTCGAAATAATAATTACAAGTTCCTCCGCTAATTTGAGGCATAGCAAATTCTGAGCTGCAGCAGTCAGGAAAAGAGCACTAGAGTTTCCAGCAGCCTGCCATAGACGATCCCCAAGAATTGCATAAGTCAAAGACCCAAAGCTACTAATGCAATGAGGAACGAAAGATATTTACAAGTTCAAACTAACAATATAAAGAAAATAAACTAAGTAAAGGATATTCACTAGTTCAAATGAGACAGAGAAATCAAAAGCCTAACTAATATTAAAAAGGGTAAACTACGCCAAACTTCAAACTTTAAATTTAGTATCGATTATACCGAACTAACTATTTTAGCACTGAACTTTAGTTTAGGCCTTAATTATCACACTAGGCCGTTAAAATCCCTCACCGTCATCGCCCGCTTAATATATGTCCACTTCATCAATTTTAATAGTTCAGTTTTATGATTGAAGCCTACACTAAAGTTCAATGCTAAAATAGTTTCGATTTCTACTTTAAGAATCTGGCATTATGAAATTAATCATCCCCACACATATTCAAACTAACAACATAGAGAAAAATAAACTAAGAAGGTGATGATTACTAATGAACTAGAAATAAGGCAAACCTGAAACTGCGATTGAATTAGATAACTCATCTCCGGGGCCGGCTTCCGGCAGACAGAGATAATGACCTGATAATGGGCAAGAAAACCCCACCAGCTCTAGCCGTAGTACTAGGCATCGCCGGTGCAATCAATGCCTCACTCAGAGTGAGCCCATAAGATAATCCCAACGTGCTTTTGCCCAAACATTTGACGAAATAAGTAGCGATCCTATCACCGAGCCCCGTTTTAACGAATCCGCGAGCGAAAAAGAAGGAAATGACAATCAACCAAATGACTTCATTGGTGAATGCACTGAAGACGGATGCAAACGGCAGCGTTCTGGTGACAATTGAAGTTGTTAGGCCGATGAAAGCCCACGCTCCGACGGGTAAAGGGCTCAAGACTAAACCGGCGATTGTGGATAACAAGATGGCAAGGAGCTGCCATGCTTGCGGGGTTACTTCAATGGGTTTGGGAACAAGGAAACGAACAATGAGACCAATTGAAACTGAGAAAAACAAAGGAAAGAGCTTAGCTCCTTGGGGCGGTGGAGGAGATGTCGTTTTAGAAGGTGGGTCGTTGTCATTTTGAGGAAGCGGCCGCCCGGATTGGTGAAACGAGAGGTTTCAGTCGTTTGGGCAGTGCGGCGAATGAAAAGGGCTTGATCGGAGATCGGAGGGAAAACGAACGGTTGGGATGATTTTGTGATAAGTTTAGAGCGGCAGTGAAGGGAAGTGCGGTAGGAAAGTGAGAAGGACGTGGTGGATAAAGAGTGGAGGGCTAAGCTCTCCATTGTTTGGTTCTGAAAGAAAATGAAAGAAATAAAAAGTAGAAAAAGGAAATGAAAATCAAGTGAAGGGAAAATCGAAGCATATTTAAACATAATCGGTAGGTATTAATTTAATTGACATCGCAATTATAATAATTAAAAAAATATAAATACGGGTATATTTAAACTCACGTCCTCATAAATGTTGCAATAATAACTATGGCAACTGTTGAATATGATATATTTAAGGAGAACTTATATTTTTTATTAAGTAAAGAAATAATTACTTTCACAAGATAAATATTTAAATTCAATCCAATACAAATTAAAATAAAAAAGGCATTCTTAACTTCTTGTATAATTAATGATACATGCTTAAACTAAAAATATAAGAATTCATGTGACAAACCTTCTTGTCGGAGCTTTTTAAATGATTTTTTAAGTCAATAATGGTTTGTCTTATGTTGTTAGCCGTTCATTTGAATTTGATAAATGCATTGTTTGTGAAGTATGTGTTTGTGTATGCCCTATAGATTTACCTATTATAGTACTGATTTTGAAATTTGTATATTTTATGGTAATTGCGTTGAATATTGTCCAACAAATTGTTTATCAATGACTGAAGAATATAAACTTTCTACGTACAACCGTCATGAATTGAATCACAAGTAAATTGCTTTGAGCCGTTTATTAATGTCAGTAATTGACGATTATACATTCGAATAATTTTAAATTCAATTAAGTAAACCTCCTATTCTATTAAAGAAATATTTTCAATTATTTTAAAGATTTTTTCTTTCTTTTTTCTCTCAATCAAGTTTTAATTATTTGGTTTTTGATCTCTTTTGAACAATTTCAGCTCGACTGAAAATCGTTCGACTTGTTTTTTCTTTTTTGTTTGTTTTTACCAACCGATTTTTTTTTTTTGATTCGTTCAATAGTTTTTTTTTTCGACATCTAAAATTTCGTCAGACAGCCTCTTGCGACGTGAGGTTGAGGCATTGGGTTTTTCCCTCTTCTTCTGGACCCTTCTGACATCGGCAATTCCTTGGACCCTGCCGCGATGTCTGTTTAGATTGTTTTTGTTGTATTTCTCCTCTTGATATATCCTTCGGTACCACCGACTCGACATGCAACTAAAAAATCTTGATGTTGGCTCTGCACTGCTTAAGTTTCCTGTGGTTTTTGTGGCTCGTTGTTTTTCCTATTGTTTGTTTTGTTGTATACTTTTCGGGTTTTATTATCTCATTCTTTCCTCATGTATTGTTTATTTTCGTTGAATGAAATCGACAATCTTGTTCAATGAAAACAATAACTTGTCATTTCATGGCACCATTTGGAAGGTTGGGTGGGTTTCAGTTTGCCATAGGTTTATTATTCAAAGGCATAAATTAGTTTGTAATTTGATTTGACCTTGTTGTCCTTGGCATAGAAGTTCATATTTTCATATTAAAATATATTAAATAAAACAATAAACTATGTATTATCTCGACTAAATTTGGGGAATAATCTAAATGAAAGTTAATATTTAGAATATAGGGATGTTGAGAGATATTTGAGAATATAAGCCATTTTTTACAATGCAGGTGGCGTCTTCTCCTTATATTGTAAAAAATGGCCTATATCCCCAACATCCCTTATATTCTAAATATTGACTTTTATTTGGACTATATATCCAATAAAGCCGTATTATCTCATATATATATATAATATTTCACGATTGACGGTAGAAAAATTATCTCATTTGTATATTTGGCATGTGTCTTTTAATTAAAAAAACATAAAATTATCATACTAATGTATAAATAATTTATCTGTATAAATATTAAAAGTATTTATTTGAAGAGATAATATTTCTTACACCATGTAAAATTTAAAAGTTTTATATTTTTTTGACCTTTAGATGAAGATAAATGAATGACTGGGATTAACAGTTAAAAATTAATAAATTATTATAGAAAAATATATAAAAATAAGCCTAGTCATTTATCTATCATTACCAATCAATTCAAAAAATTATAAAAAATGGATTTTATACCCTGTAAGTTGATTTTAATCCATTTTTAATATTTCCTTGATAAGCATTGCATATCAAATAAGTTGAAGAAGACTAATAAATGTTAGACTTTTTTGTTCTAAGGTCTTTGGTCAATGGTAAAAGTCAAGAAAAATAAAAAATGGCGGCTGGCTGGCTGGCTAAGTTATTTATAAATGGATAAATAACTTTCAGCCTTTAAGTTTGATAATGTTTTACAATTTAGTCCTTAACCTTTTTTTTGTTTCCGTTCACATTAATTCTTAAATTTGATATTTTTTTATTTTTCCACGATGCAACACTCTAAAACTGTGATACATGATATACTATCAAAATATTACATCATTAAAATAATAAAAAATTAAGATCATAGACTAATACAAACAAAAAAATCACAGAACAAATAAAAAATATTTACCAAATTGAAGGATTAAAAATTACCTCTTCCCGTTAAAAAATGTAAAATTAGAGGTTAAATGAGGCTATTTTTTTAATTTATTGCACTCTTTTTTATTTTCTGATCTATAGTACTCTTGAACATTAAAATATGAAGTCGGTATGTATTTCTACCGACTTCACTGTTTATGATTTTTTTAATCAAATGCATACAAGGCGCAGACTGGCGCTGCAACAGTCAACCCGTTTTTTTACTGTTATTTTAATAAAAAAATTATAAACAGTAAAATCAACATTCACTCAAACCGATTTTTACTTTCACTGTAAAAAAATGTCATATATCCGAAAATAAAATAGTGTTTGGAAAAAAAATTCCCGGATGCAACATTGCAGCAATTACCCGAATTAGGCAGCTTCGGAGCAGTGACGGAAAGCGTCAGCCATGTATTTAATATATATATATATATATATATATATATTAGTATTTTTATTGTTTTATTTAATTTGTTTGTTGGGTGGGTAGGTGTGCGCATTGGTGATTGGTGATGGAGCTAAGCATTTCAATTTCAATTATCAGCACTTTTTTTTCATTATCTCATCACATTCCATTTCCTGTCACGTATCTAGTGGGCCAATACTACTTTTCTTTTTAACATTAATTTTTATTTTTTTAATTATCGATATCTAACTTATTACTTATCTAATTTAAATCGGATAATACAAATATTTATCATAAGACAACTCTTCTAATTTATTTGGTCTATTCAAAACGTTATGATTCAAACTCTTAATTTTGCTTAATAAATCTATCTAGTGCCTCATCTTATATAAACAACTGAATATTGATAAATTAATTATTGTTTTCAACTATATTCCCTTTTTCAATTTTATCTATTTCTTCAAAACAATAAAGTTAACGGCTTAAAAAAATTATGGTTGTCGATAAGAAATATATGACAAATTACGTCACATATGACATGGATAAAATACTTTTTTTGGGCTTAAATGAATAATAAATATTTAAATTCTATATATTTTTAAATTTTAAGTGCCTAAAATATTTTTTTGTGAAAATAGGTGCCTAAAGTTTTAACAGTTACAATTTTAGGTGTCTCGATGTTACTTGCCGTTAAAAATTGTTAGCCAATTAAAATGTGATACATGACATATTTTAATTTTTAATTTCTTTCAATTAATTTTTAAAAAATTAAAATTTTCAAAAGGCATCCAATTTCCCAAAAAAAAAAACTCATTCCTAAATCTCCAAATTCTCAATCCCCTCAAACCGGCCACTTTCGCCGTCGTTGGTCATGTTGTCAGTGACGAAATAGAGCGCCCTTCCCTCTCCCAAACACCCATACACCATTCGCCGTCATTCAGTCGTCGCTTGTCGCGAATCGTTTGAATTAATTTTTTAAATATTTTCGGCCTTCGTCCGATATTTTGTACAACTTCGGTCGATTTCCAACGACGAGGGGTATGATAAATGATCGTGGTGGTCCAGCGACATATGTGGTGAGCGGCAACGAAATCGACTCAAATCGTGGTTTGAGTTTTTCAGAGTTAGGGATTTCAAATTTTTGAGCTATTTTTTGAATTTTGAAAATTTAGGGTTTTTAAAAAAAATAAGTTTTAAAAATAAAATAAATAAAATAAAAAAATTCAAAAAAAATTAACGATAGTTAACACAAGACCCCTAAAATTATAGCGGTTGAAACTTTAGGCACTTATTTTTACAAAAAAATACTTTAGACACACTTTAGACACCTATTTTTCATTTAAGCTTTTTTTTTTAGCAAACATGGATAAAATATTCTCAATAATTAAATCAAGTTTTTTCGAGGGAATAAACGATAATAAAAAACAATAATGAAGAAAATTTGATATTTTTCGTATAACAAACTCTAAAATCAAAGTTACACTGTATTTATAGTTCAAATAATATAATTAAAAAACACACACAATTTTGTTTACGTGTCCTAGTTTATATACTTTTCATTTAGATCTTTATAATTTTATTTTCAATTTGATCACAAAATAAACAAAATCATGGATAATTATCAATAATTTTAGGTGTTACTACAACAAACACATTATTTCTTTAAATAATTTCGCATGGACATCATCTCACAATTATTATTTTTTTCGTCATTTTCCCTAATTGTGCTAATAAAACAGGGGTAAATTAATTTTTTTCACTCAATTTTTTATCTCACTCCTACTTTTTAGCACTAACGTTTAAATTCTTTCAATTTAAACACTGGACTTTCAGTTTATTTATATTTTGATCACTTTGCCGTCAAATACTTAACGACGTTATGACTAGACATTTATCTTTTATAGTTTTGAAATGGCCACAAAACCTTTTCAATTTTTGTGAAAAAACCCTCTAGTTTCACATTCTTTTTGATTTCTCGACGATGAAGCATCTTCTATCAAATTTCAACAATGAGGAGGTGGAGAAGAAGGAAGCGAGCTATATATCTTGATTTCACATCGATCAGATGATGACTATTGTACGTAAGAGTGGTTTGGGTTTTTGTAAATTTTGTTTTTTGGGTGGAGTTTCACGAGTTTTAAAGTGATTCCAATGCTAGCGTGACACAAAAATGAAAATGTAAAACCTTCATCTTTGAGGGAAGAAGGTAAAATTAAAAAAAGAAAGATAAAATAATGTAGATGACACGTGGCTGCAATATCAGCAAAAATCAGTCCATATCCATTTTTGATTTAATGGTCAAAATAGGAGGAAACCGAAATTTTAATGATTAATGAATATGTGTTAAGTTTAGTGAGCAAAACAAGAATGTGGTTAAAATTGAGTGGTGAACATTGTAATTTACCCATAAAACAATTTCAATTCGCCGCCGTTCATGAATTACCTTGCCTTCTTCCTTTCTACTTCCTTCCATCGGACTCTATAAATATATACATATAAACACAAAAATGGAGCAAAAAAGAAAAGAAAAACCATTTCAAATCTCAATAACAAAACCCCATTTCCATTAAATTTTTAGCCTCTTTCTCCGGCTGCCGATGGCTACTTTCAACGTTTCTTCTCCTTCAACTGCAGCTCTTTCTCATCTTCAGTAAGCTCTATTCTCTGATTCTTTATGCTTTTTTGCATGTAAATTTCATACTTTCTTTCATGTATTAATCCTTTCGTTCAACTGAAATTTTCTTTCGCGTTTTCATTGGTTCTCTCTTTTGTTCCAACACGATTTCCTTCCATTATTTGGCTTTCTAATCAAATTTCAATTTTTTTATGGTTAATTGTTCCGATTTCGATCTTATACAGACGCCGTGTTTATCTTGGATTTAGTCGCTGACTTTTGTTTGCATCGGTCGTTGACTTTTTCTTTAAACAAATCAAGGCTTCCGACGGCCTGTGATATGAAAATTTGGAGAATCACACCCTAAAATTAGCTCTTAAGTCATTAGAGAAACTTGGTCCATATAAATTTCTAAGCAAATCTCATACTTTCCAATGTAAGATCTAATTCCTATGCTAACTTAATCTAAGTATTAGACCTTACAATTAGGTACATACTAGTCCACCGTGTGTTTCAATTTGGTGGCTTTGGTGTTATTGTTGGTTGGTTTTGTGCTAGCTTAATCTAGCCTTGGACGAATATAATACCATAAGATTTGCAGGTTTGGTTTTCATTAGTTTTATTTATTTATTTTCCAACCTCAAGCAAGTTGCAAATCCGATAGTTGTCGACGGAGAGGATCTTTGGAGAACCACACCCGAAAAGCAAGTTGTTAGGACGGAGAGGCTAGATTCATATAAATCCACAAGAAATTCCATACTGTACTTTTAATTGTGTGTGGTCTTACATATGTTGGTTGTGACCGGAGACTGTTACCTATTAACTTAAAACCATTTGTCATTTTGACCGATTGTATTGTCTTGGCATCACGAATTAGCCTAGTCTGGAAAGCAATGTGGTGGTTTTATAGTTATTTATTTGAACGACGGAATGTCACCGAATCAGAAACGGTTAGAACTAGAAAGTAACAAAAAGGTTCAACTTTAGCTTAGCCACACAAAAGTAGAGCCTATACAAGGTTTGTTTGTTTCTGTTGCAGTTTTGCATTTGATTAGTTTGGTAGGCAATTGTCAGATCATTAAAGTTATATATACATACTATTTCTATGGTACTTTTTTTATGCATTTAGAGGATTCTAAGTCTGCTCCATTTCTTCCTGGAGTTATCAGCTTGTTGAAAAGATTTTGGGAGATTTGTCCGGATGCGTCCCCATTAATTGATATTTAATGCCTTGTCAATGCTGTACAATCTATACAATTTTCAGTATAATTGGATTGTGTGAAATTGTTAGTGACCTTTCTTTCTGAACAGGGCATCCAAAAGCTCCAAATTCTTTAATGGACTACAGAGCACAAATCTATTCTTTAATGGATCATCTTTTGTTATTAAAAGTGGCATCAAAACTAAAGCTGCCCTTGTATCTGGAGAAGGCAGCGTTCTGTCTTATTCCAATGGTAAGGATACTTCAACAAATGGCAGTCTCTTCCATGATAAATCGGTAGAGATTGAAGCACAACAGGATGCAATGGCATTTGAAACTCTTGCAGCAGATACTGCTCCCATAAGTAATGGTTTTCCCATTGATAATGATGATTTTGATTTGGATCACCCCACTGAAGGTTTTGCTTCCATCCTTGAGGCAATCGAGGACATTCGCCAGGGCAAGGTTTGTTGTTTTCTTGGATGCTTCTTGTTCCCTGAGCTGATATTAATGCTTATATTTCACTTTTCTGCATATTAGTCATTTTCTTTACTAATCTGAATTCATGTTGCAGATGGTATTGGTTGTAGACGATGAGGACAGAGAAAATGAAGGAGATCTTATAATGGCAGCCGAGTTAGCAACACCTGAGGCTATGGCCTTCATTGTGAAGCACGGAACTGGGATAGTTTGTGTGAGCATGCTAGAGGAAGATTTGGAGAGATTGCAGCTTCCTTTGATGGTGAACCAAAGAGAAAATGAAGAGAAACTCCGCACTGCATTCACAGTTACAGTGGTATGCTATTTTGTCTCATATCAATATATGATGTGTGGGTAGTTTCTTTTTTAGGAAATAATAATTTATATGGAAAAGAGTTCCTATCAATGATTCTAACATAAATTTGTGGCTTAATTGTTTTTACTGTTAATTGCATTTACTGCAGTATCTATTTGAAAATCATAGCCTGATAGCCACCTAGTAGGGGTTGAATCTGATCCTGAGGATGTTAGATGGGAGATATTGGTGATCTTCATGCCTATAAACTGTTGATAAGCTCAAAATGCAATTTTTGAAACATCTTTATGATAATTTGAACAAAATACGATTAATAGTTAGTTGGTTTTAGACTTTTAGTTCCCAAACGATGGCTGAATACTGTCTAGTCCAACGATTCTAATGCGTCTCACATTTTTCTTTTGCATGAAAACCAAATTTGCAGGATGCAAAACATGGTACTACTACTGGTGTATCAGCTCATGATAGGGCAACAACAGTATTGGCCCTTGCTTCTAGAGATTCCAAACCTGAGGATTTCAACCGCCCGGGTCACATTTTCCCACTGAAGTACCGGGAAGGAGGTGTCCTGAAAAGAGCTGGGCATACTGAAGCTTCTGTTGATCTTGCAATGCTAGCTGGGCTGGACCCTGTTGCAATTCTCTGCGAGGTTGTAGATGATGATGGGTCCATGGCTAGGTTACCAATGCTACGTCAGTTTGCTGAGAAGGAGAACTTAAAAATTATTTCCATTGCTGATTTAATCAGGTAAATAAATGAGTCATATCCAGTGCTTTGCTTTCTACTTATCTTTCATGCATCTAAAGGTTAAGTTGCTAGCCTCTATTCTTGCCAAAACTATTATCAATTTAAGAATGAAAGAGGGAAGAGCTACTTCTAACTCTGCTTATGATTGTCAGGTATAGGAGAAAGAGGGATAGGTTAATTGATCTTGGTGGTGCTGCACGGATACCAACTATGTGGGGGCCATTCACAGCCTACTGTTACAGGTCGATATTGGACGGGATTGAGCATATAGCAATGGTTAAGGTGAGGACATAGCAAATTTCCATATATCATCTGCACGAACCCGATATATATTTTTTTTCATGTGCTTAATAAAGTCAGAAATGTTTTAATCGATTTTCATCTCTGTTTCTGTTCTATTTCCATAAATATCACCATTCAATATATTCCTTTAGACGTTCGGTTTTCTTAATAATGAAGAATATGGCATGATTCCTTTTTATGCTGTAAACAGGGTGAGATTGGAGACGGGCAAGATATTCTCGTGAGGGTTCACTCAGAATGCCTCACGGGAGACATATTTGGATCCGCTAGATGCGACTGTGGGAATCAGCTTGGCCTTGCAATGAAACAGATCGAGGCTGCTGGCAGGGGTGTTTTGGTATACCTTCGTGGGCATGAAGGCAGGGGTATTGGCTTGGGGCACAAGCTCCGCGCATATAATCTGCAGGACGCTGGTCATGATACAGTAGAAGCAAACGAGGAACTTGGATTGCCTGTTGATTCAAGAGAATATGGCATTGGCGCACAGGTATAGATTTAGCATACTTAAGTTGCTTTGTTACAATGGATATCACTTAATTCTTCCCTCTCAGTGAAGTTTGTGAAACTTAAAATCTAATACTTCTTCACAGATACTTCGTGATCTCGGCGTGCGAACAATGAAACTGATGACCAACAATCCGGCCAAGTACAGCGGACTCAAGGGTTACGGATTAGCTATATCAAGCAGGGTTCCACTAGTGACTCCGATTACAAAGGAGAACAAGAGATATTTGGAGACAAAGCGCGCAAAAATGGGTCACGTATATGGCTTAGACTTCAATGGCGGCAGCTGGAACAGTCTCATCATTGGCAACAATGGTAATACACTACTTCAGTGGAGGCTGCATCTGAATCTTAGGCTCTGCCGCCGCTTAACTCGACAACATGAAGCCCTTAACTACAAATCGACATGATAACCGTAAGAGAACATAGCCTCTCTGAAATTGGTATGCTAAAAGTAGAAACTATAATGCGGATTCCTATACAAAATGAAGATTCATTGCCATTCATTCTTTTTTTTTCTGCAACTTGTCAATTTGGAACAAAACAAGGTTCATTCCAATGAACCTTGCATCATGCCTCTCATTTGTTATTGTTGTAATTCGATTTCATGTTAATAAAACTATAATGAAAATGCTTTTCGCATGTACTTTGATTTGTTTTGACGTTTACTCATGATAATAAGGGGATATTGATCTAGAAATCATATTATTTTATGTAATTATTCCATGCACAAGTGTTTAACAAAGGTTTAGGGATTTTATTTGGGATTTAAGGGTTTAGGTGTAGTAGTTTTAAATTTAGGAGTTGTTGATAGAATTTCAGGTCTAGGGTTAAAATCATGGACGGACCCAGAATTTCGTGTAAGGGGTCTAAATTATCAAGAAGCTGTGTTAGAAATGTCGGGGTGCAAAATTATAAGAGTTTAGGGGTGCAGAATTAGATTATCAATAGAAAATACAAAGGAAATGTATAAAATATAGGGGAACTTGAAACTTTTGGGGGTGCGGCTGCCCCCAACATCCCTTAGGTTCGTCTCTGGTTAAAATTTAGGGTTTATAGATTAAAACTTAAATCTATAATTGTATTATCCTAATCCTAAACTTTAAAGTCTAACATTAAACCTTAAATTCTAACCATGAACCCTAAATTCTAAACTCTTACATTGAAACCTTAAACTTAAATTCTAAACTCTAAAATTAAGGCGTTTGTGGAAATAAAAAGTTTTCACCGTCTGTATAAGAAATAATAACCCTATATTTTATGCCTAACAAAGAACATCATTTTAGTTCTAGTTGGTATTAAATTACAGGATCGCCTTCGAACAACTATTTTTCTTATAAAAAATTAGTCCATCCAAAATAAAAAAGAAATATTCCACTTGAAAGTATTTAGTAGTTAATTTACGAATAAAGGTTTGACTTTTTCTATGAGTACATTTTTTAAATTAAAAGATTTGAAAATTTGTTATTCGAATCTCTTATCTCTAAAGTAGTCCTGATTCAAATTATATTGAGAATTAATAATATAAATTGAGATATTTTTCAGATATTTGCTTCATTTTTTTATGAATTCAAATTTTATAGATTTAGATAATATCTTAGATTATCATTTATAATTTCAATATAAATAATAAATATAGATCTCTTCTCAATAAATCATACATTTTGCCGAAAAAAAATAAATATAAATTTAGATTTTAAAATAGATTTATATTTTAAATTTTAATTATAAAAATCCACAAAAATGAGGTGCAACAATCTATCCAACGGTCACTAAAAAAAAATTCTAATCTCTATATAAACCTCGTCTTTGTCCTTTTATTATGCACAAATCAACCCCATTTCATTAATTAAATCTTCATTTGCACATTTATAACGACAATGGCTCTCTCTCGTTGTCTCTCCTTAATTGCAGTAGCATTGCTTGTTTGCTCCGTTACAGCGCAATCTCCGATGCAATCACCGGCTTCGTCGCGCAAGAAATATCCGCCTTCCACTCCGACACCACTCTCTTCACCATCTACAGTGTCCGCATCGCCTCCATCGAAAACTCCGGCAGCAAGGGCACCATCTTCGCCAACTATTGAGTCACCTCCATCTACTTCTCTGTCTCCGAAAGCCGATTCCTCATCGATTTCGGAACCTCCTATCGTAGCTCCGGCTCCGGCAAAAAACAGTGCTGTTTCGAACTTGAATAGTAGGTTTGGTGCTGCAGGAGTCATTGCGATTGGACTGTTGGTGGTTACGACAGTGTAGAGATTTTATCATTTTTGTTAGTGAAGATTATAAGTATAAATAAAATTTAATATATATGCGTATTCTCTCTTTTTTATTTTGAATTGATAATATTTAAATATATATATAATTATCTATGAATTATGAGTTTCGATTGTCTTTTTTTTGTTTGGAATTATTAGTTTTGATCGTAGTATTTAAATTTGAGGATGAATTCTTCTTTCATTTGGTTCCATTTTTTTATTAATTTTGTAATTGATGCAAAAACAAATAGGGGTGACAATTGGGTTGGGAATAATAAAAAATAGTGGCCATCCGAACCGATGGTTATGGAGAATAACCGAAATCGGATTGTTATATCCGAACCGTGGGAATAACCGAACTGTAACACTATAAATTACCGTGGATATTCCAAAAAATACCGCAGGAATTCCGATATTTTACAAAGTTTGATGGCCATAAGGGTAATTTACATAGTAGTATTTTTTTTTTAAAGTTTTAGCAATGATTTTGAAAAATCACCAAAAATTCTACAAGATAAATTAGAAAGTGAGCCTTATATTTCTATAATCAATACGCAAGTTTAGATTCGTTTAAAACAAATGATTCTTGATTTGAGTTATCTATTAGAAATTATTAATTTTTGAGTGAGCAAAGGTCAGAAGAAAAGACAACAAACTGTTTCTAAAAACAACAATAATAGCGACTTCGGAAATTCATCATAAATCGTACGAGTAAAATTAGAATAGGTAATTTATATAGTTGAAAAGATTTTCGAATCGTACAAGTAAGTTCTATAGATTATTAGTTACATATTTTTCTTTTAAAGATAGTGCAAGCTGTCATATTTCAACGGTTAATATTTAAGTCATATTTTATAGTTTTGAAATGATTTGTTTGTTGTTTGGTAAAACTAAATTTATCTTTTATGTTTGTAATTTTTTATATTTAATGTTGAGTATTTGTTTTAATGTATTAAATTGTGTTTATTTTTTGGGTACAATGATTAACTGAAAAACGCGGGGATCTATAAGGAATGGGTATCGAGACGAAAAAAATCCCCAAAAAATTTAATGGAGATTCTCAAAACCATACCCATAGTGTTAGGGACAGAATAGAGAATGTAAAACCGTCCGCAATCCACCCGTTAACACCCCTAAAAATAAATGGAAAATATTATAAATTATATTTTTAATGCCATGAATGTTAATAAAAAATTCTTGACATTCACTAATTAGCTGAGTAGCCAAGGTTATTCATATTATATCATCTTATATAAATTCGAATTATAACATTTACCTTAAAAATATAAATATCTCGCAATTTAATAAAAAAATATCCTTCTGTAATTTACTATTAACACGGAATTATTTGTTAATAAAAAAAATCCTTACATAATGCCATGAATTTTATTTTATTTGTATGCTTCTTACTCCATTTTGAGGATTTTATTTGAGATTTTGAAAATACATTCTTATAATAAAAGAAATATTTTTAATAAAAAATACAAGATGTCTCAAGAAAATCAAGGGATATAATATAACGAGGATCAAATTTTAGATTAATTTAAAATATATACTTAGAATAAAAGAAATATTTTTAATAAAAATATATCTCAGGAAAATCAAGGATATGATAAGATGAGGATCAAAATTCAGATTCATTTAAAATATATTCTTAGAATAAAAGAAATATTTTTAATTAAAAAAAGCAAACAAGATATCTAAAGAAAAGAGATATGATATGGTAAGGATCAAAATTTAAATTTGAATTTTTAATTATATATTTTTAGAAATTGATTTATTAATAATATATATTTATAAGTGGCGGCGGAATTTAGAGTAAAAATTTGAAATGGTCAACTTAAATTTTTGGGGGATCGTAGCCCCTACCGGTCCCTTAAAAGATCCGCCTATGCTTATAAGTCACGTGTGTTCCATGTCAAATTATTTAAAATTATTAGTTTTATTAAAATTTAATTGATATTCAACATCTTTTTATTAAAATGAGCGTCTTTTCTCAATCTCGTATTCAAAAATAGATCTAAGGTTTAACACTTAATATTACCCTCGAATTATATATTTGTTCACACTTTAACATTTGAATGTTTTTACTCTATTTTGATATTTAATTTTTTGAATAGTTTAAAGGCGATTACAATGTAGTATCTGTTCATACATATTTTTAACTATTTGACAATGCGCGCACACACCTTGTATTGAACCCGAGTCTTCTAAGATGAACTTCATATGCTTTTCCATTGATGACAAAAAAATAATTTACAATACTAGCAAAGAAAAACGTGACAAGTAACGTATAACATCATTTATAGGCTGACAAATGATAATTCAAGCAATATCGTAAATTTAAACACGAACATATCAAAGTAAGAAAACGAGTATGATTCGATAACTATATAAAAATAACTATTAAATCAACAACTTCATATTTCCAAGAGCTAAAGACATTAGATAAAGCTAAATCTAATAACTTTATATACATATTTATACAAATGGTAGAAGAATGTGACACTATATTATTGAATTGGTTATGAGGTTAATAATAGGAAAATGATTAATTTTCTTGGAGTCCTTCCTTCACGATCTTCTGAACAATGGGTTCAACCAATGCCTCCAAGCCATCTAGGTCATGCTTTACTGCCCCAACCTGTGTATATGTACAACATTGGGGGGGCAAATTGTCTAAATTTGAAATTGACAATAAATTAAGAAACAATTGAACTAAAAAAGTTTGCGAGCTAGAACTTAATTTATATAATTTCCAAACTTACGTGCACCTAATAAATATTTATACAAAAAGATTGGGCCGGAGTTAATTTGGCTAATTTTAAAATCAATAGGGACCTAATATGTAAATAAACCAAAAAATTTAGGAACCAACCAATAGGGGTGAGCAAAATTCAATTTGACTCAAAAAAACTCAATTTTTCGATTCGACTTGATTCGAATCGTAATTTTATAAACTTGACACGAAAAAATTTCAAATAAAGTTTGATGTATAAAATGAGACTCGAAAAACTCGAGAGTTTTAGCAATTAGTGGATCACTTTTCAAGTTCGTGTCGAGCCCCTCAACTTCAACTATATATAATACATGTATATCACATAAGGAAAAAGATATCAAGAAATATATATATATGTATATCGTATATTGTTATAAAAAGTCATTTAAATTGGAACAAATTAGTACCATAGCATTACAAATATTTACAATTAAATTTAAACAAAAACTCGAACAACTAGACTGTACTCGACTCAAAAATATTTCTAGTAAAAATTGAGTTCTAAAATAGGGGTTTGTTAATTTGACTAACTCGAATTTTTTTTTTAATTCGACTTGATCAAATACTCACCCTACCAGCCAAGGTTTGATTTGATTGAAATCAAAATTTCTTATTTAAAACCACAAGTTGGAAATTCTTGAAACAGTCTATTTCCATAAAATCCACGTAGATAAAGAGATTAAAAGGGGTTTACAAAATACGGGTTCCACATAAAGTACACCATTTGACCAAATAACAGAAAATCAAAATGAAAATACAGACTCGATTGTGGTAAGGACTTATGAATACAACATGTCCAAACTAAACATCAAGTACTGTACTCTGAGATTGACTCGGTGCTGGGAAATCCTCTTCGATGTGCTCCTCCAAAAGCAACCTGTCAACCTACGCACGGAAAAACCACAATTCCACACGTTGAGCTAACAAAGCTCAGTGGTACAATTATACTCTACCACAATTCATAAATATCATAAAACAAGCATGCATGCTAATATGATCAAGAGTGCACATAAAAGCTTCTCAACAACTAAGGATCATCTTCTAGCCTATCTTAGCTAGAGCTTACAACTGTTTCAAGATACCACTATTATGCAAGAAGTCTACCAAGCCATCCCAGGCTTACCATACGCGAGGTCCCATCGACCATTGAGTTACGTCTCATACCCGGATCACATAGCCCTAGGGTTATCTAGCCCGTAATCGAGATCACACAGCCCATCGAGTTTCTCGAGCTCACACAGCCCGTCGAGTAAAAAACCCTACCCTGATCATATAGCCAAGGGTAACATAGCCAACATCTATCATCCATACAACAACGTAAATAACATACATTCTCTAATGGCCAACGAAGCCCTATTATTTTTCCTGTGCTCATACATCCGTCGGGTTACCCGTGATCACATAACCATCGGGTAAGGATCATATCCTGATCATTGTAGCCACAGATACGTCATAGATATACTTGGATCACAATAGCCACAAGCAGTCTTTTCCTGAGATCACACAGCCGAACAGGTTACTTGAGATCACATAGCCCTTCGAGTTACTCGAGCTCACACAGCCCTGAGTTGCATTCCCATATCCTGATCACATAGCCCAATGATAGGTTTCAGACCGCATCCAGATCACATAGCCCGTGGATACATCGGATGTACTCGATCACATAGCCTGGAGTACCCATCCCTTATTTAAGTGCCCTTGCACTGACTCTAGGACATCCGAATTCCTAACCAAGACTCATGCGATACCACATGCTCCCCCGAGCATCAATATATCTCACCGAGAGATAAAAGGCATCCAGCCAACCATTACCAATGCTCCAAGGCATGACTCGTTTGTTACACTATTTAAACTATGTCTTTAGGATTCATTACGCCTTTCTCGATATCTATCTCATTACTCACAGCAACCAGCCTACATGGGTGTCCTTTCAGCACACAGCAAGGACCTCAAGCTACCACGTAGCAATAACTGATCCACCACGGATCCCTATGAATTACCAATCCAGTAACTTATCCAACTGTTACCAAGCCATTAGCCATTAATCCACATACGGGTTACTAACCTCGATTTCTCGGTTTTAAAGTTTATTTTATACCTCTAGGGACCCACCTGACCCTTTACCATGAATTATAGAACTCCTGAACGTGAACTCAACTTTCTTGGACAGACTGCCCAGCGAGTATCGATACTCTAAGGTGAGTATCGGTACTGCCCTCTGGGTATCGATACTCCCCCACGAGTACCGATACACTAACTAGATTCGAAAGAATTGGCCCTTGCTCCGTACCAGTACCACATATTAGTACTGTGATCGCCCCATACTGATTCTTACCCATACTGATACGTCTGGCCTAGCGTATCGGTACGCAAAGCCTTTCTAAGCAATGCAACAGTGCGTACCGATACACCCCGAGCGTATCGGTACTCCAAAGCGTTATTGGAATCCTTAATATACAAGGGGTACCGATACTTAGAAAGGCGTATCGGTACGCCCCTCACAATCCGTTCCCCCTTATAACAAAGGCGTACCAATACGCTACCACCCCGTATCAGTACACGAGCCCGTATTTCAAAATCTGAAGCTCGGGATTTCCTCAATCCCACCCTTAACCTCCATGGTTAAGTCCCAAAATGATCATATAAGTTATTTAGAGTATAATAGGTGGTTTTCTATCTATTTTACGCCTTATCAGCATCTCATCTTTGATTTACCATTAATGGGGGTTTAAGCTTCTAAAACTTCAACTATATAACCCAAAACTATAAACCATACAAAGTAATCATTTTAGGATGCTCGTGAAGAGAAGGAGTCTGAAATGTACTGACCTTTAGCAAAGATTCACGAACTAAAGCAGCAACCAAGCTTCTTCCACCTCTCTTTCCTTGCTCCAAGCTTCAAACCCAACTTCCACAAATGCTGGAGATACTTAGCCCGAAATGGAGATCATTTGATGCTGATAAACTCTTCATTGACGACCAATCCAAGATTCACACTCCACCTTAACAAGCTTCCATCTTTTCTTTGTGTTTGGGAGGGAGTTTGAAGGGGAAATAGATAAGAAAGAAGATGGAGACAAGGTGACTTCACCCATCTTTCCCTCTGCAGAAAAATAACCAATGCCATTAGCCTTTGTCTCCTCATTTATGATTTTACCATACTACCCTTCCTCAAAACCCAACATAAGTCAAGCCCAAACCACCAAGCAAGCCCAACAACGCATGGAGGCCCATTATGGCCCAATATCTCAGCCTGACATATCGGTCTAAGACCTGAGTCAATGCTCATTGTTGACTCAAAAATTTGGGTCGTTACAACTCTCTCATCTTTCAAGAAATTTCGTCCTCGAAATTTAGATGGATGAAAGGGAGATGTAACCAAAATGGATCTAACCACCTTATCAAGCCAGCAGGATCACTTTGATTAGGGAGAGTTCTCCCTCAATCTACCTTAAACAGACCCTTAACATTAAACCATACGCTCTCAACACTTCTCTTGAGATCTCCCACGACTCCTTTTCATCAACCAACGACACTCATGGCGAACCGCTAAGCGTGGTAACATAACCAACCTCGAGCCACATTGTTCAGACATCAACTTAAAGGGCTTACTTCTAAGGAATTCTATCTCGGTTAACCAATCCTTTCTACTAGCATCCGTCAACCAACTATACTTGGGCTTCATCTACGTCCAAAACGTTACACCATACCCACAAACCATTTTTAGGAATACATCATATCAGACAACCATGTTCTGGTCAAACCATTAAAGGACATGCAAAACCCCAACAACCGATCATTATCATCAATCTACCTTGAGCTAACAACTCCTCCCTCCAGACTTGACCCACCAAGTCAGAACGTAAAATTTCGTTTTATCCAAACTTGCTTTCACACGATTGAAAACCACTTTCGATTTCAACTACTTGGTTTCGAGCAAAGACCACTGTCACTTAGGAACTCACACAAGCAACACAAAACTTAGCCATTCTACTTGCAAGGTCTAAACACCTTCTTCCTCACCCTTGCCTCGGTCCCAATCATCAGACGTGGAAAGCCATCGGACTATTCTCAAGTATCGCCATCTGGTCCATCTAAAATATTTCTTTGTAAACTAACCATCCGGTTACCCTTTACACTACTATTGATCCACATTTCCGCTGCACCACTCTGATAACTTCCATACTGCTTACCTTAACCGATAACAACTTGGTTGAAATCGATTGGGTAATCTTCTGCCCTACAAAATCTAGCTCAATAGGTGCACAAGCTAAGCTACTATTCTCACGACTCGCCCTTAGGACCTCTGCCATGCTCATCACAACCTTCATTTACCCATTTATATGGTACCTTACTCTGACAACAACACGCGAATCTCTCACATTCTATGGCCAAAACAAGGTTGCCGATCTCACGAAACTGACAGTGGTCTTCTACTATTACACTACGGCTCAACACATCCAAAGCCACCATACAAGCTACTCTCACGCAAACACGATCTCAGCGAAGCACTTGGCAACGATACCCAAATGGTCACTTGCACAAGTGTGCCCTAACAAGGAGTTTGTTAAGTATCATGCCACGGAGCGATAGACACTAACAACGAACTCAACCTTACCTTTATCATGGTTTTAAACCACAATCAACCGGTAAGATTGCTCACTCACCAAGGGTACCTCCGTACCCTCAAAACACCCGCAACACTAAGACTAGAAACTCTCAACTTTCGCGTCTACAACGTAAACTAAGAACACCTTACAACCTATATAACCTTCTTTGAGCTAGCACTACGGAGCTCTATGTCCACCTTAGAGAGGTTAAGATCCTACACAACCAATACTAATAACTAGATTCAAGTAATCTAAAACTTCATAACTTCTCACTAACATCTTACGGCACACATGCACTCTCAACAGCCATCTGCGATAAAAACCTTATCTAGCAAAAGATGCAATTCTAATTGCTATCTAAAGCAACAACAACCCAAGATTTACCAATATACATATCACAAGAACTGGCATATTATACAATTGAAGAGCTAAACGGCTAACGCAACAGTTGAAACCAACACAAAACTTAATTACCTGACATATCCTCGATCGCAACGCTGTCAACTCTAATTTGGGTAGTAGACTGTCTAGCAACGCCTCACGTGCCAACCCTGGCTATAACGACCTGGGTTTTGGGACCTGAGCATTGAGCTAACCCTAGGTATGAGCCTCACATTTGGGTTATAGTGTTGGGCCTTAAAAACCTTTTGGGGCCTATGTCTAGTTGGGTTTAGGTTTGAGAAGATGGCATGAGGGATTTTGAGTAATTGTGTTGGTGGAAAAGAGGGGAGAGGGTTTAATTTCTGCACAATACAGAATATGGTGAGATCATCACTCTATTCCTCTCATCCTTCTCCAAAATCTCTTCTCCTATCCAAATCTACAACATCAAAGGCTGGATCTTTGAAGTTTGCTGTTGGAATCTCTTTTAGCTTGTTGAGAGAAGTTTTATCAGCCTTTGAGGATCTACATTTCAAGGTAAGTCTTGGTTGGAGTGGTGGAATCAAGTTTTGGTTGGGGGCTTGAAGAGGAAGACCGAGAATGGATTTTTGAGGGTTTTCTTCTCAGCTTTAATCCAAGGTTAGTACACTACTAACTCTTATAGTTTAATGTAACTCATAAAATAGGCTTTGTGCATGATTTGGGTGTTTATGGTTTGATATGCTTTGATGGACCCTTCAATGGTAAAATATTGATTTGATGTTAATAAAACGTAAACTTGGTAGAAATCTACTTAATACCTTCACCATAACTTGTAAGAACGATTTGAGACTTAACTATAGAGGTTAAGGGTGAGATTGATGAAATCCCGAGCTTTAGGTTTCAAAATCTAGGCTCGAGTACCGGTACAAGGTGGCTGCGTACCGGTACTCCTTTAATATAAGGGAGACGATTTGTGAGGGGCGTATCGGTATGTCTCTCTGTGTATCGGTACCTCTCACTTAAATAGAATTCCAATAGTGCTTAGGTGTACCGGTACGTAAAGGGCATATCAGTATGCATTGTTACATTGCTTGGGAGAGGCTTAGCGTACCGGTACGCATATGCGGGGTACCAGTACAGGTTGGGATCGATACGGGGCAATTCGTGTACCGATGTTGCCTACCAATACGGGGTAAGAGCATATCGGTACAGAAAGTATCCAAACCTTTCGAATATAAGTTACGTATCGGTACTCATGGAGGAGTACCGGTACCCAGAGTAGAGTACCGATACCTAACTAGGAGTATCGATACTCTCTGGGTAATCTGCCCAAAAAAGCTGAGTTTACGTTTGGGGGTTCGATAATTTAAGGTAAAGGGCCCTAGGGGTCTGTTAATGTGTAAAATGAGTATTAAAACTAAGAAATGGATATTTAAACCCCGTATGTGAAATAAATGGCTAAATGACTTGTTATACTTTGGGTAAGCTACGTGAGGTGGTAGCCCATAGGGTCCTAGGTGGATCGGTTGATGTTGTGTGGTAATTTGGGCCCTTGTTGTGTGCGGAAAGAGGCGTCTATAAGGTTAAGTATTTTTGAATAACAAGATAAATTAATGAGAATGGCTAATGCGCACCTTAATAACATACTAATAAATAGATAAACTCAATAGGGTGGTATAATAACTGATAGAAACCCTAAGGTGAGGGTAAAGGTGTTAGAGCTGTGTGCGGTAAGACCCTCATGTCGAGGCTGAGTACTGTGTGGTGACTAGGGTCTTTGCTGTGTGCTGATGGGACGCCTAAATAGTCGAGTCATCCCTTGTTGTTGGGATTTGGATACCCTAAGTGTGTTAAAACACCTTGAAGACTCTCGAATGTAGGATCCCGATGCTTTGTGGACGCGAGCCTCATTCGAAGATGCTTGATGAGAGATTCCAAGCATGGATGTAGGATCCTGATGCTTTGTGGATGCGGGCCTTACCCATGGTGTAGGATCCCGATGCTTTGTGGACGCGGGCCTTACCAAAGTGTAGGATTCTGATGCTTTGTGGACGCGGACATTACTTGTTGTTGGTGGTGTTATTTGTGTGATGCTAGGTAGCGTACGAGGTACTTGTATGAGATATGTGTGTGATCATACATTCATAATATTATGTGTTTAGGCGGTTATGGTAGCGCCATCGTTATCTTGCCATGATGTCATTCATGTTGTATTGCTTTATTTATGAATTGAATAAAGCGTGGTTGAGTGCCGGTGTATCCACTGAGCTTTGTTAGCTCAGCGTTCAGAATCATTGTTTTCGTTTGTAGGTTTGGCTTGTTCTTGGAGGAGCACCATCAGGGAAGGATTCCAACGCCTCATCTCTACAGAGTACAATATTTGGGTCCTTGGGCTATGTATTCGTAGGAACCTATTATATATATAGTAAATTGTATTTAGATTTTCAAATAATCGAGTCAAAGGTTTATAATGTAATTTTAAAAGGAGATCCATTGTATATATGTTTTCGAATATTTATTTGGATTGTAATAAAATGGGTTTTGGAATTTGATGGTGGTTTGGGCTAAACCAGGTTAAAATTTTATGGTAATGGGTTGGGCTTAAGGCCCAAATATGACATCCTGGTCGAGGGTGTTACATTTAATGGTATCATAGCTTAGGTTTAGCCGGTTCTAGGAAAACCCCGGGGTGGTCAGATGTCTTGGATATGTGTCTAGAGAATATGAGCCCATGTGTCTAAATTGTACTCCTTCAAGACTAGAATCTGGATGGTGCGTCATGTGCTCGCATGTGTCACTAGTTGCGACATTAAGATAGTTTCAATTGCGGTCGTGAGGGCTGTGATGATGGTTGATTCCTTTGTGGATGACTCTTAGATCAGAGTTATCTCAGACGTTAAGCTTGGGTTTATGAAGGAATGGAAGAGTTGAGGGTGTACCCTTATCCCATCGCTTGAGGAGTAAATATGGTTATGTGCCGTAAATTGCCTTAAAACCTTGAGTTCGTAGTGAGAACCTCCAGTGGTGAGATTCCATGTGTTGGCGGATGTCTCTTACGAAACGGATTAAAGGACTTGCTTCCGATTGACCAGTGGTAGAGTGTCGATCGGGGGTCCCATCATTCGTAGTAAGTGGACCTTAATGGTAAGTACCTTGTGATGGGGATGTAGCACGCTTGACATATATGTATTTCATCTATGTGGAAAGGTATATGATGGTTGCGAGTTCCTAACTAATCTCTTAGTAAGTTGAATGCCCTGAGATCTCGAGCAAGGTATACTTGTTTCAGTTGTTTATGGTACTGGCTGAAAGGATATCGCGGGTATTGTGTGAGGCAATACTTGAGTAAAGCTCGAGGATATGGGTTTGGCGGATTTGGTGGAGCTGTTGTCTTAAGGAGTTGATATGATCTTGGCCGTCAATTGTTGATCGGTCACGAGCTACCTTGAGATGTCAAACGTAGAGTTGGAAGCTTGAAATTCTGATGAACCAAACCCATGGCAATAGGAACGATGAATTACCACATTCTAAATGCGGTTCAGACTAGTTGGGTCTGGTGATCCGAGGAAATGACCAAGAAAGTGTGAAGAGAACCATGTTTCCCAAGGGAGAGAGATATCATTGTTATGGATCCAAGGATATTGAAGGGTCGGAAGAGGATAACCCATCTAAGCAAGTCTGTGTTTAAAAGATGTTCAGAGAATTCTGAGACAAATATAAGGTAGCTCTGAAAATGATCTTGGTTTTTATCTTTTTCTTAAAGACAATACATACAAATGGTGAGATGCTGTTGAGTTGGGACTATAGCTTGTATACTCAACAAAATTTCCTTGGAAGAGTCAAAAAAAGATATGTCAGTAAGGCTCTTATGAAAGAGATGAGGGACCAGTTCTTGCAAATCGGTTTAAGGTGTTAAGCAGTGTCGTGTATGAATAAGACTTTTTACGGTCGAGCTAATATGCCCAAAGTTGTTGTTACCAAAGAGTAAAGGTGATTGAGGTTAGATGCGGATTCAAGATTGACATATTGAAGCACAAGACAATAGTTTTATCCTGAATATTATCCGAGTTAGTCGTTAGTACAAGTACATGAATGACCCTTGAGCCAACATTGAGTCAGTTAAGGATTTTGTAGACAGTGTTTTGGGGAAATCAGAACATCATAAGATTCTTTTTCGGCCCTGAAGAGGGAATGGTTGTGCTTTGAGTGGATCAGAAAGGAGTTGCTTTAGATCAGCTGAAGGTTGGGCAGAAATCTAAATTGGGGGTTTTGTAGGGGGCTTATCGATTTCCGCTATAATGGAGAGTGTTGATGGTTGGACCCTAACGTCTTTCTACCGGTTCGTAAGCCTTGTGATTGACATCATCTTGAGGTATGTTTCTTGCTTGGGGAAGTTGTTATGAGCGTCAGACATCGGGTTACATGGTAAATGACTGTTCAATCGTGGATGAGTATGTACCAGTTCAGTCTTTGATGTTGACTTCTTTTGGGCATAGTCAAGGTTCTTCGAAAAGTGGTGTTGGGTTGTTGCCGAAGTATTAGGGTGGAGGTCAGGTGAGATCTACAGTTAGAGTTATTACACGAGCTTTTGTTAGGCAATATGTCATTCATGCCAAAAGGACAAGCTTGTTACCGAGAGTGTGTTAAATGATTGGGTCCCATTGTGGTTTTCAGTATCTTGATAGCAGTTTGGTATCTTGTTCTTACCTTGGCAGAGATCTTGTTGAGCGGGTTCTATGATGAGTTTCCTCGAGGTTGATGAACTAGTGAGCTGATAAATATTGGTAAGTAAGGTTCCACCGTGGGTAGTGTATATGGATTTGAGTAACAGTCCCTATGGACTTGTTAGACTTACCCTTGGTATAGGTTGGTTACGTGTAGACTGGCAAACTTGACCCGAGAACCGAAAATGAATCGATTTACCCGAACTAAGACCCGATATAGATCCGAACAAGATGACCCAAATGTGACCCAAAACCCAAAATAAATCGAACCGAAACCGAAACCAATCTGAATTCTAGAAGAACCGATATTGACCCGAACCAATTTTCATCCGAACTGATTTTCACCTGAACCGAAATTAATTTGCTCAAAACTGATCTAAACCGAACATCAACCCGATTTTAACCCGAAATAATATATGTTTTATTATCTTTTTGTATTATAATAGTACTAATTAATCACTACATTTGATAAAAAGTAGGAGGGAAAAGTAAAATCCTAATATACATATTCTAGTTAATTGCAAAGAAGTGGGAGAAGTATGAGAGGCCAGGAAAGTAGGAGGGAAAAGTAAAATCCAAATATACATATTCTAGTCAAATTTGATAATATATATACACATATACTCGAGTCAAATTTTTAGGTAATATTTCAAAATTCTCATCATATGTGCAATTATGGTCTAAGGTTTAATTCCATGCCCATAAAATTATCTCTCTTTTTATGTGTATTTTGAAAATATAAAAAAATTTATCGTACTAAAAACTAGCATCGAATATGAAATTAAAAAAAATATAGTTATAGGATTGGATCGGGATTCGTTAGGTTCTGGTTAAATGATTAATACCAATGATGGTTGATTTTGAAACATTGAATGATTGGAACTAAACCTAAATGATAATATTAACAAATACAAAGACATGTTTTTACAAGAATATATGATTAATTCTTTATATAATGTATACGATTAGATTCACACACAAGTCCAACTCAAAATGAATTGGCCCAAAAATTTAAAGATTGATCTGACTCGAACCGATCCGAGCAACCCGATATCGACCCAAATAGAAATTTTCCTATCTGTTATTGACCCGACCCAAAAACAACCGATTCGATATTGACCCGAATCACTGATCCAATACCCGAATTGACTCGAATCATCATAGAACCGAAATAAAATCTGAACCAGACCTGAACTGATCCGATCTGAAACTAAACCGAATACAAACAAACCCGAAATGAACTAAACTGAAACGATTCGAATTAAAACT
This sequence comes from Hibiscus mutabilis, assembly GCA_019671005.1. NCBI lineage: Eukaryota > Viridiplantae > Streptophyta > Magnoliopsida > Malvales > Malvaceae > Hibiscus > Hibiscus mutabilis. The sequence goes on along the minus strand of CM033723.1, from coordinate 52,350,805 downwards.
GAATTGAACGACCCGTTTGCCACCTCTAGTCACGTTAGTGCAAGAGGCGCCCGAGTCTCCGAGTGAGAATCTCGAAGTTTGGGTTGGAATGAACCAGTTCGTCGGTATTGTGCGTGATGAAATCTTATCTATCAGCCTATGTGTTATGCCCATGTGATGTTAGTTGAAGCGGACCTTGTAGGTTGCAAGACGTTCTTAGTTCGCGTTGTTGACGCAAAGATGAGAGTCTGCTGTATTGAATGGTGGACGTGCAAGTGGTTACCGTTGTGCTCTTCGAGGGTTGAACGTGATAACCTCTTGATCGTAGAGTAGTACCCATGATAAGGGATGTGTTGAGTTCGGTATTAGGTGTTCATCACCTTGTGGTCTGACATTTACCGAACCCCTCATGTGAGAACTCCTTGGTAGAGGAGTGGATGCTGAGACGTCACCAAAGAGTTCACCTTGGGACGTGCTTGTGTTGGTATAGCAAGAGGAAACGATGTTAGCTGTTGTGGGTAGATGTAGATGGTGGATGACCAATATCCTTTCGTCAAGGTTGATGATTTCGTTAAGATTGAAGAGTTTTGAGATTTTTGTAAGATCGTTCAGGATGTTAGTTTTGTAAGTTGAAGGTTAAGGAAAAAATTAGTGTTAAAATTTAGGGTTTGATGCGGTGTTTGAACTCTAAGGACTACTGAAAGGTGTTTTGGACTTACGAATGCGTCGTGATAATCATAAGTTTGACGAATAGAGGGTTGCTTATGAGGTTTGAGATGGATTATTTTCATGCATGGTGATAGTGTAAAGATGTCCCGAATGGCTTCGGAGAAATATGGGTTTCAGTTAAAGTTGTAAGTAATCGGATCCATGTGTTGTGATAAGTTGTGTTGGGAGAACCATTAGGAATCTTAAAGGACTTGCTAAAGTTTTAGCACCAACGCTTGTCAAAATTTGGTGATTGAGAGCGAAAGAGAGTGTTCGAACCTTTGAGGACAATATGGTAGTTTGATCCCTAGTAGAGCTTAGTTGGGGTAACAATTTTCTTTTGGGAACAGAAGTGGCTTGGCTGGTAAAATCGTTTGATCATGAATTCGTATATGTTTTTGTGGTTGTGGGTTCAAGTAAATGAGGTATTAAGTCCTGTATTAGTTAACCAAGTTGTGAAAGAATGTTGCATTTTCATTATAGATGGGTGTTAGAACATGATTGATATGGTTGTTATTCATGAACACGTGGGTTATGGTGATTATATGAGGAAGTGTCATGTGGTATACCTTGAAGAAGTGTCGCGTTATGGACAAAGATGAGGGTTGAGTTCAAGATTTTGGAAATGCTAGTATGGGTGGAGAGGTTTGTTCACCGAGTTGTGACTCATCCGAAGTGAATTTAAAGTGCCAATGTTTGATAATACTGTTGAAATTCTCGTTGGTTGATCAAGTGTCGTTCTAGAAATTGAGAATGTCTTGTTGAGGAGGCTTGTCGAAAGTTTTGGGTTAGGGAGGTTTTGGCAAACCTAAGAGCCACTCAGATAATTGTCAACGAGAGGTTGGTTGGAGCGTTAGCAGTTGCTCTCCTTCTTTTGTCTAAATTTCGAGGACGAAATTTTCTTTTAGGAGGGGAGAGTTGTAACGACTTGGGTTTTGGGACCTGAGCGTCGGGCTAACCCGAGGCATGGGCCTCGCACTTGGGTTATAGTGTTGGACCTTAAAAACCTTTTTGGGCCTATGTCTAGTTAGGTTTGGGTTTGGGAAGATAGCATGAGGGTTTTTGAGTAATTGTGTTGGGGGAAAATGGGGGAGAGGGTTTAATTTCTGCACAATGCAAAATGTGGTGAGATCATCACCCTTATTCCTCTTATCCTTTTCCAAAATCTCTTCTCCTACCCAAATCTAAAACATCAAAGATTGGATCTTTGAGGTTTGCTGTTGGAATCTCGTTTAGCTTGTTGAGAGAAGTTTTATCAGCCTTTGAGGATCTACATTTCAAGGTAAGTCTTGGTTGGAGTGGTGGAATCAAGTTTTGGTTGGGGGCTTGAAGAGGAAGATCGAGAATGGATCTTTGAGGGTTTTCTTCTCAGCTTTAATCCAAGGTTAGTACACTACTAACTCTTATAGTTTCCTGCAACTCATAAAAATAGGCTTTGTGCATGATTTGGGTGTTTATGGTTTGATATGCTTTGATGGACCCTTCAATGGTAATATATGGATTTGATGTTAATAAAACGTAAAATTGGTAGAAATCCACTTAATACATTCACCATAACTTGTAGGAACGATTTGAGACTTAACTATGGAGGTTAAGGGTGGCATTGATGAAATCCCGAGCTTCAGGTTTCAAAATCTGTGCTCGAGTACCGATACGGGGTGGCTGCGTACCGATACTCCTTTGATATAAGGGAGACAAGTTGTGAGGGGCGTACTGGTAAGAATTTGAAGAGTTAATTTAAATGAAGAGTTTAATAAGAATTTGATACTCCTTTAATTAGAGGTTTAATTTAATTTTTAAAACTAACATTCTCAAAAAATTTGAAGAGTTTAATTTACTTTTTTCTTTAAAAAAATGAAGTATGACAAAAAAATTAAAGATTTTGAGAGGTTTAATAAGAATTTCTAAAAATTGTTAAAAAATAAAACTTAATATAAATTTCTAAAAATTTTGTGGGGATCAAATTAAATTTTTTAAAAATTGTAAGGGACTAAATAGTAATGGATCTCTTTGTGATCAGAGTTTCCGAATTATCTTCCGGGACCGGGCCTTTCTGCTTTACTTCAAATTGGCCTATATTACTTGAGCCTTTGCACTTTTGAGGTCCAATATCAATTAGACCTACTCATCACAATATCCAATCGACAAAGAAATAATAATAATTTAAATTTCACTTGATTGAAAAATAAGTACTCAATATATATTTTTTATTTAAATATCTAAATTATTTTTTTTGTTAAATTATCTGTCTAAGGTTTCAATTTCATCTTTATTTTCAGATTTTTTGTTAGAAAAATATCTAAAGTTTAGAAAATAAATGATTAAATTACGGTTTTTTTGTTTTAAATGTCTACAATTTTTTGGTCAAACTTTTGTTTGCTAACTTTTTTTAACAAACGTAACCTGACTAAAATAAATGAATATAGCTTACGGTGAATAATTTACGAACAGTTCAATTCATTTACATTCGTAAACAAGATTTTTTTATTTTTTCATTATATATAAAGAATATTTTTTATTATTACGTGCATGTGTTTATTTTATTTACTTATTTATGATATAATTATTAATATTTTAATTAGGTTATATCCAAGAATAAGATATATGATTGTTTATGTTTTTTTAATATTTATGGTTAGATTTATAATAGTCCACTGACATATTTAATCATACGCTCATGAATATACTAGCAATTTGTTTGTCCGAATCTTAACTCAATCGATATTGTTACTATTACAATATCTTAAAGATTATATGTTCGAACATTTACTTAAGCACACAATATTTTTCGATTTAGAGGTCTGAGATAGTTTACAAACATATTCATTTAATTTATACGAACAATTACTACAAATCAAACGTAAACAAATCTAAAAGTAAACAAATAAATATAAGTGGATATTTATTCATTCAAATTTGGTTTATTTACAATCCAACTGTCCAAAATTTTATAAATTCATCCTCTGTTAACACAAAATTCTTTAACATCCCCATGAGATAAACACTCGACAAAGTGCAAGTGGAGCTTTAAATAACAAAAAAAGAAAATAATATTTTGAAATAATGAGAAAGGTGGGATGTTTGTAAAATGATTGAATATAATTATCGATGTCTAATTTATTGATTGTCTAATCTGAATCAAATATTATAGAGGTTTATTATAAATTATTTATATTCAATACATGCCTTAGTTTAGGGATTTAGTTTAAGTTTAGGGTTTAAAATTTAGGGACAATGATTACAATTTAGGCTTTAAGGTTAGGGTTTAGATTTTAGACTAATATGATGAGGGATTTAGGCTTTAACCTGTAAACCATAAATCATATATTATAATCATAACCTCTAAATTATAAACCCCTAAACCATATACTCTAATCTAAATCAATAAATCCTAAAGCTAAAACGCTTTTATATCATCCGTGTATAGAATAATTATCCTATTATAAAACGAATATTTTAATTTATTTTATTTTATTTATAATATCGAGATTCGAATATTTAATTTTACTTAAACCGTCTAGGAAAGAAATAAACGAATGAAATTGGATAGAGGAGTGGGTTAAGCCGTTAAAAGGGGGCTTTCAGCACATCCAATGTTTGGCCAATCACCAACAAGCAGAGGGGACATGCATGTGGGTGTGATACGTGGCTCATTTCCCACCATTGACTTCGCCATCAAGTTCACTCATAAATTTCAGTTTCCTATGAGCACCCATTACTTTTGGGCGTGTATAAATGGCGGTATGATCACGGCACACGACACTAATAAAAAATGTTATAAATATAAAATTTAAAACGAAAAATATTATACTTTTTAGTAATATTTTAGGTTAGTGATTAAGTATCAAAATTTAATTTTGAGTATCGATACTTATAACTTTTGATAACATTTTAGGTTTTTTGTAAGTATCGAAACTTGTTTATAAGTATCGATACTTGTCGTGAGACCATCAACCTAAAATGTCATAAAAAATAATATTTTAAGTTGGTGAATAATATTTTAAGTTTCGTATTTTGTAATATTTTTTGTTGGTGCTGCACCCCAAATTCATCCATTAGTTTTTTTTAAAGGGCAATATATATATATATATATATATATATAACTAAAAACCTATGTAAATAAAATAATTACACATCACGGTAGGGACAAACATAACACTTTATGTTAGAAGATGCGAACTGTTAAAAAATTATATTAAAATTCAGAAGTACAAATTTAGATCATAGGTAAAAAAATATAAAATATATATAAATTATATGGAAGTTTAACATTTTAGGAGAATACACTGTTCCTTCTAGCACTTTCCCGATTACTCCTGTGTCAGGGTTAAATAAGCGCTGTCAAAAGTTGAGATAAATGTTTAGAGTTCTGAGTAAGGAGGTAGTTATTAAGGAAATAAGGAAATGTGTGCCCCTTTCAATTTTTTTGTTAAATGAAAATTTTAAATTTTATTAGTTTAAATATTTATTATTAAATCTAATAATACACAACATGATTTTAGATATAATAAAAATTATAATAATACTATATAGATAAACAAATAATTTAAAATGTGTTATATATATTAAATACTCAAAATATAATTATAACACAATAAAAAATAGAAATACATCCAATTTAGCTATCAATAAATATCCAATTTAGCAATTCACTTGTCTTTGATTCCATGTCTGTTGACAGGGAATCAGTATTGCTTAGGAATCGGAAGATGTTTTCGGAGTTCCATGACAATTGCATGGTTGCCAATGCTGTGCTAGATCGAGTGGAGCCGGTTGTGCGATTGGAACATTGGACGACTCCCCCCTTGGGTTGGTGCAAACTAAATGTGGAGGGAGCAAGAGATTTGACAACAGGTGTAACCTCGTGTGTGGGGTTGTAAGGGACTCAAATGGCCGGTGGATGATGGGTTTTGCGAAGCACTTGGGTATATGCTCGGTAATGGATGTGGAGCATTGGAAAATGTATGAAGGTCTCTTTTGTACGTGGGTTCTAGCTATTCCTAAGCTTATATTGGAATCTGATAGTCTTGAGGCAATTCGTCTTATTGAAAGAGCTATGAGTGATTGTATAGTGTCATCGCTTGTGGCACATATTTTGAGTTTACTTCGAAGACAATAGAAGGTTTTGATAGTTCATGTTCATCGTGGAAGTAATAAGGTTGTTGATGGTTTAACGGAGATACCTCAGAATGAAAATTTTGTGTCATCGCTTTGTGTCGTTTCCTAGTGAGATTTTGTCCTTGTTCTAACATGATGTGCTGGTTTAGGCTCTTGTTTATCTTAGTTTGTATTTTTGTCAAATTTTTCTCGTTCGTTTATGTAAATACTATCAAAGGCACTATTTGTCTTCCATTTAGATTTAGAAAGACTTTTTAATAAGACTCTTGGTAATATCATCTTATTAATAAAAAATAAATGTTCATTAATTATTATTCCTTTTGCAGCACCACTCATTCCTTGCCCGTACCCAAAAGCTCACCCTCCAAATTTATGTTAATTCTGGCACCTGGGACCTGGCGTCCTGCTCTGGGTGGTTGGTTCTATGGTAAATCACACTGCACTTCAAATCCAAAGTTCAAATATAAAAGGAACACTTATAAATTTTAAGCATAAATTATAAAATAATATAAAAGATAGAAAATAAATTATAAAAATATAATCTTTTTTTATGATCATTAATGTCTGATCAATTAATTAATATTAGATATTGTAGAAGTTTAGAATGAAAATCAAGGGCGAATACAAAATTTCATGTAATGAGGTATAAACTACGGACATAAAAAATTAGGAGTATAAAATTAGATTATCAATAAAAAATATCTAAATTATATGATAACTTAAAATTTTTAGATGTGCGGCCATGCCCCGACACTCATGATCCATGCATGATGAAAACGACAATTTCGACCAATTATTTTATTCACGGTATTAGAATTTGTTAGATATAAATTCTTTTTTAACAAATTGTATGGGCGGTGGGCCAATTTCTCAGCAATAAAAATAACAAGGAATTGCAATAATAAAGGAACTGTGCAAGCAAGAAGCTTTTGTAGGCTCTTCCCGGGGACGCCATGAAATCAGCTAAGAATTTTGATTGTCTTCAAATATATACCAGGGCGGGCTCAGTATTTCATGTAAGAGTACAAATTATTATGAAGCTATATTAAAAATATGGGATACAAAATTACAAAAATTTAAGGGGTACAAAATTAAATTATCAATAGAAAATTTAAAGAAAATATATAAAATATATGCGAACTTGAAATTCTTAGGGTCCATCCCTGAATATATAATGATACGAATAAAAAATGAATTCTTTACACACTTTTTGTGCATCTATGACTATGTTTCTAACATGGTGGCAGGTCACTATAATTTCAAAGTAAAAGACAGTCTTTATAAAGAGAAAATTACTAAGATTATCTTATTGATGATTGAATAGGATAATATAAAAAAAACCCCATAAATTAATTATTATTTATTTTTTTAAAGAAAAATGTGGTCCACTATCACTTGCCAATTTTTTTGGATAACTTTAATATGAATTGGATTAATTGAAAAATATTCATTAGTATCTTAACAAATAATTAAGTTTGAGTTTCATCAATAATTTTAAAAAATGTGATTTTTTAGATATTTATGGTATTTTTAATTTTTTAACTATTGGTATTGTAGCGACCCTTTTTCTTTTTGAAGATTATGGTTTGAAATGTTTTGTGGCACCAAGGAGATGACACCCGGAGACCGGGATGACACTCCCAATAAAGTACCGTTAAAATTTTAAAACGAAGGGTGGAGTCGCCACCGGCCACTTATGGTAGGCCGGACACCGAAAAGATAACCAGAGATAGGTTCATGAGTTGGTTACGAGTGGGGAATGGTTAGCACCCCTACTACGCCCAAAATTGGTACCCAAAAGTTCGCATTATATTTATTTAAGGAAAAACAAAAATTCAATTTAATTTAATAATTAATTTCCAAAAAGCGAACAATAGTTTAAATCTACCTTGATATTCACGACGTTCAAAAGAGATGCCACCCGGAGGCCGGGATGACACTCATAGCAGAAACATCGGAATCATGAGGCAGAACACGATAATTATTAAATAAAAATAAATAAATAAATAAGTAAGTAAATAATGAATAAAAAGTAAAAAGATAAAAATGGTTAAGTGTGAAAAATCCAAAACTGACCTTTGTATCCACGACATTCAAAGGAGATATCACACGGAGGCCGGGATGACACTCCTAATAGAAATATCGGAATAATGAGGGGAAAAATTGTGTACAATATTTATGTAAAATAATATAAAATTAATATAAATAATGTGAATATGAAATAATAAAATAAAACAAATGGAATACTACATAATATATACATAAATACATAAATAATATTTTATACATATAAAATACTACATAATATGTACACATAAATACTATATTATATATATATAAATACATAAATATATCACATATGTTACATATATATATATATATATACATATATTATACATCATATATAATAAATACATAAAAGAAGTGCAATAAAAAAGAAATAAATAAAGGTCCAAAATCAAAGAAAATAAAAAAAATTATGCAGAAATTAAATAAAAATAATACATGGGGCAAGGATTAAATAATTTACAGTAAGCAATGACTAAATCCGAAATTGTACCATCGAAACATGACCAAGTTAAGTGCGTCTGAGAGTTCCAAGGGCCAAAATGACAAATATCCCATTAAAACTGATTAAATTTGACTTTTTACGACCATTTTGCAAGATTTTCAAAACCATCAGGGACCCCTAAAATAATTTTCCCATGCGGCAAGGCAGGAACAAGAACACGCTAAGAGCTGAGGGACCTAGTGAGTAATTTTACCATTTAAAAGGATGAGTAAATATGATTTAAGGACGAGATTGCAAAGCTTTAAAAACTTCCAGGGACTGCGGAACGAATTTTCCCAAGAGGAATGGCCAAAATTGAATTATTCCTTTAAGTTTTTGTGCGCGAGTTCTGAACCGGGTCGGGTTTCTCATCCGGGTAAAGCTTAAAACAACGTCGCATTTGGGCCTAGATTTAGACACCCAAAATGACATCGTTTAATGGTCCTATATATGTGTTTTTACCCCCAAAAAATTCATTTTAGCAGCTTTATAAAAAAAGAGATTGAAATTCTCTCAAAGGTTCCTCGGTCGGCCAGTCATTGCCGTGGACCGCTGCCAGCCGGCGGCGGAAAGCCGCCGTCACCGACAGCCGGAAGCACCCAAATTTTCCTAAAAGGTTCGTCTTTAACCCTACATCTTCATTTACGGTTTATTGTTTTGAAACTCACTTCTAACAATTGTAGATCTAGGTTTTTTGAAAGTTTTTTTTATTTTAATATACTATTTTTGTTTTTTTTAAGAAAAAAGGGTAATAAGAAACGAAGATGGGTGTTTTTTTTAACTTTGCTTAATCGAAACTGCTGGACTCAGTAGATTCGAAATGTGGTGCTTTTTTTATTTCCAATCTCACATAAAAGAGAGAGTTTACAACTGATATTCGGGTGGATTTATACCCGAAAAAGGAGCTTTACAAGTTGTTCTTTGATTTTATTTTGATTTAACGCTTTTGTCTCTAATTTGCAAATCTGGACTTCGACATGGGTGGTGGAGCAGGGCGACGTCATATGGACGGTGGGGGTAACCAATGAGATCGCCCGTGGCGGCCACGGGGCACTGACGAGCCGCCCTTGGCGGCCACGTGCGGGGAAGGTGGATGGTTAGGGCAGCGGCTGCAGGTCAACTTGGATGGTTAGGGTTTTTTATTATTTGTTTAGGGTTGTAGGTATTGGACTAAAATGAGCAATATATTCGGTTGGGCAATTGGGTCTGAGTTGTATAATTGGATTGGGGTTGACTGGTTATGCAAATGGGCATTGGGTAGGGCCCGGGCAAAATGGGCTATAAAAGCTGCCCCTCTTTGCTCATCATTGTGTAAAAGGATAGAGCAAAGACAAAAGAGTGACCATTTTGGTCCGGGTAGGCTGAGGGTTCTTCTCTGACCATCGTCTGCTTTCTTGATCTTCAGTTGATCCGCTTGACTGTTTTTCGAGGCAAAATCTTCAAACTGGAGTGCTCTGCAAAATATTTGAGTTGGGAGTTCGAGGTCACAAGATCTTCCTACATAGAACTATTTTCTCTTCCTCCGTCTGAAATCATGTAAGTTTCTGAGAGATCTTCAAGTTGCAAGTCCTTCCTATATTGAGATTTTCACTTTCGAGTCTTAAAACTCTAGGTTCCTAATATATAGAACCTTCTACAGGTGGAATCTTCGAGTCGGGAGTCATTCCTATATAGAACTATTCGTCTTGAAATTCTGAAAAGAGGTGACAGTTTATTCTTATTCCCGAGTAGTGTTAGTACTAGAAGTACGAGTTTCCCCTACTTCCTAAGAAGCTGAAGACCGAAAAAGTCATACCCCAATTTCTGATCGTCATAGGTATGAAAGGATATCTTGCTACTTCCCCCAAAAACTAAAGTTTGCAAAATCCTTAGATGGTGTAGCCCGGTTTATGACCGTCATAGACACGAAAGAGTAACTCATTTTGAGATTGCCGTATGATTTTCACTGTTTCACTGAAAGCCAAAGATTGGAAAATTGAAAGGATGCCCCGGGTTCTGACTGTCTTGACATCAAAATAACATCTTGTTGTGAGACTATTGGAAAATTTTCGCTGCTCTCGTGAAAGTTGAAGACTAAAAAATTGAAAGGATGCCTCGGGTTCTGACCGTCTTGACATCAAAGTGTAACTTGCTTCGAGACTACCACGTAATTTTCACTGCTTCAATAAAAGTCGAAGACTGAAAGATCATACCCCGATTTTTTATCGTCATAGGCATGAAAGGGTATCTCGTTACAAGATTGTCGGAAAGTTTTCGCTGCTTCCATGAAAGATGAAGCTTGAAAAATCTTGAAGGATGCCTTGGTTTCTGACCATCATAGGCATCAAATCACAAACGTTTAAGTGCAAAAAATCTTGAATCTTTGTTGAGAGTTGCTTCTTCTGCTGCGAAGCATAAAAATCAGATCTTCCTCTAAATTCTTGGGTATCTGTCAAGAAAACAAACAAGAAATTTGAATAATGCGAGTTAGCATGCTTCTAATCTTAGGATGCCCATCTAATGATGCATAAGTAATGGGGCTTTGTGTCTTTTAGGTTTCTATTTTGACCGAGTGATCTTGACTTCTTCTTTGGTTTCTCATTTTCTTTCTTTCCAGAGTGGTGGTGCTTCATCTCACACTCGGGTTCAATCGCTTAACACCATTCCCTTTTCCATCTCATTCTTTTTCTTCTATTTTTTTCATCTATTTTTTGAGACTAATTTTAGAGTGTTTCTTATTTTAGATCTCTGTTTCCTTGCTTAAACGGTACTTTGGCGTCTAAAATTTCCTCTCGGACGAGCCTTTATCCAGGTCAGTTCTCTCTTTAGATCACCTGCACCTTTTTTAGGCAAGATCATAGTAATGCTAGGAAATCTTTGCTCATCGTGAATCTATGCTAAACCACTTGCAGGATGCTTATGAAAACAATTGAAGAGTGAAAAGATATATTTTATTAGTAGTTTAAGAGGTCATATCAGACATGTAGGGAAATAAAGTACATGGCCCTAAATATTCACTATATGAATGATGCGCGAATCCTTGGATCGAGACAGAATCTTTTCACCTGAAGCATTTCTCTGAAGCATCTAAAGCATTCGAGAGGGTTTGTTAACTGGATGTTCAATCTCAGAAATTCATTCGAGCCGCCCTTCACGGGTTTTCAACTCAAATTTTTCGTTTTGTTACAAGACGCCCTTTTGGGTTTTTATCTTGGACCTCTCCTTTGTTTTTTTTCTTTTCTCTTTTTTTTTTCTTTTTCTCTCTCTCTCTTTTTTCTCTCTATTTTTCTTTTTCCCTTTTTATTCTTTTTTTTCTTTAAGCATAGTATTTCTTGACAGAGTCTGAGTTTATTGGATTGCTCAGCTCCTTCCCATCTGTCTTTTTCAAGATCAACGTTCATCTAGAGAAGGCTTTCTTAACGACATACGACCCTTCCTAATTTGGCATCCACTTCCCACGGAAGTCTTTCTGTATTGGCAAGATATTTTTCAGCACTAGATCCCCCTCTCAGAATTCTCTCGGGTGAACCTTCTTATCATATGCCGGCATCATCATTTTCTAATACATCTGTCCATGACGGATGGCTCTCAACCTCTTATCTTCAATAAGGTTCAACTGATTGAACCTAGCTTGAACCCATTCAGCTTCGTCCAACTTTACTTTATTCAAAATCTGAAGTGACAAAATTTCTACTTCAATGGGCAGTACAGCCTCAGTGCCATAGGTCAAAGAGTATGGTTTTGCCCCTGTCGACGTACGCACCGACGTTCGATAGGCGAACAAGGCAAACGATAACTTTTCATGCTAGTCTTTAAAAGTGTCAGTTGTTTTTGCTACGATCTTTTTGATGTTCTTGTTTGCCGCTTTCACCGCCCCATTCATCTTGAGACGATAGGTAGTGGAGTTGTGGTGTACTATCTTGAACTGCTCACACACTTCGATCATCATTCGGTTATTCAAATTGGTGGCGTTGTCAGTGATAATCCTCTCCGATAGACTATAATGAAAAATAATCTCTTTCTTTATAAACTTGCAGACTGTCACCCTGGTGATGCTGGCATAGGAGGCTGATTCCACCCATTCAGTGAAATAATAAATGGCCACTAGGATAAAGTGATGTCCGTTAGAGGCCTTTGGGTGAATATGTCCAATAACGTCAATTCACCACACTACAAAAGGCCATGGCGAGTTCATGGTATGCAACGGTAATGACGGAGAGTGAATCTTGTCAGCGTATATCTGGCATTTATGGCACCTCTTGGCGTAGTCAATACAATCCCCTTCCATGGTTAACCAGTAATAGGCATACCTCATGATCTTTCGGGCCATTGAAAAACCGCTAGCGTGTGTCCCACATATCCAATCGTGTACTTCTGCAAGAATCTCTTTGGCTTCCCTTGCATTGACACATCTCAACAGCACTTGGTTTTTTCTCTTTTGTATAAAATCTCACCATCTAGGACGTATCCTGCTGTCATTCTCCTGATAGTCCTTTTGTCATTCTCACCAGCTCCTTTAGGATAGGTTTGGGATTTGATATATTGTAAAATATCGTGGTACCATGGGTTGCCATCCACTTCTTCTTCTAGGCTATAACAGTGTGCGGGCACTTCAAAGGTTTGTATTTGAATATGCTTCATTTCCGCTTTCGTACTTGCTCTGAACATTGCTGCTAAAGTTGCCAAAGCGTCTGCCATCTGGTTGTCTTCTCTTGGAAGGTAAGTAAAACTAACCTTTTCGAATTCTTTGATTAGTTCTTGGATCAAATTATAGCACTTAACCAACTTTGGGTCCCTTGTTTCCCACTCTCCGCGAAGCTGGTAAATCACGAGGGACGAATCTCCAACGACCCGTAGCGTCTTGATTTTTCTTTCGATGGCCGCACGTAATCCCATTACGCATGCCTCATATTCGACCATGTTATTCGTGCAAAAAAATTCTAGTCTACTTGTGAAAGGGTGGTAGACATCATCTGGGGAAATTAGTATCGCCCATATTCCGTGTCCCAATGCGTTAGAGGCTCTGTCAAAATAGAGCTTCCATGATTCTTCTTTCGGAATAGCCTCTTTTTCAATTGTGATACACATCAGATCTTTATCGAGAAAGTCAAAGTTTAGAGGTTCGTAATCATCTGAGGCTTGGCTTGCTAAGAAATCAGCTACAACACTTCCTTTCATTGTCTTCTGGCTCACATAGACAATGTCGAATTCTAATAACAGCATTTTCCATAGGGCTATTTTTCCAGTTAGCGCGGGTGCTTTCATGAAGAACTTTAACGGGTTTAACTTGGATATCAACCAAGTGGTGTGATACAACATGTATTGCCAGAGTCTCTTGGCAGTCCATACCATAGCACAACATAGCTTCTGAATTGATGGATATCGTGTTTCACAATCAGTGAACTTTTTGCTTAAATAGTAGATAGCTCTTTCTTTTTTTTCTATACTCATCGTGTTGCCCTAGTACGCACCCTATTGAGTTTTCATGAATGGTCAGGTACAAGATCAATGACCTACCCGGTATAGGTGTCACCAAGATCGGAGGATTTGTCAAATAGGTTTTGATCTTTTCCAGAGCCTCTTGACATTCTTCGTTCCATTCTCCAGGGTTATTTTTCCGAAGTAGCCTAAAGATGAGGCCGCATTTGCTAGTCAGCTAGGAGATAAATCGAGATATATAATTCAGTCTTCCCAAAAGGCCTCAAACTTCTTTTTACGTATTTGGCAGGGGAAGATTTTGTATAGCTTTTACTTTATCAGGGTCGATCTCAATCCCTATTCGGCTGACCACAAACCCCAAGAGCTTGCCAGATGATACGACAAAGGTGCATTTGGCTGGATTAAGCTTCAGCTGGTATTTTTTCAATCTTTGGAAAAGATTCCTCAAGTTTTGAATATGTTCTTCCTCCGTTCAAGATTTAGCAATCATGTCATCTACATACACCTCGATTTTTTGTGCATCATATCATGGAAGAGGGTCACCATTGCTCTCTGGTAAGTTGCCCCAGTATTTTTAAGTCTAAACGGCATTACTTTGTAACAGTATGTGCCTCACATGGTTACAAATGTGGTTTTCTCCATATCTTCCTGATTTATTTTTATCTGGTTGTACCCGAGAACCCATCCATGAAGGAGAACCAAGAATGCTCTGTTGTGCCGTCAACTAACGTATCGATATGGTGCAATGGGAAATTATCTTTAGGACTTACCCTGTTAAGATCTCTATAACCGACACACATTCGAACCTTCCCATCTTTCTTCGGTACTGGAACTATGTTCGTGACCCATTGTGGGTACTTGGCAACTTTCAAGAAGCCAGCATCGAATTGTTTTTTCACTTCTTCCTTGATTTTCAGCAGCATATCTACCCTTATTCTTCTGAGCTTTTGTTGTACGGGCTTGCACTCTGGTTTTATTGGCAGCTTATGTAACACTATCTCTGTGTTTAATCCCGGCATGTCTTGGTAGGTTTAAGCAAATGCGTCCTTGAACTCCTAAAGCAGAGTTATCAAATCATGTATGGTCTTTTGAGCAATGATGGCTCCAATTTTCACTTCTTTTCTTTCCCCATCAGTCCCCAAATTCAAAGTCTCCACTTTTTCTTGGTTGGGCATGATTTTCTTTTCCTCGTTTTCCATAAGCCTCACCAGCTCTTTGGGAACTTCATACTTCATTCCCTTATCGTCTTCTTCTATTTTTGCCAGACACATAGGCTGTTCGAAACCAGCCTCAAGCTCGAATTCGGGCTCATTCATACAGTTAATAACAGGGTCCCTGTACAGAGAAAGGCAGGTAATGTTTGGACAAAAAATAGGTGTTGGTATGAAAATAGAGAAGAATAGATGAAATGAAATGTTTGCCATTTAATTGAAACATGGAAAACATCACTTTCATTGCATCTGTAAGTAGATTAACATAGTTGCCCTTTTACAAAAGATCCCTAATGCTTTTGGGCGCAAGCAGAAGGGTTGGTTCAGAGCATTACTCTAATTTCACCCTAGAAACTACAGGTAGATCAATACTGCTCCAATTTCTGAGTGTTTCCCCTAGGAGACAAGGGCGAATCCTGGCCAGAAGCTTTTTGTTCTCTTTATCCCCAGTTATCATGTTAATCGTCATTCTATCTAACGACTCACTGAGTTTTTCTTCCTCTTTAAGCACGTCGCTTTCTCAGAGTACTTTTTGTATCTTATGTTCGGGGTTGACGATCCCTCTAAATACAAAAACATCTCTCAAGCGGGGAAAAGACATTGGTCTCCATGGGATATCTTCTTCTTTGAGCTTGGCCCTTCTTTATTCATCTCTCATCCTATACTACTCTCTCTTTTGCAACGTATTAGGCTCGTAACCGAGCCCAAACCGATCATTCTTGGTAGTGACTGATTTCACATGCAAGCTTCCCTGCAAATTTCTTCCGAGCCCTTTTCCAGCCTTAGCTCCTCGACATAAGGTTTCCTGAACAACCATCTTGGTACTTTTAGATAGCCTGGGGTATGGGATTTCGCTTTCTTCTGTGACAAATGTGGCATTCACAAATTCTAGAGCCCGAAATGAGCATTCTATAGCATCTTCATCATTCTGGATATAAGGGACGTCAGTCATGACTAAAGTGATGATTTCATGCTCGGCCCCCACAGTAATCAGCTTTTCTTCGCTCATGAATTTCAACTTCTGGTGTAATGATGTGGGGACCGCCCCGACAGAGTGGTCCAAGGTCTCCATAGCAGGTAGTTATAAGTTGGCCTAATGTCAATCACCATAAATTCAATATCATATTCTATCTGTCCAATTAACAAATAAATCTCGATCTTTCTGACCACTTCCCTTTGAGTACCATCAAAAGCCCTCACTGAATTATAGCCTGGCTTCATGTGAGAACTGTCCACCGGTAGTCTTTGCAGGGTCGCTAATGGTAACACATTTAATGCAAACCCATTATCGATAAGTACCCCAGGCAAAACATACATCTTACAGTGAGCGGTGATATTCAAAGCTTTAGTAGATCCTGTACCCTTTTTTGGGATCTCATCGTCACTAAAGGTGATACAATTGTCTGTAGTGATATGACCCACTACCCGGTCCAACTTTGCTACAGAGATGTCTTCTGGAACAAACGTTTGATTCAACACCTTCAACAATGTATTACGGTGTTTTTCTGAACTCAAGAGTAATTCAAGTACTGTAATTCTAGCTTGTTGCTTGAGGAGTTGTTCAACAACGTTGTATTCACTGTGCCTTAGAAATTTCAAAAATTCATGCGCCTCGGTTACTGACTCATTTATTTTTGGAGGAAGTTCTTTACCAAATATTCCTCCGAGCTCATCTTCCACGGCATTTTTCTTATCTCTCGCCGTTTATGCTACTTTTGATGTTTCGGGCGGATAGCAACGACCACTTTTGAGAAGTGTCCAACTTCGTTTACAACTTTAGGTCCTTCCCCGTCGAGATGCTCCTTATGTGTGGGCTTCTCCTGAATAGGCAATTCTACATCCTTTTGCGATCTCGACCCTTCTGCTACAGAAACATAAGCAGCATAGTTCTAGGGAACTCTGCATGTATCCTTGAACGAGAATAGAGCAGATGCAGAGATGATAATCCTAAGAGTTGTCTTCGCATTTCCTTCCTGTGGTGATTGACTCCCATTCAGCCTAGAAGAAATGACCAACGGTGTGCTCGTACTATATTTAGAGCCAAAGTTATCTGAAGAGCAAACGTCCATTTCTCTCGTCTCTTCTTTTTTCTCGAATAATTCAATTTCCTTGATATCCATCATCTTCTGAACCAACTGTCTAAACTGCCTGTATTATTGGATGTCGTGTCTGAACTTCTGATGGTATTCACAGTAGGGTCCACACCCTTCACGTACTATTTCCATTCCTTTTTTTATCATACGCGCCATACACAATTGTTGAAAGACCCACCTAAGAGGGGACTTTACCTCGTATATCTCTCTCTTGGCCCTCCTATTACTTCCATCTTCAATTGCGTTGACGTCATGCCCTCCATGATTTGGCAGCGGATTGACGGCCAGGCTTGGGTAATCAAATTTTAGAATTCCCGTGTTTATTAAATTTTGGAAGACTTTTTTGAAGACAATACAATTTTTTGTTGAATGTCCTGGAACGCCAGCATGATAATCGCAGTGGGCGTTTTCGTCGTACCACAAAGGGAAATAGGGCTTGAATGGTGCAACAATATATGGACAGATCAGGTCAGCCTTATGTAGCTGAGAATACAGCTCCGTGTACGATACTGGCAGGGGTGTGAAAGATATTTTCTCCTTCCTGGGGGCCCTATCATCCTTCTTGTTTGTTTTGAGCATTTTTGGTAGATACATGCGGTTGTGAAATGGTAAGGTTTGCCGGGACATTGTAAGTGTTAACGATATTCACTTCACTATCTTTCTTCTTATAATGCTTGCGGGAGCTTTCTCCGCTATTGATCATCCCAGTCTTTATTGCTACTTCAATCGATTCTCTAGTCCTTATCAAGTCAGCAAAAGTCTGAGTGGTATTGTTGATCAGGCGGTCAAACAATGTTCCCCTCAATGTGTTAACGAACATTGGGGTAATCTCATACTCAGGGATAGACGGGTGGATTTGGGCTGCTACATCGCGCCACCTCTGAGCGTATTGACGTAGGCTCTCATTCGAACACTACTCCATTCCTTCTAACATAGCTCGGCTAGGGGTCATATCAGAAACATGCTTGTAATGCTCAACGAATGCTTTGGAAAGATCATTCCATGTCTTGACATTATCTCATCTGAGCTGTGTGTACCAACAGATATCAGACCTGGTCAAACTGTCTTGGAAGCAATGAATCAATAGCTTTTCATTTTTTATGAATGGTGCCATTTTTTGACAGTACATGGTTATGTGTGCGGATAGGTGGGAGGTTCCGTCATATTTGTCAAATTCCGGTGTCTTAAACTTTGGCAGAAGAACCAGGTCAGAAACAAGGCTCAGGTCGCTAACATCACTTTCATGTTCTTTTGTCCCTTGTATGGCTCTGAATTGCTCTTCAAGAAGGTGGAATTTCTCTTCATATTTTTTCTCTATTTCAACCCTGATCTTCTCCACCAAGTCGAGGTCTGACATTTCTTCCTCATAGAATGTTTCCAAATTAATGGGTCATTTGGTGGCTGCCCCTTCTAGGTGGCTGACAGATGCCCCATCGATATTGACATGTGCCCTTTTTTCGGGGATTGGTGTGTCTGATTGAACCCTGATATGAGACGTAGTACAATCTAGCTCTTTTGTAGTGTCTTTATTTTTCTCTAACAAAGCAGATATCTGGGCCAAAATTACCTCTTGCGACTGGGCAATCCGTTCGCTAATGCTTCGTTCAGCCCTATCAAAACGATCTTTCAGGCTCTTCTGGCCTTGTTCTAGTTTATCTACTCAACTTTCCATTTTCTTTGCTTGCAATCGGGTACCATATCGATGTGGAATGGTTGTGTTTTGAAATTAAACTTTCTGCCATGATATTTCCATGATTAATTCAGTTGTCTTTAATAATGCATGTAAATTATTATGTACAATTAAATGGTTAAATGCCATGTTTAAATGAATGCAAATAAAGTGTTGATTCGTAAGTAGTCCTTAGAAAGACTTTCATTAGATGGAGAAGTCTGATTGCAAAAAGCAAAGATAACACGTTTACAAATAGCGACTAGTTTCCATCCCTAAGACTTCTACATAACGCGCTTACATATAGCGACTAACTTCCATCCCTAAGATTTATACTTCTTGAAGCAGCGCATACACCCGAGATCCTAACTCTAATTTCAGACTGACGCGTGCCCCTGGCTCATGTGCTTCTCGGGCCAAGCCTTGGATGTATCGGGCTACCTTATGTGCTTACACCATAACGTCTGTCATCGCCCTATGTTGATCTCGGATTAGCTGACCGACCTATTGTAGTCCATATACTATTCGGCGGTTATCTTCCTGTAAGGATCCTTCAAAAGACACAAGCCTCTCCTTGCAGTCGGAGAGCACCCTCGAGTTCAGTCACTTTAGCACTTAACAACTCATTTTCTTCTTGCTCAAGGCGTAGTGCAACAACGTTTTCTTGGTTGTGATATTCTTGTAGAAGTCCTTCCAACTGTAGAATTTGGGCTTCAAATTCCTCGTTCTGATTTTTCAGTCCTTGGTTTTGAGCATGGCTGGCGGCCAATTCTTGAGTAATGGCTTCTAGCTCCCTCGTCTTTTTGTCTATATATTTTTGACCAGCTTCATATCTCCGAGCACAGCTATCTTCTATCTTCTTTTCCTTCAATAGCTTAGCTGTCAATTCTTAGGCGATAGTGCCCATACCATTTCTCCGCAGGTTCTGTTTCAGTTCTAGCCACCCTTCCCTCAAGTCTTTATGATCAGCTTCGAGGATTTTCTTCTGTTTCAGGAGGTATTTCTCTTGCCGCTCGTGCTTCTCCACATCTACAAAGGCCAGGTAATTTGCTACTTTAAGGTCAGCGATGCGCTTTTCCAAAGCTCATACCTCCTTCTGGTGGGCTCTCTTAGCCTTCTCCAAGTCTGAAGAAGCGTCTTCCATATATTTTCCAAGGTTCGGATAACTCATAGGTTCGCAGGAAGAATGGCATCATTGATCCGAATGAGTCTCCACTGCTCGTATCCAAGAGTGACAGGTGAATTATAAACCTCGGCCATGTACATGTACTGCCAATAACGGTTCATCTTTTAGACCTTCGTTTTGTAGCCATCGTCTTCATGCTCAAAACTGGATGTACTCAAACCGTGAGTGGCAGGAATAAACTGCATGGAACCATACTGTCGTGCCACAAGCAAATGACAATATCCGATTCCTCCCTATATTCCAAGCCAGGGTACCCAATCATACTCTCCACAGCGATAGATGAAATTTCTCAAAATTAGCCTTGGCACCTTCCATTTGACGGTGTCGTCTCGAGGATCTTGGAAACTCGACTTCCATTGGTCTTCGGTCATAGTCTCAGCCTGGTATTTTTCTAAAAAGGTTTTTTATAGGAGAGAAAGTAATGAGGCGCATCCAGTGAGAATATTCCAGATCTCCAATAATGGCACGCATCCCAAAAATCTGCCTTTTTTCCATTTTTCTACATGTATTCAGCGATCGAAAAGTCTCTGCTAAAATAGTTGGTGCCGGATTGATCCCCTTTCGAAGTTTATCAAATAGATCCGTTGTGGCATAGTCTATATATCCCAAGGCTTTTGGAAAGATAACCATCCCATAAATACCAAAAGCAAGAAAGTATCTTTTCTTTGATGGATCTAGATACCGATGGATTAAGTCTCGAATGTGTGCCCAAGCTATACAATCAGTATTTCCTTTCCTCGAGATTTTTCCATGGATCCACTCATTGCTCATTCCGGTGACATTAATCAGACTCTCTAGGAAGGATGGCGAGTTCTTGGGCTTGACATATACCTTCCTTTCCTTGATTCCCGGAAAACGGAGAAGGGTAGTGTATTTTTCGATAATTGGGGTTATATCTAACTTTCCGAACGTGAAACAAGTTGTAGCATGGATTCTAGAACTGCGTTAAGGCTCTAAACATGTACATATCAGTCTGAACGTCCAACAGAAGAGCGATATCGCCGAACTCCCCTTGAAAGGCTTGGTTCATACCCGAGTCCCAACTTTGCCATATCTTTCTCAGTTCTTGAATGTCATTTTGTTGGGAAACTATCAACGTGGGCCCATTAATCCTTGATACATATCCTGCTTTCAGGCTATCTCCTTTCTCCATCTGTATACGCTCGAACCATCCCCATACCGTAGCATTATCGCTTTTGACATTACAGAACCTCCCTTCCATACCCGAATGCCTTCTAAATTGGACTCTTCTTGAATCAACACCTATGTATGATATGATATGCAATGCAGATACAGAGAAAATGAAAGCAAAACAACAAAGAAAACGGATCAGTAAAATTGAATAATTATAGAATGAAAGGAATTAAATGATGAATAATGAATGGGATAAGCAATCAAAATATACAGGAAATATAAACAAACAAAACAAAACCTAAAAAATGGTTAATCCTACATGGGCAGAGTAACAACATGATCAAAGAGTGGGATACTACGGCTCATTATATGCGGTTTGGTTCTAAAGTAAGGATACCCGAACTATCGCTGGGACATCGATTCGGGGGAATACAACCCTTATACTATACGAAGGTGAAAACCCCACGGAATATAAAGACCAGATTCCAGGAGCACATTACAACACTATACGGAGGTGAAAACCCCACAGAGCGAAATAATCTCTCTCACTTAAGGGTTCTATCACTAATGTTATGATGACAATTTATATCAAACAAAAATTGAAAACTAAAAATTAAATTAAATATTCCTTAATAATTACAATGGGAACCATAACTAAGGCCTAACTCCTCTTTTGTTTTTGAAAACAAAATTAAATCCTCAGCGGAGTCGCCAAGCTGTAGCGACCCTTTTTCTTTTTGAAGATTATGGTTTGGAATGTTTTGTGGCACCAAGGAGATGACACCCGGAGACCGGGATGACACTCCCAATAAAGTACCGTTAAAATTTTAAAACGAATGGTGGAGTCGCCACCGGCCACTTTTGGTAGGCCGGATACCGAAAAGATAACCAGAGATAGGTTCGGGAGTTGGTTACGAGTGAGGAAGGGTTAGGACCCCCACTACGCCCAAATTTGGTACCCAAAAGTTCGCATTATATTTATTTAAGGATAAACAAAAATTCAATTCAATTTAATAATTAATTTCCAAAAAACGAACAATAGTTTAAATCTACCTTGGTATTCATGACGTTCAAAGGAGATGCCACCCGGAGGCCGGGATGACACTCCTAGCAGAAACATCAGAATAATGAGGCAGAACATGATAATTATTAAAGAAAAATAAAATAAATAAATAAGTAAATAACAAATAAAAAGTAAAAAGATAAAATGGTCAAATCTATGTGAAAAATCCAAAACTGACCTTTGTATCCACGACATTCAGAGGAGATATCACCCGGAGGCCGGGATGACACTCCTAATAGAAATATCAGAATAATGAGGGCAAAAATTGTGTACAATACTTATGTAAAATAATATAAAATTAATATAAATAATGTGAATATGAAATAATAAAATAAAACAAATGGAATACTACATAATATATACATAAATACATAAATAATATTGTATACATATAAAATACTACATAGTATGTACACATAAATACTATATTATATATATACATAAATATATCACATATGTTACATAAATATATATATATACATATATTATACATGATAATATATTATACATCATATATAATAAATACATAAAAGAAGTGCAATAAAAAAGAAATAAATAAAGGTCCAAAATCAAAGAAAATAAAAAAAACTATTCATAAATTAAATAAAAATAATACATGGGGCAAGGATTAAATAATTTACAGTAAGCAAGGACTAAATCCGAAATTGTACCATCGAAACATGACCAAGTTAAGTGCGTCTGAGAGTTCCAGGGGCCAAAACGACAAATATCCCATTAAAACTGATTAAATCTGACTTTTTACGACCATTTTGCAAGATTTTCGAAACCATCAGGGGCCCCTAAAATAATTTTCCCATGCGGCAAGGCAGGAACAAAAACACGCTAAGAGATGAGGGACCTAGTGAGTAATTTTACCATTTAAAATGATGAGTAAATCTGATTTAAGGACGAGATTGCAAAGCTTTAAAAACTTCCAGGGACTGCGGAACGAATTTTCCCAAGGGGAACGGCCAAAAATGAATTATCCCTTTAAGTTTTTGTGCGCGGGTTCTGAACCGGGTCAGGTTTCTCATCCGGGTAAAGCTTAAAATGACGTCGTTTTTGGGCCTGGATTCAAACGCCCAAAACGACGTTGTTTAATGGTCTTATATATGTGTTTTTACCCCCCAAAAATTAATTTTACCAGGTTTATAAAAAAAAAAGATTGAAATGCTCTCAAAGGTTCCTCGGTCGGCCAGGGTGTCGGCCAGTCATTGCCGTGGAGCGCCGCCGTCACTGGCGGCTGGAAACACCCAAATTTTCCTAAAAGGTTCGTCTTTAACCCTACGTCTTCATTTATGGTTTATTTTTTTAAAACTCACTTCTAAAAACCGTAGATCTAGGTTTTTTAAAAGTTTTTTTTATTTTAATATACTGTTTTTGTTTTTTTAAAAGAAAAAGGGTAATAAGAAACGAAGATGGGTGTTCTTTTTACCTTTGCTGAATCGAAATTGCTGGACTCAGTAGATTCGAAATGTAGTGCTTTTTTATTTCCAATCTCAGGTAAAAGAGAGAGTTTACAACTGATATTCGGGTGGATTTATACCCGAAAAAGAGCTTTACAAGTTGTACGTTGATTTTATTTCGATTTAACATTTATGTCTCTATTTTGCAGATCTGGACTTCGACATGGGCGGTGGAGCAGGGCGGCGTCAGATGGACGGTGGGGGTAACCAATGAGATCGCGCGTGGCAGCCACGGGGCACTGACGCACCGCGCGGGGAAGATGGATGGTTAGGACGGCGGCTGCAGGTCAACTTGGATGGTTAGGGTTTTCTATTATTTGTTTAGGGTTGTGGGTATTGGACTGAAATGGGTAATGGATTCGGTTGGGCAATTGGGTTTGAGTTGTGTAATTGGATTGGGGTTGACTGGTTATGTAAATGGGCAATGGGTAGGGCCCGGACAAAATGGGCTATAACAGGTATCTGAATGGCCAACTAATCCAGATCGGATTTTGCAGATGTCTAATGTGGGGGTGGCCCTCCCAACACAGTTTAAACATTCACAATATTAGGACTCAAACTTATAACCTTACTTAAGGGACCTAACGCCTCATCCACTAGACCAACCGATTGTTGGTGGTATTTTTATTTTTTTTAAAATTATCATTTAAAAAAATTAGAGACAAAATTGATATTTTAAGTGTAATTTAGGGCCCAAATTAAGTTTAATGATTCATAGACCACAACGTCACTCCATTGATTGAGATATCAACAAATTGCAAAAATATATAGGGTAAACAATACCATTGGTCACCAAACTATTCTCACTTTTTTGTTTTAGTCGCCAAACTATTATATTTGGTAAAATCGTCACTAACATTACGTTTTTTTCTATTTTGGTCACCTATTGTTAAAAAACTCACGAAAAAAACAAGAGTTTGGTGACCAAAACAGGAAAGAAGCACTAGATTGACGACCATAATAGAAAAAAAAAATAACATTAATGACGGTTTTGCCAAAAAATAATAGTTTGGTGACGAAAACAAAAAAGAAAAAATAGTTTAGTGACCAATGATATTGTTTACACAAATATATAACGTCTATAATATTAATAACAAAATGGTAACTTTACATAATTTAGATTAATATTATCCTTATAATGAATCTCTATAGTATCTAATTCGAATTAGTCGATCAAAAATTGTACATCAATAATTTTATAAAAAAAATAATTTCACATAATTAAATGATCAAAATAAAAACTTATTCAAATGTCCAACGACCTACTTTACCTGAAAAATAATATCCTCACTCGATATATAAGACTATATATTTTTTATTTAATAATTATTTAAAATCCAACAAACATATAATGACAGTTCGATCAAAGTGTAGTTTTCTAAAACTGTTTATAAACAATATGTTCTTTTTCTTTTGTTCGATTATAATGTTAATTCTGTTCTTTTTTTCTTCTTCTGAATCTTAGGTTAGTTTAGACTTTTATTCATTATAGGTATTTTTATTCGAGTCGTCTCGCGTGGACTCTCGTTTCTACCCGTTTTTGTACGGATTTATCGATCCGTTCTCGTCGGAGTTTTCTCTAACATTTGTTTTTTCGTTATAAGTATTTTTATTCGAGTCGTCTTGTGTGGACTCTCGTTTCTACCCGTTTTTGTCCGGATTTATTGATCCATTCTCGTCGGAGTTTTCTCGTGGCAGTAAAGGACACAATGTACGGAGAACGCAGCCTTACTGCAAGTATTTTCTTTTTCATGGCGCTTAGGGTAGAAAGGAAAGGCACCATTCAATAAATGGACCACTTCATTTGTTACTTTCCATGGGGTTACTTTGCATAAATGCTCCCAAAATTAATATATTTTTGTATTGTATAAAAAATCCATCACTAAAACTTACATCATTTTTGTCTCATATCTCGGTATTCAGAAGTCATGAATTCTGTCTATGTCTAAGGTTGAATCGAATTAAATCTTTAAATGAAGGACAAAACTTTTTTACCGCTTTTTTTTTCATTTATAAGACTTGAATAACATCAAACTCTTCCTCCCTCAAAGTCCAAACAAATATTGAGATTCATTGATTGGTTGAGTGATTAAAGATGTTTATGTCGTTACATTTTGTATAGGTTTAAATCCCGACATTTACCTTGTGAATGCAAATATTTTTATACTTAATAAAAGCAAAGTCTAAACAAGCTCGATTTTAAAACTATTTTTTACCGATTAATCGGAGCTATTTTAGATATTTGAAGAAAAAATAGCAAAGGGCTAAAGCTATAGGTACAAAAGAAAAAAAGGAAAAAAGAAAGGATAAAATACACAAATGATCACTGAACTAAATTGAAATAATTTTTTGACCTCTAAAATTTTAGAAGTTATAAAATGATTATTAAACTTTTGATTTGTTACAACATGGTCATTTGATAACTTTTGATGAGTTTGAATGAACATTTTCTAATTTTTGAAAGTTTAGTGGCAAAAAAAATATTTCGACACAGTTTAATGACCATATGTGTACTTCACCCAAATGGAAAAGTGACAAGGACCATGCATACAAACAATAGAAGTGCCCCTTACTTGAAATCATTTCTATATATTTTTTATTAAATAGAGAGGTATTACATTATTAAGGAAAATGTTAGAATTCGAACACGCACAAGATGAGACAACATGAACATTTTTTATCATTCGACCAATTATTGAATCTCTAAAAAGCTAATTTAATTTTTCCTTAACATTTCATCCGATTGAATTTATGTAGTATTTCCTTTGTCATCTTTAAGCTGCAAAACTTTATGCATGGCCAAAAATACACATGCATGTGTACTTTACTAAGTTCCCCAAGACTATATCTTAATTGATATATTTATCGAAACAGTTGAATCGAGAATCGAAAATCGAAAATCCATTCGATGTAATATATCCTCAAGCATACTACACTTGATTTGAGTGATTTTTCTTTCTTTCTTTTAGATTAGCAATTAGACACCCAAATTAAGTAGTAGGAGTAAGATAATGTGTAAAGGTAATTAAGGTCCACTTGATTGAAAGATAGAAACAATGGCATCATCAGCCACTGGCCCCATTCTCCTTAATTGCATCCATCACCCTCTCATTGACTTGTTGGAGGTTTGTGTTTAATATTTTGCCAATTGCCTTACAATCCATCTTTCTTACCGGAATCATTGGTCGAGGTTTTGATCTCTGCTCTGAGTATGAAACAGCTTTAAAAGTTGTGATCAATGTCTACTCTAATATATACTAACAGAACACAAATAATTAATCATTGGACTTGTTCCAATAGATAGCTTGAGAGACCAAAAAATTTACCAAAAAATATAATTATATTAATAAAATTAATTGTCAAATTATTAAAATAATTACAGAAAATGTAAATTTCCAAGTGATTAACGAAATCCAAAATGAGTTGCTTATCTACAAGAGACATTATGAAGATAAAAGAGGGGGAACAGTGAATTAATTGATGAGGAAAATAAAAATTAGAGAAAGATCATCATATTGTTTTCAATTCATTTAACATATAGAGTCTAGGTTGTTATCAAAATGCTCTTTCCTTAACTTTAGGGTCCCAATTATGAAAATAGTAACATGCTAATTAGTGCCTCTAATTTGTTTCCCTTTTTTGTTCTTGAATTTAAAATAAAATATGAATTTGAACCAATTCATGGAAAAATTAACAATCGTTAAACTGATATCAATTATTTTATCGATTGAGTAGGAGTTGAAATTTAATTTTCTATATAAATATAGTTTAATGATTTTTTATCTCAATTTTGTTCTTTTTACAATGACAGCTGGATTTTATTAATAATCATGATAGTTATTCAGAAGCCTTTTTTAATGTTTTTGTCTCTATCCAAACAAGACGCTTTACAAGATGAAAAAGGAATTGTGAGCGAACTACATTATCTGGCAGATTGTCACAAAGACAGAGTGAACACGTGCCACAAGGACATAAATTTTTATTAAAATATAAAAAATTAATAATAATAATAATAATAATAATAATAATAATAATAATAAACTTGGTGATCGACAATCGATACTAAAATTTAAGGTCATTAGGCTAAAAAAATAAGAATTTTAAGGTCAAAAGAAACAAAAATTTAAGGGTTAACATTTTTTTTTGGAAAATTTGAGAGAAAAAAGTCATTAGGCTAAAAAATATTTATAAATTTAATTTTTTAATATTAATTTTGGATTGAGTTAATGTCACGAGCTCAGTTAAAAAATAATAAATATTAATTTTTTTGAACCCAAAGAATGGTTTTACTCATAAAAGGTTGCGTGTTCCACCTAGGTGATTCGAGTTTAAATAGCTTAGTCTAGAAGATCAATTAGTGTAGTGGAAAGAGATATTAGATTTCTAAATAAATATCATGTTTAAATTTTAATTTTATGAATGACACAATATAAATTAAAAAATTAATTAATTAACTAACAGATTAGAAGTATTTATAGTTATATAAAAAACAATATAATATTTTTAGGGGAGAAGATAAAAATGGTCCTAATATTAAAAAGTTACTATACAGTCTAGACTCATAATAAAATATATTATTATCATAATTTTTAAACAATTATTTAAAATATTATATAGTGGTAAGAAAAATTAATAATTTTGTAACAGTTAGGTAATTCAATGTGGTCGCGGAACACCTTTTGAGTGTTAGGTAAACTTAGCTCAGTTCTATCTCTGTCAAGCTGAAGAATGTTTTTTCTTCTTCTTCAGATTATATATTAAAAAAAATGAAGAACAGTAAACACAAGAATGAAAAAGAGAATAAATAAATCGAATAGCCCACTGTTTTCTTCCTTTTTGCCGAGAAAAAAAAAGCATAAGAATTTTCCAAGAAAAAAGAAAAGTTGAATTGAAATGCAAAGCAAAGCAAAGCTAAACCATACAAAAACAGTAAGATACTATACTATACTACTACTACCCATTACTTCACAGCCTGTAAGCAAAAAAAAAAAAAAAAAAAGCTTGAAAATCCGTGAGAAACCCGACACTTTCAAGATAATTCCAAGCATCCCATGTGGGATTCTTCCTTTTCTTCCCCTCAGTTTCTCTCCCTTTGTTGTTCTTCTCTGATTCGTTCTTTCTGCATTATTTTGTTGTTTTCATCTCCTCCTCTACCCGAGCCAAAAAAAAACATAGAAAACCCAGTTTGAATTCTTCGTTTTTCTTCAATATGTGGGAATCAGAGACTGAATCCGTTAGAGGAAGACAGTACGGCAATGGTATTCTTAGTTCCAGTAAACATGGTGTCAAGGCTGATGGCTTTGAGCTTAGAGGCCAGTCCTGGTATATGTTCATGGAAATCACTTCTTTTTTATTTATTTTTCTGGGTTTGTAATTAAATATTTGAATTTGCAGGTATGTTGCTACTGATGTTCCAAGTGATCTTCTTGTTCAAGTTGGAGATATCAAATTTCACTTGCACAAGGTATTTGTTGATATGCTTGAATTGTTTTTCTAAATCCAATTCTTTGGGGTTGTAAAAATCATTATTTTCTTACTGTATTTTCTCTCTCGAATTCTGGGGAAAGTATCCCATGCTTTCCCGTTGTGGAAAAGTGAATAGGCTTATATATGAATCAAACAATCCAGAGCTAAACAAAATTGCTTTTGAAGATCTTCCTGGGGGACCCGAGGCGTTCGAGTTAGCAGCCAAGTTCTGCTATGGAATCGCGGTCGATTTAACAGCCGGGAACATATCTGGTTTACGATGTGCTGCGGAGTATCTTGAGATGACAGAGGATTTGGAAGAGGGCAATCTGATATTCAAAACCGAAGCGTTTCTCAGTTACGTTGTGTTGTCGTCCTGGAGGGACTCGATACTCGTCATGAAAAGCTGCGAGAAGCTCTCGCCGTGGGCGGAGAATCTTCAGATTGTGAGGAGGTGTAGTGAGTCGATAGCTTGGAAGGCTTGCGCCAATCCGAAAGGGATCAAATGGGCGTATACGGGGAAGCCGAGTAAAGTTTCGAGCCCCAAATGGAATGATTTGAAGGAGTCTAGTCCCAGTAGGAGTCAGCCTGTGCCTCCTGATTGGTGGTTCGAGGATGTTTCGATCCTCAGGATCGATCACTTCGTAAGGGTTGTTACCGCGATCAAGGTGAAGGGAATGCGGTTCGAATTGATCGGGGCGTCGATAATGCATTATGCGGCGAAATGGCTTCCGGGTTTGATAAAAGATGGTCAGGGTCAGGGTCAGGGTCAGGGGCCAGCTGATGATGTGATGAGCATTAGCAGCAATAGTAATAGTAGTTGTGGAAGCAGTAGTTGGAAAGGTGGACTTCACATGATTGTAGCCGGGACAAAGGATGAAAAAACATCGATTCAGGCCAAAGATCAACGGATGATCATCGAGAGTCTGATTAGCATAATCCCGCCACAGAAAGACAGTGTTTCCTGCAGTTTTCTCCTTCGGCTTTTGCGGATGGCGAACATGTTGAAAGTGGCACCGGCTTTGGTAACCGAATTGGAGAAGCGGGTCGGGATGCAGTTTGAACAAGCTACTCTGGCGGATCTTCTCATTCCTTCTTACAATAAAGGTGAAACCATGTTCGATGTGGACCTTGTTCAGAGACTGTTGGAACATTTCCTTGTTCAAGAACAGACAGAAAGTTCCAGCCCAAGTAGACCGCCTTTTTCGGACAAACACATGTATGAAGGAACACAAAGGGGCAATAATCCGAATGCCAAGATGAGAGTTGCCAGGCTTGTTGATAGTTATCTTACAGAGGTTTCGAGAGATCGAAACCTGTCGCTGACCAAGTTTCAGGTACTTGCTGAAGCTTTGCCTGAGTCTGCAAGGACATGCGATGATGGTCTTTATCGAGCTATTGATTCGTATCTTAAGGTAATTTCCTTATCCATACTGCAAATGGTATATCATTGAGATCATATGATAGCTTGAGGCAATGTAGGTAATAATGTTAATGTTAAATTTCGACAATAGCTCTTCGAATTGATAGCATTGATGGAAGCTTCCGTTCTCAAATCCGCTGTTAGTGTTTCAGAAATAGTTTCGGAGTTTGATGTAACAGTTTTGTTTTGAGATATGATGATTCCATAGATTCAACATGAATTATTTTCTCATTTGTGAGGTAACAAAATTCAATCACAGGCACATCCGACACTCTCCGAGCATGAAAGGAAGCGACTCTGCCGTGTAATGGACTGCCAAAAGCTCTCGATCGACGCCTGCATGCATGCCGCTCAAAACGAACGGCTCCCCCTGCGAATCGTGGTGCAAGTTCTCTTCTCAGAGCAAGTCAAAATAAGCAATGCATTGGCCAACAGCACACTCAAAGATCCTGCAGAAGCTCAATACCAGCCATTGATACCGAACCACAAGACATTACTCGAAGCTACCCCGCAATCGTTCCAAGAAGGATGGGCGGCCGCCAAGAAGGACATCAACACACTCAAATTCGAGCTCGAGAGCGCCAAGGCCAAGTACCTCGAGCTCCAAAACGACATGGAGAACTTGCAGCGGCAATTCGATAAGATGTCGAAGCAGAAACAAACATCAGCATGGACCACCGGATGGAAGAAACTTAGCAAACTCACTAAGATGACACCAGTAGAAAACCAAGACATCGGACCCCAAATGTCGACTGCAGCAGAACAGACTAGAAAGGCACCGAGAAGATGGCGAAATTCGATATCGTAAAAAAAGGGGTGCCTTACCATCCGGTGTTATCTCCCTTTTCTTTTCTAAAATTTGAGGAACTGCAGTGTTCATGTGTTAAAGTGATTACCATGATAAAGAAAAATAAACTTGCAATTGTCATTCATAATTTGTTTGGTGTTTCTATGTGTGAATTCACAGATTTGTTTAGTGTGATCATTCTTCTATATTTTTCAATTTAGTCCGACCTTGAATCAGATTGACATATCCGTATGATTACAATCATAATCAACCAACACGATGCGAACTTGAATCCGATCGACATTTTCGATCGCCTTTTCTTCCGGCGAAGAATATGACTTGTCTAAGCTTATGAGAAATCATTGAAACCATAGAATTCTGATTTTTTAGTAACATTTCATGTTCAATCAAATGGAACCATGAAAACAATGGTTTCAATGATTTCTTATTAAAAACAAGGAAAAGACAGGTCTCCAACAATGAAATCGCCATAGAAATCTTTCTTTCCATAAACATACATACAAACATGAAATGGACATGACAACAAGAACGAGAGTGACTTCGCAGATCACGAAGAAAACAACAATTTTGTCTAAATCAATTATGTGACCTTATATTGTTTGTCCTTTCAAAATTTTAAATTTTACACTGTTTATGCATTTTTGGTGATGGATTGTATAGATAGATAAATCTTGTAAAAGGGTTAAACGGATTCGAACAATTATAAATTCTTAGAAAAAATTGATTGTATGTAAGATCAGGTCGAGTCAAATTTTTACTATAAATTTGAATTGAGATATGATAGGGTGGAACATCGTCAAACGTCGAGTTGAGTTTAAATTAAGGCTTTGAATTTTGAAATCAGGTGCGGATAGGCCAAAACCCGACCTCACCCATGAATTGTTGCCGATTTTGGTTTTTGAACACTACACAAAGAAATCACAAACAAATATTATAACATCCACACATGACACTGAAAATGACAGTACAACAAACAGTCATGGTTTGAGCTCAAACTCAACTGATCATGCTCTCCCATTATTAGTACAGAACATCATCAAATTACACAAACAAAAACCAGACATGGCAAAAGCCAAAAAGTCCACAGCCCAAGAAGGACTATGATTTACACACATACAGAAGTTGTACAAGAACCAGACCAGACACTAAACACACACACACGTGAGGGAAAAGACCTAACTTTTTTACTACAGGATTTGATAAAAAGACCATCTTCACTTCATGCATGCATGTACATCCCCACACACCATGGGAACGTTTGTCTTCGCACTTGTAGGAGAAAGGTAATGGAGTGGCAAACATGATGTGTTCTCAAGGTAATCAAAGGAGAAGGGGGCACAGTCGGGTCGGGTCATGGACCCGAATCAGCCTAACACGCATGCAGTAGCGTCTAGTAAGGGGTGCAACATGAGCAGCCGTTCAGGGTCTCCACCTTCTACCTTCATAACTTCACATATTTTTCAAGTGAAAATCTAATGAGTTAGTGGTTGCCTCTTATTCTTTTCAGTTGTATTTATGGCGTTTTCTTAACAAAACAATGAAAATAATTAGGGGTGAGAATTGGGTGAGAAATATCTGAAAGCCGTGGGGATCCGAACCGACGAGATGAGGAATAATCGAAATCTTTATTCATGGGGACGAGGACTGAAAGTTTTATCACCGAAGTTCAAATGAGGACGGAAATTGTTATATTCGAACCGTATGGGTAACCAAACCGTAACCATATAAATAACCGTGGAGATCCCAAAAAAACATCCGCAAGGATCCCAATATTTTATAAGATTTTTAAAAATATATACTTATTTATCTATACACCCCTAATATATATCTTAATAAAAAACCTAACTATATTATTATAACTCCAACTTTCTCTCAAACTTAGCCAAACGTTTCTCAACATGTTTCTATCTTAGTTGTTAAATATAAGCTAAAACTCTCGTTTAAATCTTACCCAACACAACACGCTTTCAATCTTCATTATCTCGTAATTGCTTTAAATCAAAGTATCCAAATTTTTATATTTTGAACTGAATTGACCATTTATTTTGGTTAGTAAAATATTAATTTTATTTATTTTTTTGGACGAAGATTCCCCGAAAACCGTAGGGATCCACACAGGGAGGGTATGAGGACGAAAAAAATCCCCAAAGCATTTAATTAAGATTATCTGAAATCGTAACCTCAAGTGTTGGAAATGGAGTGAGAAATACAAAACTGTCCTCGTCCCACCCGATTCCCACTCCTAAAAATAATGTGTTTGATAATTTTAATCATGTTTCTATAATTTATTAGTGAAATATTAATTTAATTAGTCAAAATAATAAAATATATTTTCGTTCTATAAGGCTCATTTTTTGAGTTTTCGATCACGAAAATATCTGAAATAGCTATGCGCACATACACTAAATTCATGGGCCATGGCCATAGGCCCATAGGGGGCTTTGTTTTGCAGCACATACCACACTACTAGCAGCCACTCCCCCCATGCGTTCAAAGCATTGGTGACTTCCTTCTACTACCAAAGATAATTATTTCAGCGTTGTGAATGAAAAAAAAAATTATATCGAGAAAATCACTTTTATAATGGGTTTATATAAAATTTGATCTAGATTAATCATCAACGAATTAAATTAGTCGTCCAATAAATCTATACAAAACTCGATATAGAAAAAAAAGGACACAAATTCACCTAGGTGTAAGACAAATAAACGTTCTATTTAGTACTAAAGAACTGGTTTGAAACCAAGAAACCGGTCGAAGGAGCTCGAATCATGACTAATACGTTAACCAATCCTATGGATGGTTGAGCAAAGAACAGCTAGCTGATATAAAACTACGGTAGAGTGAAAAAGACAATTTTTTTACAAAACAACTCTGCAGTATATATTCAATCGGACAACTCTGTGAAAGAAACCAAACCAAGGCATGCTGTTCCGCTTCTATGTTTTATCGAATTATCCTCAGCTTTTTATGTTCTTATTTGTTCAAACACAAAACAATTTTTCTGCAAAAAAAAAAGGGTCTCTTGTTAGAAGATAAACACGACCACGAGAAACGAAAAACATGAGGTACATATCAGAGATTTAAATAACTATCCGTAACCGCTATAACGACTATTATATAGCAGTTATCACCGTCCGAAATAGCAATACCAACAATTGTTATATTAGCATCTGTTTTTTTTAATTTACGACCACAATGCCTGTAATGACATACAAAAATAACATATCATTTCATATTATCATATAAAAGAAATTACAGTCTACATCATTACGTTGTTAACTATTAACGGTACAATAATATTGTTGTATTAAAGTTTAGTACTTTAATTAAAACAATCGAAAGTTTAATTATATAAAGGACATAATAATTATGGTATGTTTGGTTGACTTGTAATTGTCTTATTGTATTATTTAACAGACATATATTACGAAAAGTACAAAACTAAAATTCAATAATATTTGAAATAGTTTAACTTACCATTGAAATAATAAAGAAGGAGTTGAACAAATGACTTCAATAATCACTGTTTTAATTGAAAGAGTTAAAAAGTGTTAAAACTTTGAATTTTGGTAATTTCATTGCTATGCTTTATGTCGAATATATATTCAAATTTCAATATCTAATTATAATTGTAAAATTGAAGTTCGTTATTTATCGATCAAAAATCTTTGAGTAGCTTCCTCACTTGCTCCAATGTCACAAAGAGCACCACCGTGAATGGCCCCTGCCGTGAAATCGTGGGGATGAACCCTTTATACAATGCCATAGGCCCCTCCGCCCTCACCGTCTTCAACGCACAATCCAGAGCACCTGAGTACGGCGGCTCCGCCCCTGGCGCCACCTTCATATTCATCACCCTTGTCTTGATCACGTCAATGGGGTTCGATGCCACGGCAGCCACGAACCCCGCAGTGAAGCTGGCCGTCACATGGGTTCCGATTCCATCAGCCATCACTCTTTTCTCTATTATCATCTCCTTGACCTGATCGTACGTCGCCAGCTGCGACGCGGTGACGATCATCGCTCGGTTCACCGTGAGCGCCGACCCGCGCCACAAGCTGCCGATGCCTTCTTGTTTCGCCATTTGACTCAATGCATCAGTTACGCTTTTATAGTTTCGCCGTTGGTCAAGGGGAAGACGCCCGTCAGCTTGCATTCGCACCATCGCTACGTCAGCCGGGTTTCCAACGGCGGCGCCGACGCCACCGGCGATAAGGCCAGCCACTATCTTGCTCGTGAGTGGCAAATTCCCTGTTTCATTGTCCGTCCATTTGTTTTTAAGGATATCATAAAGTCCCATACGGGTAGTGGAATACAACGTCTGGCGGAGTATGGTGGCGGAGACGCCGGAGAAAAGCGCGGCAACACCTTCCGATTGGATGATACGGACACCGATAGAAACAGGACCAACACGAGGCTGCGAAACAGCTTGGGAGATCGAAACGTTCCCGACGGCAGCGGAGTTCACGGCGAGTGCTGCCGGACGGTAAACTTGAACGGAAGGATTGGGGACATGGGATTCACCTTGAAGCTGCATACGGACCTTGATGAGGTCCAGAGGATGGGTGGAAGATCCGGCGACGATCGATGCAATGCCGCCCTCCACGAAACCTTTCAAACCCATGATTCTATTTCGATTGCTGAAGCTTTCTCCAACCAAAAGAATCAGAATTTAATCTTATTACAGTGCGAGAAAGCTAAGATTTGAAGAGAGACAATCGGAGAGATTGGTTGTGTCGGAAAGAAGTGAAGCGAAAGTAAGATTTATATGCAATGATGGCGGTGAAGAAGACGAAAGTAGATTCAATTATTGAATGTTAACGCGGTCGAGGTAGACTCACTATCTTGACCATTCCAACTCGGAATTGTAACTATAATTATTTGGTCAAAATCTATAAAAGGTCCCTGTATTTTTTTTCTTTTCTATGAAATTTAGTACCTTTACTATAATTTGATTGTTTTTAATATTTTACTTTTAAAATGTGTTTTTTCTTTATACTTGAGGCGAACTCTTTTCCAATTTTTTTGTCAATTTCATGGTTTATTTTTTAAAATATATAGTTATATAACACATGCATCTTGACTTCTTTAACAGTTGGATAAAATAAATATACAATTTTCTCTTTTCTTGTCTTTTTAAAATGCAAATATATATATATAGATCATGTCATATAATTAAGAAAATAAGCCATAAAATTATATAATCTTGACTTTTTTCTTTTTAATTTCGGATTGTGTTGCATTATTTTCTAGCTTTCAGAACTTAGTTTTTAGTTGGACTAAAGAGGAAAATCGATAAATCGACCGTCATAGATTCGAGTACACTTGAACATAGCTAACTCTAATTCAAAGATTAGAGGTTATGGATAATTAAGATATTATAACATGTATAAAAAACAAAATGCTTTACCTATTGAAAAAGTAGAAAACATACAATAACAAAATTCCAAAACAAACGTATATTACAGGAGGGTTGTATGCAATTAGACCTTATCATTTAAGCAATAAGCCACGTGTTATTGACATTGGCCTTGTATTTGGCTCTCTATTAATAGGTCACGTGCTTGGAAGGTTACACATATTGGCCAATTGGCCCCTTTCAAATTTCAACGATCTAATAGGTTGCCGTCGGCCCTTGGACTATTTCTTTGAATTGCTATATACCAAACCTTCTTTGTCCAAAATCAGCAATTTGGGGTCCTTCACATTAAATTTTTGCCTGCCAATTTGCATTTTCTGATAACCGTCACTGTTGAAAGTGGAACCGATCAGCTTTACCGGTTAGAGGCCAAGTCCTTGGACCAAGTAAAAGGTGTTACACCTAGGATGGATAGATGAGGCGTTAGAGAACAGTCGCATCCCTAAAAAATTAAAATTTTTATATAATTTATATATTTTTTCTATTTTTTTTCTAATTTTTTTCGATGATCTAAGTTTGTACCTCTTAAAAATTTGTAATTTTACTCTTTAAATTTTTAATATACCTTTGTGATAATTCATGCCACAATCATGAACTTGCGGTCACATGGGCTCCATCAGCTTGCATAGAGAGCATCGATACGCCAGCCAGGTTGCCAACAATGGCCTCAATGACATGATACGACAAGCCACTATCTTGCTCGTAAGTGGCAATTTCTCAGTTTCATTATCCATCCATTTTAAGAATATCCTAATGTCCCATATGGGAGTTGTGGTGGAGTATGGTGGCAGAGACGCCGGGGAAAAGGGTGGAACCACCTTCTAATTGAATGATACGAACACCGATAGAAATTGGACCAACACAAGGATGTTAAACAGCTTGGGAGATCAAAACATTCACATCAGCAGCAGAGTTCACAGCGAATGCCGGGTGGAGGGATTAGGGAGATGGGATTCCCCTTGAAGTTGATACGGACCTTGATGAGGTCCAGAAGAAGAGTGGAAGCGCGGGCGACGATAGATGCAATGCAGTGTGAAAGTGAAGGTAAAGTATAAATTTATACGGGATATAATGAGAGAAAACAGAGGAATGAGACGGGCAAATTGTTCAGGATACAAATTATTTCTCAATAATATTGTACGTTCGTGGCAGGCAAATTATTTGAGGTACATATTATCTCTCAATAGTGTCACCAAATGCCTATTACTCACTGTGCGCTTAGGACTTCAATCTCGAAGTCGAGAACCGAGTTTGGCTGTATTCCCCATGCAGGAAATCCACCAGCACCATATGCATAGTCCGGAGAGCACTGCAAACATAAAAAAATCCATCAGAAGCTTCGACAAAGAATGAGTTTCACCTCGATGTACCAAGAGAGAAGATACAAGTGTCGGTAAAACATTAAAAGAAACACCAAGTACACTCGGAATGAATTCATCGTTCAGTAGAATAGTACCCGAAGACGAGCAACTTCTCCCACTTGCATTCCCAGCACACCTTCATCCCATCCTACAGAAGATTGAGCATAACATTTAGGTCTCCTAAATGGGGTATAAGGTACTGCACAATAAGGAATAAGTATATACACGCAGCAAAAAAAAGCTAGATTTGGCGCTATTATGGCAATTGGCAATCACCACAAATTAGTAATTTGCAGAATATTCTTTCTTCTTTGTCCTTTTTCTCGATCGATATCGAGTTCAACCTACATGCACATTATAATCCTGTCCTATAACATTTTCCTTTACACCATCTCAATACGAGAACGCCTCTTCTAAGATGAGTATGCCGCCAACCAAGAAGGTGGTTTGTGGTCTCACATTACGCTATTAACGCACATTTACCTATCTTTTAATCAGGAAGAATGATTTTTCCTCATGTAAACAATACCATCCGTCATCTATTAATGAAACATCTCAATGGGGGGAAAATAAAAATCATGAAACTTCCGCAATCTCAAAGGTCAATGAGGTCGATGTCAACATGAAAACACACACTTGGATCCATCAGAACTGAAGAGGTAAGCATATTCTATACAACGGAGTACTTTCTCTTCACATAATAGCATCATATTCCGCCAAAGAATAATAAAACCTTGAGAAACAAGTGGAGTTTAGCTTTATCTTTTTCTTTCCTACAATTCACACCCCCCTGGCACGAGCATATCACTGCCACACACCACAGGCGGGCTATTCTTGCGACTCGAACCCAGGCCATTCATGGGGGACAATAGGCCAAACGCGGACATTCGAATTCCAGCGTAGAGAAAAGATTGTATAAAATAGTTACTATATATTTATCTTCTACTAAAATCATGTCACACAAAATATCAGGTAATAAGCAATCAGACAAAATCGAAGGTGTGGCAGATGACACTCATAAAAACTTTTAGTGGACCACAATCACAACCACCATTCAAATTGGAAATTCCGGTACACCAAACTTTCACATGCAACTCAAACCAATGCATTCATGTTCATTAATCAAAATACACCAAGAAATAAGGGTCCGTTTGGTTCTAGAAAATATTTTCTACTTTTTATTTTTCATTTTCAATTTTTCAAAAACTAAAAAACACATTTGGTTAATAAAAATAAAAACTTGTTTTCATTTTGTGAAGTGTTGGTATATAGTTTTTCAAAATAAAAATAAACAAATAGTTACTCATTAAATAATTAAATTAAAATATAATTATTAAAAAACGTTATCATTATAAAAAAAATAAAATATGATTGAATAAAAGATGAAAATAGTGAAAATCTTTTTATGTTTTCAAATCTTCACTCATTTTTGTTTTCATTTCCTAAAAATCATTTTCAAAATTTTCAACCAAACACACATTTTCTGTCGTCAAGGAAATGAAAATAACCAAACGCAACCTAAGCTTTCTACTTTGGGGGAAAAATCATAAATAGTTGGACATCCGTATGGAACCAAGCAATAGGCAATTAAGATTTACCTTTTGTAACAGAACCCTTCCCAATTTGAAAAGAGAAAGGTTGTTGGCCTGGATCCTTTGTGCTAAAAAAAGAAAACAAACAGAGAAAATAATTAATAATTCAATACTATGAGAGTTGTATAAGAAAACCCAATTCTTCCTTCTGGCAGAAACAATTACTCACCTCCAGAACTTCTCAGACAAATTCCCATTTTTTCCTGCAACAAAAATAATAAAGAAAACAAAATTCATATCATCAAACACAGCACCAAAAAAGGGGGAAAACAATCTTTTATCAAATTAGGGCTTTTATGAAAAACCCTTTTGATTATGTAAGAAAATATTGATGATTCAGAAAAAACCGAAGCAGGTTTTTTTTTTCAGGAAAAGTGAAAAGCTTGACATATATATAAAAGTAATAAAGAGAGTGGAAAAGGAGAGATAGCAACCGTAGCCGGTGCAGTGAACGGTGACGGTCTGACCGGGGATTGGTTTGGGACCGGTTCCGGGCCTGATGACTTGCTTCTCTACTCCCATTTTCAAGCTTTGATGATCGACTGGAATTTCTTAGGGTAATGTCTCTGTTGTCGGCGGCGTTATCTGATTGTCAATAAATAGTACAGAGATTTGAGGGTACTGAGCCAGAACCAGGGGGTGATCTTGGAGAACCGGGTTAGCCGGAGCGGGTACTTAGAGTCTAGTGTCTAATTAGTCATTAAACCAACTGATGTTTTGTTTTATATATCCAAAATTACGTTTATATTATAGTAAATAAAAAGTATTTAATTCGGATATATTTTTATATCTATTAAAATAATAAACTAGTGTTTCAAGATCATAAGATGACTATATAAGAAAAAGGTAAAAATTCAACAAAAAACTCAAAAAAAAAAAATAGATGCAAACATCACCAAATATAGATGAAGAAAAGTAAAGCCATCAACAAATAACAAAAAGATGCATATTACAATAAGCCACGTTGACAACACGTATCCAAATCCACTTCGAAGGTCTAAAACAAGGAGATTAACAAGATAATCAAAAGAACAGTCGTAGTGATGTCAAATTCAACTTTGATAAAAAAAATAAAAAAATGACCAAACGATCGATAAAAAACGTGCTAAAAGGCAGAAAAAACGTACTAAAAAGATAGAATAAAATGTGCCAAAAGGACGAAGTTATTTATTCAAAATTAAAAAACACAAAAAATAATACAAACGATAAAAAATAGAACAACAAAAAATAATAAATCCCATCGATGAACAACCAACATTAAAATTCATTATTTTTGTACAAAATTAAATGATGTAATGGGAATAATCTATAAAATTAAATTCATTCTTTTTCTACAATATAAAATTACACTACGAAATAAATTAACGTTAAATCGACGAAAAATTTGGTGAATATTGATGCTTAGGAAAAAAATATATGAAAATAAGGTATATTGAGAAAATTTTAAGAATCTATGACATTTTCTATGGTGTCAGGAAAAAACACCTCCTTTTTTGTCTAAAAAATATTTAAAAAATAGAAAACGCCTCTCAACTAGCACAATAAAAAATACCGTAAATTCTAAAATATCTCTTAATATACTCTATATTCCAAAAATTTATCCCTAAATACCTTGTTTACCCAATGAAACCTTAAATCGAACTTAACTTTTCATCTTAACCATAGTTGACTCCTTTCACGTATCCCCGACATAATCCATGAAATATGGCATAAATTCATGTTTATTATAATATAAATGATATCTTATTTCAATATATGAGTTCAAAGATTAATAGGATTGGTTCAAATAATAAGTAATTTGATATTATTTGAGTAAATCTCGAGTTTGAGTGTATATGTAAAAAAAATTGTTAAGAAATTCACCCAAATATACAGACAGGTAAAATACATAGAAGTTGAAATATATATGGTTTATATCATATTTCTTTTACCAGACAGAAATAATTACATTATCAAAATGATGAAGGAGTTGCAGTTCATCAATGTCAGGAAAAAGACATATTAAACCAAATGATATTATTTTTAGAATATTTTTCATCACATGCCATTGGAAGATTACTTTAAATCATTGCACCCTGCATCTTCATTCTCATGAAGATATAATAAACAAAACAAAAGTAAAAGACACAACAACTAAAATAAAGAGAGAAACTTGTTTTTTTTTTTTTTTGGGGGGGGGGGGGTGGAAATCACATACAAATTCCCCACATGGACTCTTAAACATTAACAACAAGATGCAGAGTTAGTAGCAATGAATTTGCCAATGGCTTTTCCAGTACTGTTTAAACACTCTCATTCCCACCATTGATGAACTGCAACTCCTTCATCCCTGAGCTTACCATACAAAGCTAAGCATTCCCAGTAAGCCCTTTTGCTCTTCTTCCTCGCATTCTTCTTTCTGTTCTTGTTCTTCGTGTTATTCGTTTGATCTTGCCACTGATTGTTGCACTCGAAGAACAATTCGTCCACCAAACCGATTACTTTCCTCTGGATCATCTTCTCCACAACTTCGGCTTCAGCTTTCATCACGACGTAATCTTCTTCACCTATGTTCTTTGCCAACCAATCCTAAACGTCTATCCGGTCACTCACCATTTCGGAACTGTAAACCTCGAACTCTTGGTTCCTTTTGGGATAGTTCTTCTCGAACCATTTCATCACAATGTTGTTATTGTCGTTGTCATCGGATCCGACATCGATGAACACTCTTCGAGGGTAATGTTCGAGGGAATCCCCTAACAAATCCGGAAGGAAATTCATTTTCTTCGAGTATGCAGCTCTTTTTCTTGGAGGCTCGTATAAAGCATCCTCTAAGCCTCTCAATGCTGCCTTCTTAGCCTCCATTGTCATCACGCAAAGCTTTCTCTTCGCCGTAGAATCGAGCAAACGGTTCTTTGGACCGAGCTTCTTCATCGCGAAGATTGTGGAACGATATTTCTTAAGATACACGATTCTATAATCCGATTGCTTCTGATACCTGGTTGAGATTTCATCACCCAATTGCATAACAACAATGCCACCGATTTTCACTAAACCATCCACGAACTCGAAATCAATACCCCGACACAAAAACGAAATCAAACCCTTCTTTCGGCAAAGAACTTTGCGAACACAAATCGGGTTCGAACACGACATCGATCCCATCATTGTTCATGAACATCAAACCTTCATCATCATAATCGACCCCTTCAATGGCGGAGTTCAAAACGAGAGCTTTCTGTCCTTTTCGGACAAGACCCTCGTCCACGAAATCTCGCCAGAGCAAGTTCCAGTACTCCAAGCTGATTGAACCGGAACTTTGACGAGACTCCATTGCCGTTGAAGGTCCTTTCAAAACGGACCTAATGCAAGGCAACGTGAAGATCACCGTCGCTAAAAACAACGAACGCGACAGAACAAGCAAGAACCTCGGGTCCGGAAGCTTAATAACCAAAAGGGTGTCGGGATTCAACGAAATACTGGGACTTCGCAAGTGATTGAGCCGATTGTAGTCGCGGGGTTTTGGTCGAGGAGGCCGACCCGTCATCTCCGTGTCGAATAACAGGACCTGTGTCTGAAAACAAAGCCAGGAAGTGCTTGAATTTCGCCAAATTTAGCCGAATTCGACTAAAGGGTGTCTTTCGATGACAAAATTTTCCGGGAACCCCCCCCCCTCCCCAAGAAATTTCAAAATAGACAATCTAAAGAACAGCTTAGCAAAAAGATCCTTTTTTTAGCGAGTGCAAAACATAGCAGCAGTGTGGTTTCCACCCAAGAGGGCAGCACGCGTGGGTCGAGCTCTGTAACAAAGATAAAGCAATGACCTAAACCTATCAATCTCCATGGCTGCTCCCACTTCTAAAAAAACCCCTTTTTTCTGTGCTTTTTTCTCTGTTTATGTGAGATCCATGGAGGTTCAGAAGAACCCAGATCCATGTTTCGGTAACATATTCGATTATGATCCGCAAGAAAGTAATTGAGACGATGAAGATAGAGAGATAGAGGGGAGAGTGGTGGTTTTGTGGGCTATCTAACCGGGGAAAGTTGGGAATTGTAAGCAAACAACACGGTTAGGTTCCTTCGAATATAGGGTTGATGAGCTGTGAGATGTGCGGCTGACATGTGATCGTCCTTCGGCCTTAATTTGTCTCATGGTTGAATGTTGTTTTCCATGCCGGACCACTTTGTTTCATGAATCATGTCTCTCCATCTCCAAAGTCTTTTGCTTTTTCGTTGGTCTTTTAGGAATTTGGGCTAAAATGACCCAATAGATTAAATATAGAGGCTGCCCACCATTTTTATTATCAAAACCTAAAATTTAATAAAATTATTGGTGAAATTAGAATCTTGTTTAGGATTAAAGGTGTTGATGTGTGTATTCAATTAATCGAATCAACTTATGTTAATGATCACTCATTGTTTTTATGTACGACTATACTAATAATTTCATGATTTAAAGTTAATGGCATTAACATTTAGGTTGTGTTTGGACACTACGGTGTAATTGCATGAAAATATAGTTTTTTTATGATACAGAAAAATCAGAAGTTAACCCATCATGAATTGGTCCCTATCGAGTAGCTCCACCACCTCACGA
The DNA here is from genome assembly GCA_019671005.1 of Hibiscus mutabilis. Taxonomy (NCBI): domain Eukaryota; kingdom Viridiplantae; phylum Streptophyta; class Magnoliopsida; order Malvales; family Malvaceae; genus Hibiscus; species Hibiscus mutabilis. The sequence goes on along the minus strand of CM033723.1, from coordinate 52,306,561 downwards.
AGAGGCACCGTATACAACATCTCACCCACAGACAGCCCCTGGTTAATGCAACTTATCAGCCACAGTATTGGCATATCTACGGACATGGTGTATTTGTCTCCCACTGTCTGGATAGGATCAGAAAAATGGAGCTTGCAAGGTTGTTGTTAAGAAGTATCTGGGAAGAGCACCGTACTGCCTGTTTCAACTTCAACGCGTAGAAATTCAAGCCTCCAAGCGTGTAACAGTACATCATGTACTGCCCATAGTTCGACATTCAAAGCTAGCAAAGTCCCGAGCTTCGAAAAGAATCCAAAAATCCAGAACCCATTCTCATCACGTAAGACTCCTCCCGCAGTTGCCATGTTCCTATGACCACCGACTTGTAACGACACAGATTTCAGAATCCGTGAATTGGTTAAAACCCGAACCGTGGGCCATGAGTTTTGGGCCTTTGAGGGCTCCATTGGGTTGTAGGTGGTTGTTGGACTTGTAGTTGGGTTAGGAGGATGAAATGAGGGTAGATAGGTAAATTCCTCTTTTGAAGAGAAAATAGAGGGTAACTCTTTAATTCTCTGCAGAAAAAATAAGAGAATGAGCTCACCATTGTCCTTTTTTTCTTCTACCTTCATCCATCCTCATCTCTTAACCCCCACCCAAAAGAGAAAGGTTGAATCTTTGTATTTTAAAGTGTGAATCTCGAATTTTGGTTTTGAGGCAAGTTGTTCAGCATCCAAGGATCTACGTTTTGAGGTAAGATTCATCAAGGTTGGTAAAGGTTAGAAATGGTTAGTTTTGTAGGGGGTTTTGTAGAAGGGTTCTAGGGGGAGATTCAATCTCGTTTTTCCAACTCTAAGAGTAAGTTTAGTTGGATTCTTTATCTCCTACAAGTTGTAACTCATTTACAACTTTCTTGTGTAGTGAAAGAGGTTGGAAATTCCTCAAAAGAGCTTGGAAAGAAGAAGGCTTGAGGAGCTTGGCTTGAAGCCTTCTTTTCCAGCTTTGAATCAAGGCTAGTACACTACTAACTCCTTTGGTTCATACACATCCTAAGGATGATGCTTTGTGTGCTAAAATTTGATATGTATGGTTGTTTTGGGTGTTGAATGCTTGAGACCCTCTTTAATGGCATAATATGGATTTGGTGTTAACAACTCGTAAAAGTTGGTACTATACCACCCAAATAACTTTCATAAGATGTATGATCGCTCTAAGGGGTTAAGGGTTGTGTTTTGAGGGCTTGAAAAGTAATTTTTTGAGCCTAGAAAGCCATTTCTGGGCATCAGTATCGGTATATGGGAAGGCAATACCGATAATCTAGTGTTTTGGGCTTTAAAAATACTGTTTCATTGAATGAACTGAGAGAGGGGTGTACGTTGTTCAACCTGCACCGGTATGCCATTGAAGAAAGTATCGGTATGGGTCGACCCGTACCAGTATGCGAAGGCTGGATGAAATTTCAGTAAGCTATTTTGGTATTGGTACGCGGACGAGCACTGATACCCATGGCCTAAGTATCGGTACGGTCGACCCAATAACGATACCTATAGCCTTTGAGAAATTCTAGTAAGCTAAATTTGTATCGGTACGCATGTGAGTACCGATACCCAAGAGGTATCATACTGGTACGCGATGGCCAGTACTGGTATCCACTGGGAAATCTAATATGATAATATAAAGGGTAATTCAAGAACTACGGCTCAACGGGCTTCTAATGTGATAAAATAAAGGGTAAAACTGAGAAACTGTGATTCAACCCTTATATACTGTAATGCCCTGATTTTGGGCCTAGGAGTTTTGGGGATGGTTTAGTCGGTTCGGTGGATTGGGATTAGAGATTCGAGTCGAATTCGGGATTTAAAATGGATTAAATATTTTTATGGGAGATAAAAATACGGAAAAATAGTCTAAAATCATTATTAATTATATAAATGATTTTGGTGAAAACAATTTTGGAAAATTAAATTCAGAAATGGGACATTTTGAGTTAGTGACCAAAACGCAAAGGTTACAAAACTGTTTTTAGTGACTGTTTTGAGAATGGATCAAAACATTGAATCTTTAATAAGCTAATAATCCAAAAGGGTTTCATCAGATTTCTCCCTTTAATTACTTATTTTTAAACAAGTTTTTAAGAGGTATAAATAGTGGAGAGAATTAATTAAACACAATTAAGCTTTTAATAAAAATTCATATAACAAACTTTGTAACTTCTTTCTCTTAAATTCTCTCCAGCCAAACACGTTTCCAACTTCAATTTCTTCAGGTAACAATCAGGATTTCATAGAGTTTTGATTTCATAAAGATTTTACATCAAATACTTATTGTTTTTACTTGATTTTCATGTTTTAACAAGTAATTAAGGGGAGAAATCAGCATTGGAGGTAAGGATTCGTTCTTCTCCCCTAATGAAAGGTTCTTTATTGAAATTCCCAAGTTCTTGATCCATTTTATATGATTTTCAATGGGTTTTAATTAATTAAACTCGGATTTATGGTTTAATTGGTGATTTATGATGGAAATTGAGGAATTTCGTAATTGATCTATTTTTTCTAAGTTAAGGATTGATTTATAACTTGATTTTGATGTTCAAAATGTTAATGAAGTGAGTTTTGATGATAGAATCCCGAAATCTAGTGAATCTCTAATCTGTTAGGTTAATAGTTAAGAAATTTTGAGGTGTTATGGTTGATTATTGTTTGCTAGAGGTTTGAGGTTGCTTTAGGTTGTTGATTAGATGTTATTTGATGCTTTTTGAATGTTGAGGTTCGTAATTAATGGATGGGTTGAGGTTATAGATGAATCGATAATGTTTTCGGTTGTTAAGATGCGGAGTTGTGGAGGATTATAGTTGGAAAATGTTAATTGTTGTTTGCTGTGAGTTTGGATGCATTATAATGCATTGGATCCTCTGTTATGATGTGTTTGAAACAGGGGAAAATAGTACGGAAGCGAATCTTGGTGTTGAGGAGTTGCCGAAGGCTTGTTTTGACATCGGTAAGAGAGGCGTTGCTTTATCGGTGAGTGAAATGGATAAGAATGGCTTTTCAAAGGTTTGAAAAGGTTTAATGGGAGTCTAGACTAAGCTTGATACGTTGGTATAAGACTCGAAAGTAAGTAAAGTGGTTTTCTCTCTCGATTTCGATTGGCAAATGATTTATGAAATGCACTTGTTAAATGATTGTTTACCTCTTGTTTTATGCATGAAATGAGCATGGTTTAATGCTGGAAATTGATATAAAATGATGTTAGATGCATTTGGAAAGTAATGCATGATTTTAAAGAATGTTTATGAACATAGTTTAATGTATGTTGAAACGAATTGAATGATGCATATGAAAACTGTGAGGTATGTTTATAAAAGTGGATTATATTGGCAAGTGATGAAAATGTTATGGAAATGTTATCGAATATAATTGGCCGGCCATAGGATTTAAAGTGCACTATAATAAGTCGCCCGTAGTTGTAGAGGTGGTACGAGAGGTACTTACTCCGATCATGTGAACCCTAATGTTGTTGAGGTAACACCTAGATGTCTTTTACTCCAGCTATGAGCTGTAGATGTTGATGCATCGAGGGTGTGTACTCTAAGTTGGAGGATTAGCCTTGGTAGTGTTAAGGTGGTGCATGTGTTGCATGACTCCATGCCATTGAGCTAAAGAGATTGCGAGATCTCTTGGAAATCCGTGTATTCGATGTTAATGATGATTTATGGAAAGGATGTATATGGTAATGGATCACTTGAAAGCCAATATAATGTTTTAATTGTATCATGTTGATGGATTGGTTTGAACAATGTGGTTATACATGTTTTACTCCTTAAGCTTCGTATATGGGGTGTTATGCATGAGAGGGCTTAAGTGGAGGGAATTGCATATGGGAATATGTTGTGGAATCCATGATACATGTTGCATAAGGTTTGATATGTTGATTTTATAAAGAGTAAGTGCATGTTTTCAAAGAATGGCACGATGGCTTGAAATGGTTTTAAACTGCATTGGATGATGTTTTGTGTTTTGAGCGCTCCTCACTAAGCAATTATTGCTTACGCTCTCTTTTATCATCAATGCAGATTGATTGAGTGCAAGTGGCCTAGCAAGCAGGGAGGGAATTTCCAAGACTTGATTTACCAAAATATGTTTGGGTTTTAAAGTAGTAATAAAAGCAATGTGGCTTAAATGTTGTTGGGAGGGTTTGAGTGGTTACCTTTCTATTTGAGCAAGTTTATATTGTGACTTTGGTCTTGTGACAAGCTTGATTTGTTGTATTTTGCTTATGGTTCATGTTTTGGTTGCTTGAGTATAGGGAGCATGCCTATAGTTACCTTTGAAACATGTTGATCATTATTTGATGATTGATCTATGGTAGCTGATGTTAAATGATCTATGATGATGTTACATGATTGTTGGAGGCATGCTTAAGTGTTAGAATCCCAAAACAAGGTTAAAAATCAGCAAACTTTGACATTTCAGGCCAGTCGTATCGATACGCGTGTGCCCGTATCGATACAGGTAAGTATTTCTAGGCACAGCGTATCGATACACGAGTCTTCGTATCGATACGAGTAAGCACATATCAGGCTTAGCGTATCGGTACACGGATGACTGTATCGATACGTGTCTACGATATTAAGCATAGCATATTGATACTTGAGGAGGCGTATCGATACGGTTTTGAGTTACTAGAATCTAGAGTTTTTGAGAATGCTCAAGCGTACCGATACACTTGGCCACGTATCGATACGATCAGTGGTTAAGTTAGTTAAAAGTATATTTTAAGGTTTCTGTTTTCTCCCGTTTTAGTCCATGAATGATATTCTTGCAATTAATGAGTTTGAACGATCATTTTGACCTGAAATTTCACCATTACGAAATTGGCCTTTGAAAAAGTAGAATTTATGTTTTGATCCCTAGCTTACAAATATGATCAATTGGATATCAATTTGATGCCCGATTGAGTTGAGTTATACCTATGATTAGCATGTACATGTAGGTTAATAATTATGCCTCTAGATAAGATAAAAGGAAAAAATGGTTGCATTTTCCAAGTTCCTCTTCTAGGTTTACTTTGGTAAACCTTTTGTAGCTCGCTCGGTTCGGTCTTGCGACTAGGCCGGGTCGAGGGGGTTACATATATAAGGATAATGTGTAATAACTTGGTAAAACCTTAGGTGACTTATTTGTAATAGCAACTATAGGGATTCTTGGCCCGTCTGTCATGTCTGTCTAATCTGTACATCTGTTATGTCCGTCTGGTTCATCCGTTAGTTCTGGTCTATCTATTAGTCTGTTTGTCCTGTTTGTACAGTTTGTCAGTTCGTATGTTTGTTCATCTGTTCTGTATGTTTGTATGTTTATATGTTTAGTCTGTCTGATCTGTATATTTGTTCGTATGTTACTTCGTCTGGTCTGTTGGTTCATTCGTTTGTCTATCTGTCTGTATGTCTAGTTCTTATATCTGTCTGTCTGGTCTATCCGTTGGTCCGTCTAATCAGTCAGTTTGTCTAAGTAGTCTGTCTGATCTGTATATATGTTCGTATGTTTGTAACACTGGTTTCGAAACCTACTTGGCAGTATTGAATTTGGGCAAAAGGTTTCGAAACCTCCCCTAAGGTTTCGAAAACCCCCTTGCTGGTTTCGAAACCATGCGGGCAGAAACACGGGCTGGGTTATTTTTTAACCCTAAAAATTAATTTTAAAACACCCCCAAACCTATTTCCTCTCCATTCTAAACGAAAATCTCTTCAAAACCTCTCGAATCCTCTTAAAATCTTGGCCTTATATCATCATTCTACCTCAAGCTTTTGGGTGTTCTCATCATCTTCATCGTCTTTTCAAGGTAAAAATCATCAAAACTCATCCTTTTGTTTGTATTTAACTCCTTGATTAAAAGAAGTTTCGCTGCTTTATAATTTCCAAAATAGTGATTTGGGCTTATACAATAGACATAAATTGAAACTATCATCTCTTTGTTTGTATTTAACTCCTTGATTAAACATCATAACCATGTTAATTGATTAAGTGCCTTGTGAGAGTTCATGAGAAACCTTCCCTCTAATCATCCACCAAAAAATGAGAAAAAAGAACCTTGGATCAGTTTACGACTCTGATTTATTTCTGACTGGTTCTTTTTCGTGATTTTTCTGATCCATGGCAGATATTTGCAGAACAAAATTCAACATGAGGAACAACATAAGTTCCACTTCTTTAATAGTTTTTTCTTTCGCAAGCTTGCTGATATAGATAAAGGTTTATCTAGTGCTTGTCAAGTGAGGGCGGCATTTGAACGTGTTCGTAAATGGACTGGGAAGGTGGATATATTTGAAAAGGATTACATTTTCATTCCCGTAAATTACAGGTGATAAACTTATCTGTTTTTTCTCCAAGGAACGAGAACAATTCTTTATTTATGTAGCTCTTTAATACGAGTTATAAACACATCTTTGTGACAGTCTCCATTGGAGTTTGATTGTCATCTGTCATCCTGGTGAAGTGGCTAATTTCAGAGGCAAGATCTTAACGGATTGTTTCAGCTTACTGTAGCAACCTAAGAAGCAGGGGGACGGCAAACGAACCCCGTTTCAAGTACCCGATACGTTCCCGGTACGGGGACGGCTGGGATACGTACCGGGGACGTGTCACGGTGGCGGGGTACGGCTGAGCAAGATCGGGGACGTGCGATGTTTATATGGGGACGTTTCGGGGACGGCATGTGACTTTCACATACGTCCCCAAGGTCATTTTCATTGAAAAACTAAAACAATAACGTGAAAATTTTCACCGGAACGTATTCTCGAAACGACGAACCAAATCGGAAATCAAAACAGCGTTGGACGGCGCACACAACCGGCTCAAAACGCGGTGAACTATGGGCGGTGTAAAACTGAAATTTTAACGTCTAAAGAAAGAAGAAAAAGTGAAGAAGACGAAGCAAAGAAGATGACTTTGGTGGGCCAGAAAGCATTTAATTTTGCTTCAGTAATTTTATGGGGCCCGTAAAAACCATTTTTTCTTCTTATTTTATTATCATTTTTTCTTATATTATTATCATATTTTTTCTTTTATTTTCTTATTTTTGTTTTCTTTAACTTTTTATTAAAAATTTATTATTATATAATTTTATGAAAACAATTATATTCTTAACTTATTTGTGGTTTGTTTATTTTGAAAGATGTTAATAATATTTAATTTGTATCATTTAATATTGTTTTAAACTTAATTTATTTTTGAGTTATGAGATTTGACATTTTAATATTGTGATTTGTTTATAGGTTGCTTTTTCTTTTTACTTTATTTATCTTAAGGATGTATCTTAAGGATTTCGGATATTGGGTGTGTATTGTATTTGTAACTTGTTTTAACGCTTCTTCACTCAAGCTTTAAATAAGAGTGGGTAAATATCCATTTCAGCCATGTTATCTTTTAATTTTATTATTTTAGTCTTTGATTTTCTCTTAATTTAGAATGTAAAGTTAAATTTTCATTTAATTTAATCATTTAATTTTAGTAATCTTCTAATTTAAGTGTTAGAAAGTAATTTAAAAATTATTAGTAGTAAATTTAAATAACTATAATTATAATTAATGTTTAATAAAATTTTAATTTTAGTTCTTATTGTATTATGAATTTTAACAATTTTTTATTATATATATATATTAAAATTTATTTTATATTTTTCGTACCCTTGCCGTACTCGTACCCTGTAATTTTAAAAATTGTCATTTTCTATTCCCGTATCCGTATTTGTACAACTTAGGTAGCAACTAGGACTATCTCCATTTTTACTTTTCCTTCAGTTGTCTTGCAGATGATGAAGCTGAAAAATTACATAACGTCTCTTGCATTTTGTACATGAATTCAATTAGAGGAAGTCATAGAGGCCTTAAAAATCTTTTTCAAAGGTAAATTATTCATGATTATTTTCATAAGTAGTTACTTTGCTATTGCTTTGGAACTTAATACAGAAAACCATTAGGGTACATTCTTGTCTTTTGTGTGTGTATGTGTTTATGTCGACATTATTACCCAATTCTTTTACAAAATAGTTTAGTTTCAATCTGTTTATCTGATATTTTATGCTTGCTTTCCAATATTTCTAGCATACTTGAGTAAACAATATTTTACAGGACTTGAGTGGAACCTCTTGAGCTACACTTCACACGACTATGTCCATACGTTCTGAACTCTTTGAAGTTCATTGAGCTGCCAGTCTTCCGATGTGTTTTGAATACCTTTCAATCCCTTTTTTATCTCTCTATTTTAAAGGAAAAGTGGCACACATGCCAGCCTGTCATTATGACAGCTTTTAAGATCAAAACATACAAACGATGCATGAAAACCATTGACCAAAACCCGAATTAGCCCATTGACTTCTTAAATGTATTCCAACTGCAAGGGATGCCTTTTGCAGACGAAGGCCTAATGGCTATCCTTCACCCTCTTATCTCGCTCAATTTATGTTGTTTAACAATGAAAGTAATAGAATGAAGAAACACTAAACTTGTTCGAGAAATGCTGTTATTTAAAAAACAAAAAATCTTACGATATGACATAACAGCTACTTATCAGAAGAGTGGAAAGAGAGGCATAGAGATGTGGCAGATGATGTTTCTTCAAATTTTTTACATTTACAGTTTGTCCAACTGTAGGTATTTCTCTTCTTGCATCTTGCACATGAAGGGAGCCTTAAAATGGTCACTCATAAAGGGAGCCTTTTTTAGGCCAATTTTAAAATTAAGCAAAGTCTTTGGTTTTATTGGGGAATAGTAGCTGACGTAAGCACATAAACAACTCTATTTTACATGGGATTTTCCCCCTAATCTGCAATTAGCATGTTATGTCCATTGAACTTATTAGAGAGCATCAGTTTATTTCACATTTGCTAAATTGGTTTACCGTTATTTTTTAATTTTCATTCTGTATGATTCAGCTACCACAACAGGGAAATTCATTTGACTGTGGCCTCTTCTTGCTTCATTATATGGAACTCTTTCTTCTTCAAGCGTCAACTAACTTCTGCCCTTTCAAGGTAACAAGATTTTCCAACTTTGTTAGTGTTTCTATTGCACTTTGCAAAATGTTATTCTCGTTGCAAGAATTGTACCATTACTCAGGACTTCCTATTTTACTTCTTGTTGCTGCTTGAATCACCCTGCTAGTTGCCATAAAATTAGTAGTGTGAACTTGCAAATGTGGTCCTTTGACGCAGCTTTGTTACTTGTATGTCACCTGTTTATCATATAGAACTCTAACCTCCCACAGAGAAATTTGTTTATCATTTTATTATGAAAATTGTAGGGAAGGTTTCAGATTTATTTTTCACCTCTACTGATTTTATCTTTGACCCTTTCTTTCAGCTTAATAGGCATTGGTTTCCACCTGATGAAGCTTCTTTGAAACGCTCTCATATCAAGAAGTTAATCTATGAGATCCTAGAGGAACAATCTCGTAGTTCCACATCAGGTGATGGTATTTATAATGATCCATCCTCCCTCTTACCTGGCCGAAGTGAACAAGAAACTGCAGCACAGATTGGCAATTCGGCAGAAACATGTCATGGTTGTTCCTCAAACTCCACTGTTAAGCACTGGCCTAAAAGTTTTTTGGTGTCCCCTCCGATAGTTCGAAAAGGTCGTAAAGACTCAGGATTGGGAAGTTTTAAATTTTATGAGGTGGAAACGGATGGAGGACTGCTCTCTCATGGAAATTTTTAGTTGATTGACACACTTGGTAAAAGAAATGCCATGTCACCTATAGAGGTAACTTCAATTTCTTTATTACCAACATCTGAAGCTTAAAGCATGAATATATTAAGCAAATTGCTAATGAAAAGTATGCTCTGTGTGATTCACCTCTTTGTGTATGTGTGTGTCTTTCATTGTTAACGTTATGTAACCGCGTCTTTTCCACCAAACTAAGCTGTTTTATAACAATATTGTCTTCGTGATCGAGCCTAGTAGTGACTTAATCAAAGATTAAGAATGTGCGACGTTTCTTTCAATATTTTTGCATTACATCAAGTGCCGCAGCTCCTTTTGCTGCATCTGATGGGGCTGCTTGCTTATGATCGAGACAGTTAATTTACTTCAAAGTTGCCATCGAGACTTCGAGTCTTGACGTGTAAACCCAAAATTGTAAAATCCATGGTTCATGAAGAATTTTGGTCTGAAATTGTTGCATTTTTTCCTCCTTGAACCAGGAAACAGAAGAGACCAGTGAAGAAATAGCTGGTGATTTACCTTCGGATCTAGATGGTCAGCAAGTTGCTGGACCGGTGACCGAATCTCGCTTACATATGCAGTATCCTAGCAAAGCTTTTAGATCGAGAACATCATGTAACCAAAAAATCCCATTGCATTTCGAGGATTCAGCCTTAAAGAAGTTAATTGATTCTCTAGAATCGTCAGGGATGGGGCTAGAGGATACTGAACTTCTTCCAGAGTTTGAGGTATCTTCTCTACGGGGGGAATCCGATAAACCCGAGCATTGCTCGACCTCAAATGAAGGTGGTTCCTCTGATTGTATCATTGAAGATTCCCAAGAGTCGAATGGCATTTGAAATGACATTGAGTTTGAGAGTACATGTTCACCTTCCTTACGGAAGGACATGTCTGCTGCATTCAATCAACAAGAAGATATAACTACACGAGTTGATATTGAAAAAAGTGGCATGCCAACATGCGACGGAGATCATGTGTCCGAAGGCGATGAACAGCAAGTTGCAGAAGCTTCGTAGGCATATAGTCTTGTTAACGGAGCGACGAACATGGTCGAAAACGTTCGAAAGGCATTTGCGGTGGCCGCATCATCCCCATCATATTATGATCTTGAGTTACTCAAGTTACTTATTATAGAATTAAGTGAAAAATAAGTCATTTATCGTTTGATTCAAATCTAAATTTTATTTTAGTTTGAGTTATTCTTTAGTTAGCATTATTCTTTAGTTAGCAAATAGTGTATAGATTAATAACTAAAATGTTGCAAAACTAAATTGTTAAATTGAAATACATTAATAATTATTATATTAAAAGGAAAATGGAGTACACAATCTTACGTAAAATTCGTGGTTCAATGCATTGATACCGTATCTAATTTAAAATTAATCAATGGATTAGAATTAAAATATATGTAAAATAATGGGAAAATATAAAGAGTTAGTGGTTAAAATTTAAAATGTAGAGTTTATGGATAGAATTTAGGGTTTAGAGGTTATGGTAGTATGATTAGGGATTTAGGTTTTAACTTATAAATCTTAAATTTTAACCCGATCCCTAAATTTTAACCATAACCTTTAAATTTTAAACCCATAAACCTCTAAATCGTTAACTTTAAATTGAATCTTTAAACCCTAACTTATAACCTCTAAACCCTAAACTCTAACCCTAACCCCTAAATTATAACCATTGTCCCTAAATTCTAAACCCTACACTTAAACCCCTAAACTCTACACCCTAAACTAAATCCCCAAACCCTAAAACTTGTAAAAACTAGAAGTTTTTCGAAATATTTATGGTTAAATTACATGTCGCATATGAGATTCATTATCCTTTTAGAGTGGACATTGCTACAATTCGAAAGAAAAATTAAGACAACATATAGTATATGAATTCACTACACATGGGGCGGAAACAAATAATTTTCACAAGTGTTTTAATTTTGAAGTTTAGGGTTAAAATTTATGGTTTAAAGGTTATGTGTTTAGTTTATGGATTTAGAATTTAGGGTTTAGAGTTCGAATTTAAGGTCTAGGAATTTATGTTTTAACGTATAAAGCCTAAATTCTAACCCCAAACCTTACATTCTAACCATAAACCCAAAATCTATTCATAAACCCTAAAACTAAGGCACTTGTGAAAACTTTTTATTTATACCGTTGTGTATGGAATAATTACTCATAATATATTATTATAAATATAATCAAAAACCAAAATATTATAGATTAAATCATTAAGTTAATTTATGTTTACACCGTAAACTAGAGTTTAGATTAAATCCTAAATTTAATCATAATCCTACATAGAGAAAATGGAAAGAAAACTTTAAGAAAAGGAGGTGATACTTTTAGTGAGTCTAGAACTCATGACTTAAAAAATATAAAGGAACAAAGATGAGCAGCTTGATCAACCGGCTAAATATACTTGCTCAAATTTAAAACTAACAAGTTTAAAGAAAAAATTATACTATACGACAAAAAGAAAAACATGTGTCATTTGTTACACCGAAGTAAATGTGTTCGATTATAAAAGATTATTTTTTAATATATATATATATAATTAGTTCCACAATTTAATTTTTTTGTTACAATTAAGTCTTGTTACAATAGTAGTTGCATACTTGTGGTCAACAAAACTTAGTCGTTCTATCAATTTAGTTATAATTTAAAATTTTTAATTATTTATATTTAAAAATCTTATTAATGGAGTAACCATGTTTAATAGCAAGCAGCTTTATGGTCATAAATGGATTTTCTCTATTAGTACGTTAGTTATTTAGTAGTAGAGTTTTGTGTCCATCGAACTATCACAGATGTGGCTTATTGAGTTTATGGACAATAGGTTATCGAGTTAATAGACAATAGCATGTAAAGGGTTGGAGAGTTCTTTATAGGGTGTAATATTAAAATTTTCAAATATGAAGTACTAAATTTGTTAAATTACTTCAAATTATGATCAAAACGGGTAGAATGTATAAGTTTTGAGACTAAAACTTTTATTATACCGGAACACGCTAAATATTTGTTTCAATTTTAATTTTAAGTGATTTGTTATAACGGTCACTACAATCACGTTACTGCAATAGAAATAAAATAGAAGTAGAGAAGGAGAGATTTAGAAGTTGAGAAAGGGAGAGAATAAATTTAGATGAGAGAAATAAGTTGTTTCGTAACAATGAACATAAAATTATTTTTACGATTATTTTTATTTTTATATAAGCATAAGTTGTCATTCTATAAATGACTAGAAATAAATAAAGTACATTAGAATTGTTTAGACTCTCCTTTCACATAATTTTTTTATATTCCCGCGATTGACAACTTGATCGACATGCGAGGAATGGCTCCTCTGATCATAGTGTCCTCCGAATTTAAACTTTCAGGCTGCCCTCTTTCATTCATAACATTTGTTTGTAATAAAATTTTAATAAGATAAATAAAGTGTAACTTTTAAGAGAGAAAAAGTGACCCATTTGTAACCAAGCACGTAATTAAGTGATATAGAGTGAATTTCTACCTTTTTATTATTTTGTCCTAAACCGTAAAAATTGATCTCCACTTTACGTCAATCTGACCTATTCAGGTGCCCTTCCACGTGTCTTCCAGTGGTACAAACCGTAAATATCCTCATTTCAATGCCCTTCCCAATCTTCTTCTTCCATCGTTCTCCTCTCGCTTCACTTAAATTAATAATTTCCTTAATACATACTTATTAAATTATAAATAAATTTATTGTTTTTTTTTAAATATTCTCAGTCTCACCCTGTGTTTTGAATTCTTCTCCTAGGTTTCTTTAAGTATTTTGTTTTTTTAATATTTTATGGTCAAAAGTTTGTGGTAATTCGGATGCAAAAGGAATGGCGAATATGAACCACCAGCCAACCTCCATGTACGATTCAGGCGCCATGGACATACAGCAGAACCTAGAAGAAGAATAAGACGACGACGTTCCTGGCGGAGGCGGAGGAGGGGGAGGGGAAGAGTCGGTGGAAAACCCTCAGATTGGATACCAAGACGGCGGCGCTCTTACGGTAATAAATAATGACATGGAAGAAGCTTCTCATGCCCATATTGATGGTAAAGGATCCGATTTACCCGCCGGTCCCGGTAATGCTGGAGCTGATCAGCTCACCCTCTCCTTTCAGGGGGAAGTTTATGTGTTTGATTCCGTTTCTCCCGACAAGGTTGATTGGATTAATTAATGAGTTTATTTGTTAATTTGGCTAATTATTTAGCGACCTTTTGTGTTTTAATGCTAATATTTAGCTGAAAATCATTGGTTTTTGCATCTCTGTTCTGGTTTATATATTTAGGTATTCAATTACTTTGTTTACAGTAAGTAATGCCTTGGGGAGATATAATTATTGCCTTCACTCGTAGTACTAAATTTGTGGTTGCGGATGCGGTCGCAGTGTCGCTGTTGTGGATGTCGCAATATTGATCTTCTAGGAACATAGGACCACAGTACTGTATCTCCAAAATTGCGGTGCCGTGGTAACCTTGAAAACGTGAAGATGCGGTCGCAACTTAATACTATACCTTTACTTCAAATCTCCTCAATTTACATACATTTTATTTATCTAAATCAGGTTTAGTTTGTCTGCTTGTTATGCTGTGCGTTGATGGTGTGATTCTTTGTGCTTGGTTTTTTCAGGTACAGGCAGTATTGTTACTTCTAGGTGGATGTGAAATCCCTTTCAGGCATTCATGCATTTGAGGCAGTTCCTGTTCGTCAAAGGGTATGCATTAGATTAACAGTTCGAGTTATCTTGTAACGAATTCTTTTAAGGAGGTTCTGTTTTGTTCATGTTTTTACTTCTTTTATTGTGTTCTCTAGGGCATTGGTGACTTTCCAGGGAAGTCGGTTCAACCACAGAGAGCTGCTTCTTTAAACCGGTTCAGGCAGAAGAGGAAAGAGCGGTGCTTTGATAAGAAAATCCGCTATACCGTGTGGACAGAAGTTGCTCTCAGGTATTCAGATGACCAGTTTCTCTTCTTTTTTCCACCCGGAGCTTGTTTTCCAAGCCACTTTCTAACATGCTAGATGTGGTTTGTCAGGATGCAACGCAACAAGGGTCAATTCACATCAGCCAAGGCAGTGTCTGATGAAGTAGCCTCAGCCTCTTCGGGTTCAAATGGAATGCCAGGTTCCGGACAAGATGAGCAAGAAACTTTGTGAGTAGCTTTTCCTATGATCAAAATTTTCTTTAAAGTTATCATTGGATTGGTGTTAGACCTCACTTAAAGATGTTAGTTTCAAGTTTGTACTTCAGCTATCGTTTGTTACGTGCCAATAAAAGGGACTTTTGTAGTTAACTTATTTAGTTTCCTATTGTTTTGCATAAATTTTCTGTGTAGATGTAGGCACTGTGGAATCAGTTCTAAGTCCACCCCTATGATGCGGCGTGGACCTGCTGGTCCAAGGACTCTTTGTAATGCTTGCGGACTCAAGTGGGCAAATAAGGTTTGTGAAATCACAAAATATTTCTTTTGATTAGTCTATTCCTCATTTGATAACACGCTGGCTCGAGAAATCATACTATGGGATGGTTGACAGTCCTTACGTTTTGATAATTATGTGTTCTTCATGATTCTAATGATATTTACTCGCACAAGATTATGATTAATCCTTGTGATTGTTAGAACAGCATATCTCAGGAGTATACTATGAGATGATTGACAGAATTATACTTGTTATTTCGTGGTGCATGTCGTTTCACAAACAATTTACTTGATTAGATGTGAAATTAATTCACCCTTGTGCGTCAAATTGATAGCGAGTCTGAAACTAGAGGAATGCTATACAGGGGCATGAACACCGAAGTATGTTCTATTTTGTTTTGGGTTATTTTGTTCGAGGTTTGCTGTTGATTTTCTAAAGATATTTAAGACCTTGTACAGTCCTCTAGATAAATGGGTTGGTGAATATTGAATTTCTTCTTCCCCTTGATGACTCACGTTGAGGGAAAACCAATGGACCATCAGTTTCGGGTTATTTTGTTCCGAAGTTTGCCATCAGTCGCTTTAGTTTCTCAGATCGGAACTGTAGGAAAAGCATTCTTGGGTGCATAATCAAGCAAACCTTAAATGTTCTTCAAAAGCCCAAGAATGATGCAGAAAATAACTCATCTCTTAAAATATGATAAATCTTCCATAATCTTTCAGTATAGTCACTCGGGAAGTATCGACTTTGCAGGGTGTTTTGAGAGACCTTTCAAAGGTTTCCACTGCAGCAATCCAGGATCCGACTGCAAAGACTACTGAGCAGGTATCGCCGACTCATAAAACAACATTGATCACTCTTTTTATTTGATTTGTTTCCCAAGTATTCTATGAATATTATTTGAATCGTTACTCCACGGGGTGTTTATCAGAGTGATGCCGAAGCTAATGACGCTGAGGCTGGAACTGCAACTACAGATGTTGTATCTTCATCGAACGGAGATAACTCCACCGTCACTGCCGACAGATGAGTGGCCGGTTCCTTCAACCAAGGTGAGTGGTATGTTACTTGCTGGTTGATAGGCAGATGTCGAAACTTTGTTGTAAACATCGAGTTTGTTCGACAACTGTATATATATGGTTCATTGTTTCCACTCTTTATGTAAAGAATTGAGAGTGCCAGGTACAGCCTAATTAGTTTCTGTAACTTAGGAGTAAGAATTAAACAAATAGTAATTTTATTATCCATGGGCATTTGTCAATTGGGGTTTGGCTTGACAGACAATTTGTTTTTTACTTAAAAATAAATATCATAAATTTTATAGTAAAAATAAAATTAATAACACATAAAAATAATTTAAAAAAAATTAATACTCAAAATAAATAATTTAAATTTTTTAATAAATTAGATAAAAAAAAATCAAAAAAAATAATTTTAGGGACCTAATTGTAAAAAAATTAGGGGACTTAATCATAAAAATAATAATTTTAAGGACTAAATTATAAATAAAAATTTAATTTTAAGGACTTAATTATAAAAAATATATATGGGTATTATTATAACTATCCCCCTAAAAAATTTTAGAATAAATTATTTTACAATTTTTATTTTCTCTTCTTTGAAAGTCGGATATTTTAAATTTAAAATTTATTAAACTTATCCTCAATTATAACTTATATATATTTTATTCAATCCATTTTTTATTTAAAAATCTGACCCGATTTAATTTTTATAAACTTAAAAAAATTCTCATTATACAAAAATTTATTATAAAATTTAAAATTTAATCGACAAAAATAAAACTTTCAATGTCGGACGTTTTAAGTTGAAAAATTAGATTAAAAAAATCGAAATAATTTTATAAATCACTTTTTTTAACGATATGAGTAAGATTAGTTATCTAATTAATTGAATATCATTATTATACTAAAAAAATAACTCTACAACCGATGTGAATCGACAAAAACCGAAAGACTTCAATGTCGCAACTAATTGGCTAGCAAATCGACTTTTCTTAACTTTGTTTCGCATCATTTTAGATTCCTTGATATTGTTAAACCATGTCCATCAAAATTCTGGTAAACCGGACTATTAAACAAACATTTGAAATTCCTATTCCTAAATTTAACATGGAATGAAAACTGACCCTAATTACAATTACCCGAAAATTTAAAACTGGAATTGGCACTATTTATATTGACATGTTCCAAAACTGGTTTTTTTTATGTATTCATCGGAGAGTCCAATGACTAATTCTTTGCGTTTTGATAGTTTATTTTGGTTTTCTCAAAATTGATTTAATCTTTACAATCAACTAGATGAAGATAGGAAACCCATTTTTCATTTTATTTTCAGTAAACTTTATTTATATGATTCTTTGAGTTAATAATTTTTTAATATCTTTTGTTTATCATGTTATAATGATTTGATTACAAATCAAATGATTAAGAAAAAATATGAATAAATTAATATTTTTCTTAGGTATGTGTACGTAATCAAATGATTAAGAAAAAATATGAATAAATTAGTATTTTTCTCAAGTTGGAGTAGTATTACTTATAAAAAAGTATTTAAATTAAAATCAATTATAATTATAATATTATAAATATTTACAATTAAATTTAAATAAAAATTTAAATAATTAATTTAAATTTTATAAATTCTACTCAAAAAATTTCAAATGAAATTTAAATTTATAAAATAATTTTTTCACAAATTCTACTAAAAACTTTTTAAAACTAAATTCAGAAAAAAGAATCGATTGAATAACTATTTTTTATAAATCATTTTTTTGAACTATTATTTTCATATTTAAGGTTTAGGAGTTTAGAAGGAAACAGTCTTATTGAATTTAATTAAACTTTAATTACCCGGTTCCTTAGCAAAACCCAAGAACCGGTTTTTTCCTGGAATCCAACTTCTCCAAAAACAACACTCAGCCGATAGATCCAAACACTCTTTGCCGTTTCGCATCATTTTCAACTTCCATTTTTATTTTCAAAAAAAAAAAACCCGTCAAAAGTCACCGATCGCTTCGCCGGCAGGAAACTCGCGAGTTGTCTTCGTTAAAGTTCGAGAAACTCTGCAATTTCGGGATTTTTTGGTATACAGGGAAGGCTTAAAACGAAATTTACGTGTTTGTGTTGGAATTGATGGGGTTTTTAGTACTATTTTCGGTTTATGTGGATTTGGAGTTGGGATTTCAGCCGGTCTTGTGATCGGTTATTATCTCTTCATCTTCTTCCAGCCTAGCGATGTCAAGGTACTCTTTGATCTTTGTGTGTTTGTTTGTTTATGTATTAGGTTGAATTTAGTATAGAACGTGTTTTATGCTAACCGCTCTTTATTAGATTCGATGGTTAATTATTTTTCTGCATCTTTCGTTGTTCTGCATCATGTTGATTTGTTGTGAATGTTTGATACTATTATTGTTGCTGATTGACGGCGTTAGAAATTGTTTCTTTAGTCATTTTGCATCCCTTGAAAGATTATCGTAACTGATGGAAGCCTTAGCAATCAAATGCAAGTGAAATCATATGGGACTAATCATATATGAACTTACATTGTTTGAAATATTACTTAGTTATGATTCTAGTAGCAGAGGTCCCTTGAGCTGAGCTTAACAAAAGTAAGCCACGGTTCGGTGACCATACATAGATATGGGTATAGGACATAATCCTCCTAAGTCCTAAGAACTAAATACGTGAAATCTAGGGGGAAATCTGAAACATACTTGCCATAGACACATCTGTGTCTGACACTCTCACCAAAGTTCGAGTAACATTGCCTCCCCAAATCTTTTTTTTTTCATTTGCTCATGGTAAATGAGGAAAAACAACATACACGGAGAGCTGAAGAAAAGAATGTTATATGTGCTGCATCTTGTCAATATTTGATATCTGGTACCTTTATTTGGATTTTTTTGGAGTTCATTTCGGCACATGTTTGCTTTATCAGGATCCTGAAATCCGTCCATTGGTTGAGCAAGATTCAGAGACTTTACAAAGGATGCTTCCAGAGATACCACTCTGGGTAAAAAACCCAGATTATGATCGTGTACGTCAATGTCATTAGTCTCTCTCACATTTTTTCTAAGCCATTCTACATATGTTTTACTGCCTTGTATTATGATTACTGCATTTTTTCTTTTGTTGTGGTATATGTGAAGGTTGACTGGATAAACAAGTTTTTGGAATATATGTGGCCTTATTTAGACAAGGTTTGACCTCTGGTCCAAACAAACTTTTATTTTATTGGTATCTTCTTGCTTCTTTACATGTTTGTTCTTGGGTCTTTTCCCATTTACTTTTACCTACTCCTTGTAGGCCATTTGCACAACTGCCAAGAATATTGCCAAACCCATAATAGAGGAGCAAATTCCCAAGTACAAAATTGATGCTGTCGAATTTGAAAAGCTTACATTAGGATCTTTGCCACCAACTTTCCAAGGTTAGTCAATCAATTATTTTTCAATTTTAATTCTACCTCTTGCAAATATTATGCTGCTTATCTTTTATTTAGACATTAGCAAGAGAAGCATATGCATGGATAAGTCAGTTTTTCACAAAGACAGTGGTAATTGTCTATGCTAATCCAGATAATTTGCTCAGCATTCTGAGAAAAATTTTGGGCCTCAATCTCCCCAAAAAAAAAAAAAAAAAAAACGCAAGCACACAAACTCCCAGAAAGCCTTAATGCTTAATTTCTTGGTCCAATGGACCTAGATTTTGAGATCAAAAACCATATTTGTGCAGCTTTTATGTATATTCTGATTTTGCACTGACCTTGTTGTTGTTTTCCCTTGATAGGTATGAAGGTGTATGTCACAGAAGAAAAGGAGTTAATCATGGAACCATTAATAAAATGGGCTGCAAATCCTGATGTTACTCTTGCTGTAAAAGCATTTGGGCTAAAGGCAACTGTCCAGGTTGTTATTTTGTCCTATCATAAACGGGAATATTTTTTGACAGTTGACTGCTTGTGTTAAGAGAGGAGAGAGTAGGTTGTTTGTTAATTGTGTGTTTCTTGGATAATTTCAGGTTGTGGATTTGCAAGTGTTTGCCCTACCACGAATTACCTTAAAGCCTTTGGTTCCAAGTTTTCCTTGTTTTGCAAATATCTTTGTGTCCTTGATGGAGAAGGTTTGAGATCATGGATGAATTAAATTTTGTTTCTATTGTTTAGATCTTTGATGCATCTGATATTTTCATTTGACAAAGTATTTGTTACTGCAAATGCTGTGTACATACCTGATTTGCCCTTTAATAGATGTAATTAGTCATTATAAGTAAATTAATTTGACAGTATTTTTAACTTTTTGGTGAATCATGATTAGTTTCTCTTTTCTCTTAATCATTTGTCTTCTAATTTGCAGCCCTATGTTGACTTTGGATTGAAGCTTATAGGGGCTGATCTCATGTCCATACCTGGTCTTTACAGGTTTGTCCAGGTAAAATGTCATATGATGTTCCCTCTTAAAGTTTCTTACCCAAGTACTTGATATACATGGCTTTATTATATGTTTGAAAGTGCGTTTCTTTTACCAAAAGTGCAATCTGTTTTGAGGCATTATTTTCTTTTCCCTTTTGATGCACAATTTTTAGCATAGAAGTTGGTGGACCTTTTGTTAGTGATGGTTGTATCTTTGCTAACTTTTTCAAGGGTGACACCATATTTTGTAGAGATGGAAAAACATCTCGCCAATGCCTCAGATGGCATTAATTTTGTAGTTTATTGCTTTGAATTTTAGAAAAGGGATGTATGTGATGCAGGAACTCATCAAAGATCAGGTTGCAAACATGTATCTTTGGCCTAAAACCCTGCAAGTACCGGTTCTGGATCCATCAAAGTATGTTTCAAGGATGCTCTCATATTCTATTATGCCTTATTTAGTCATTTTTTTTTTCACTTCTTGGGTCTTGTCTTATAAATCCATTTGAACTTGCAGAGCTTTTAAGAGGCCTGTAGGAGTTCTCCATGTGAAAGTTCTAAGGGCCATGAAGCTAAGTAAAAAAGATCTTTTGGGTGCATCAGACCCTTATGTTAAACTGAAGCTAACTGAGGATAAGCTTACATCTAAGAAAACCACTGTGAAGCGTAAGAATTTGAACCCTGAATGGAATGAGGAATATGATATGGTTGTCAAAGATCCTCAGACCCAGGCCTTGGAGCTTCATGTTTATGACTGGGAGCAGGTAAGATTTACAATTTTTTTCCTTTCAATTTATTTGAAGTTCTATCATTTGTTTCTATTGTTACCTTAACTATTTCTTCCCGTTCTCAGGTTGGGAAGCATGACAAGATGGGAATGAATGTGGTTCCTTTGAAAGAACTTACTCCTGAGGAGCCCAAAGTTATGACCCTTGAACTTCTTAAAAATATGGACTTAAATGATGCTAGAAATGAGAAGTCGCGTGGGCAGATTGTGGTGGAACTAACATATAAGCCCTTCAAAGAAGATGAAATACCAAAATCTTTTGATGAGTCAAAATCACTGCAGAAGGCTCCTGATACTACTCCTGATGGTGGAGGTGTGCTTGTGGTCATTGTCCACGAGGCACAAGATGTTGAAGGAAAGCACCACACGAATCCATATGTGACAGTTCTCTTTAGAGGCGAGAAGAAAAAGACTAAGGTATATTATGACAGTAGCATTTAAAATAACCTCATTTCAGAAATTGATATCTCCCTTTTGGTTGCTAAATTTATTTGCAAAGTTTAGAGTTCTTTTAAAAGGACTTTCTCTTACCTATAAAACATTATGGGAAATTGTTTTAACCTTTAATTTTAAATATCCATTAGTTTGTTCAATATTCATCTGGTCTTGCAAGTTTCTGTAAATAGATGACATTTGTAGAAGGATTCTTTCTAGATATTCATGTTAAGGTTGAACAATCGTTATACTGAAACTGTCCTTCAATACTCAGTTGTTTGTATTTCCTATAAATGACATGTTTTTCGAATTTTA
This sequence comes from Hibiscus mutabilis, assembly GCA_019671005.1. NCBI lineage: Eukaryota > Viridiplantae > Streptophyta > Magnoliopsida > Malvales > Malvaceae > Hibiscus > Hibiscus mutabilis. Next base: position 52,284,461 of record CM033723.1, on the reverse strand, counting down.
TTGGTACAGCATGTAAAGAAAAACAGAGATCCAAGATGGGAAGAGGAGTTCTCATTTATACTGGATGAACCTCCCGTTAATGATAAATTGCATGTGGAAGTTCTCAGCAGTTCGTCAGGGATTGGCTTGCTGCATCCAAAGGTACTCTTTTTGCGCCATTACTTGCATGTTTTGTAGCAATCAATTTATTGTTGCCAAATTTCAGTTTGGCGTTCTATAGGCATAATTACATTATAGTCCGGAGTGGACTTTGGTTTGGGTGTCAAAATTTCATAGTTGTTTTCCTTGCATTGATATTTAGAAGATCATATGTTGGATATAGACTTCTATTATTGATTCTAGATTATAAAAATTGTCATTCTTTTTCTTAGGTTGTCAATCAGGGAGTTTGTGCTGTTTTCTTTAGGCAAATTGTTTAGCTGTTCCGCTTTATTGAAGCATTTATACTGTTGGTCGATACGTATTTGTGATTTATGCGGTTTTTCAAACTCCGAATACATTTTAATTGAATTTATGGTTGATAGTATACATACACATGCACGTGCACACATTTTCAGGTTCGTTTTTCCCGGTTTTAAGCGATTATATTATTGTTTGTATTGAAACAGGAAACACTAGGCTATATTGATATAAATCTTTCTGACGTTGTTAACAACAAAAGAATCAATGAGAGGTACCATCTGATAGACTCGAAGAATGGACGGATCCAGATCGAGTTGCAATGGAGAACAAAATGAGCCATTTTCTCGGATTTGAGATTACACCAACACAGAAAACCCATTCCACTGTATTTGAGATTATATACTTCATTGTTACATGTTTGTTTTCTGTACATTAAATGAACGTAACAATAATAAAAACTGGAAAACTGGACAATCCTTTGTCTTTGCATTTAAAAGATTCTTTTTGTTTGAGCTTTGCTTTGTCTTTTTTTGCTTACCTCTTTCAAGTTTCAACACCCCAACCTGAAGATCTGACATATATTATCAAAATCGACGCCACTAAATTTTGACAAATAAATCTCTAAAGAGAAATTATTATTTTTATATAATTCATCACTTGCTCTCGGTAAATAACATATCATTAGAAAATTTAAATTATTTACCTGATCATTATTCTCTTTTCAAAGTACATTTTAAATAAAATACGCAGCATTACTAATATCAAGACATTTCTTATTTTTTTTAATATAAAATTAATATTTAATAATTTTAAAAATATATTATAAAAATATCGGAGAGTAATATTTCAAAATATTAATATTTAAAACGCAGAATAATATAAAATATTATTACTACAGCGGAAAAAAATTATAAGTGAATTATTAAATCAAAACTCCTTAACTTTTACAGGCTAAACCTTAGTATTAAATAATTACCTTAGTAAAACCTAATTTTTTTCTCTTTCAAAAATTTTATTAAAAAAAAAATTCAATATCTGTAATTTTTTTTTTTTAGATAGATAACAAATTTTTTATTTGTTATCGATGAAAGGGAATTATTTTAAAAATAATTTCTTCATGTTTTAATAAGAATTTTTACTTTATGGTCGTTTTTTTTAGATGATTTTTTTGTAAATATTTAATTTTTAAGAAAATATCTTTTTAAAAAATAAATTTATTTTTTATTTAATTGTATAGAACGAGATTTTAATGGGATGTTTTTTATTATGATTTTGTATGTGGAATGAATTAGATTAATTTTATTTTAAAAAATGTAATCAATTGGATTTAGTGCGCTTTTGGGTTAAAAATTCTTTTTTTATTTAAAAATTGTTTTAAATAAGACAAAATATCAAAAAATTTTTTTATTTTAATAGTATACTTATCTCTATGAAAATTTACTTTTTTATAATATAATTATAATATTTTTTATTGTTTTAATAAAAAAATCATACTATAAACAAATATATATATACCTTAAAATTAATAAATATATTATTTACCTTATTCTAATACATTTTACGTCATCTTTATATTCACCCATAAAATTATAATAAACTAATATAAAAAATTAAATTATATACTTAATTTCAAACTTATATAAAAAATATTGTTTAAAAATATAGAATAATATAAAATATTAGTGTTTAAAATTAGTAATTATTTAAAAGTTTTGTCAATTTAATTTTTAAGGTTATTATTAGAAAATTAAGATTTTACTTTTTTATCTTAAAAACTTAGTTTTACTAAATCTAAATCTCTCTTTTTTATATTTTAATCTTAAATAACCATTTTCAACTGCTTTGTCTCTTTTTTTTTCTCCCCTAATTTCATTGTTTCCAACTTTTAGGGTTAGGGTTTTAGAATTCTTCTCACTAAGTTCTATAAGATAAAAGAGCGGTTACTTTTGTTTTTGAATTCATATAGGGGCAATTTTTTGTAGTATAGGTGGTGTAGCAATGGATACAGTGAACCAACAGGAACTGGCAGTGAGACCATATGGATATGAAGATGATGGAGGATTTGAGAGGAAAGGCATTAGAGAAGCTCGCATGGCGGTCATGAATGGAGCAATGAGTTCACTAAGCCATGGGAATGGAATTGTTGGTGGAGGTTTTCTTCAACATACTCGAACCAGTGAACTCACCATTGCTTTCGAGGGTGAGGTCTATGTCTTCCCCGCTGTTACTTCAGAAAAGGTTTGATTTCCTTTTGTTTATTTTAATTTTTTTAAGTTGTATGTGGAGCTTTCATGAAATGTATTTTTTTTTGTTAATTGATTAAACTGTTTATTTGTTAACGTGGGGAGATAAGCGATTAGAAAGAAACAGAGGTAGCTCTTGAGAATTTTGAATTAGTATGGTCCATTAACTTTGCTTATGTATTGTTATTTTTTGTTATTAACTGAATATACTTTGTATTTTACAGAGGGCTTGTTTTTTTATATGTGATTAGAAATGGTGTTGATGATGGTTTCACTCAAAAGTGATTTTGAGATTTATGGTGTTGCTTAATCTTCAAATGTGGAGTTGCCCCCAACATATTTAACCCTGAATCTAATTAAACCATTGCTTTGTTGAAAATAAATTTATTCTTTCCTGCAATGTTCAAGGATTGCTTTGAAAAGGTTCCATTTTTGATGGAGTAAAATATTTAATATTTTTTTTAGGGTTGTAAATGAGTTGAGCATTACCCATCTTTTTTTTTTTTTTTTGTTAATGTAAATTAAACTGAGGGTTTTCAGTAAACGTGGGGAAAGTTCCATTCCATTGATGGAGTAAAATCTGCTTGTTTTTTTGTATTAGTATAGGGTCCATTAATTTTAAAGAATTGACATTATTGTTTCTTAACTGGATTGGGATTTGTTTGTATTTTAGGACTAGTTTTAAATAAAAGTCTTTTGTGGTTTAGGGCAGTATTGTTCTGCCTGAACAAGTTATCCTCTGTTACTCTGCTAGATATAAGGCTTTTCTCCCTCTTGTTTTTTTTTTCCCTGTTAGCTGGAAATGGGGTTCTAGTTGATTTTAAAGAATAATGCCTTTCGTCATTGCTTCTACTGGAAATAAAGCTTAAGGAAAGATACTTCAACTCTTTTGATTTGCTTCCGTTGATTTTATAGGTGCAGGCAGTTTTACTGCTACTGGGAGGATGTAATGCATCAGTTAGTGTGCCCAGCCCAGAGTTCCTACTACAAGAAAAGGCATGCATATGACGTTGCTTTGTGAAATTTATTTGAATATATGATTTTTGTTGCTAATATTTCCTTAAAATAATATGTTCAAGGCTGTAGATGATTCTTCACAAGGTTCAAAGCTTTCCCAAAGAATTGCCTCCCTAGTAAGATTCCGTGAGAAGAGGAAAGAGAGATGCTTTGAAAAGAAAATCCGTTATACATGCCGGAAAGAGGTTGCTCAGAGGTATATTCCCTTGTTTGTTGATAAGTAATTCTTATACTCTAGGACTTGTAGCTTAACTGAGGTTTTATTCATAGGAAGTTAAATAAGCTAATTTAGCTTGTTCATGTGATAAGGCTTAATGCTATTGCTCTTGAATTATGGCATATGAGGTCTGTTTTCTCAAGTCTTTGTTATGGCTGCATGGTCCTTTTTATAGCATCACTATAGCACATGTTTACTGAAGTTTGCAACCTATTAGAAATAGCTTTATGGTCCTTAACCAAACTGATCTTGACATCTCAGTTTGGGTCTCCTGGATGCTTGATGTGTTCCTCTTAAGACAACATTGGTGTATAGTCTAGGCTTTGTTACCTTTTTCTTTGATGGTTTTACTAGATAGGGGGATTCTGCAAGGATAAGCTTTTAATTTCGGGCCTTAAAATAGTTTATTGCATGCTCAAGAGATGAGCTGCTAAAGAAATTAATAGATAAAAATTGCTTACTAGTGTTCTATGAATGTGCTAGTTCTCCTTATGCTGGTAAATTAGGAATTATCTCATCCGCAATGCACTTTTATTGTTTATTCACTGGTTTTCTAAGTGCACTTTAAATTTGCTTGTTTGCTGGGATTGTGAAAAACATATTATTTTTATTAAATGGTTTGTCTTAAAACAATGGTAAAACCTATGTATTTATACACAACTACAGCCAATATAAACTAGGAAACTATAAAGAAACTTAAGATCAAGCCTAAGATGAAGATCTTGAAATATCTACAATTATTACAATTTCCTGAAAATAACATTTTGACCAATCTCTACAATAACTTGTATCTTCCACAAGGATGCATCGTAAGAATGGACAGTTTACATCATTCAAGGAGTCCAATTCAGCTGATGGAAGCTGCGATCAAAGTGATAACACCCCTGAATCTGTGTAAGTTTGAAAGGAGCTTATTTGTTTCTTTCTTGTTGATGTTAATTGCATTAAAAGTGTTTTTTTCCTCTTATTTTGTTTCTTTTCTTAGAAGTTTGCGTAGTTGTCAACACTGTGGGATCAGTGAAAAGTCAACTCCAGCAATGCGTAGGGGGCCAGGTGGTCCTAGAACACTTTGCAATGCTTGTGGCCTTATGTGGGCAAACAAGGTTGGTCCAGAAAAGTCAGAAGTGTTCTTTTACTTAAATTAGCTTTTGTTGACTTTTTTATGCAGGTTGAGACATTCAAACTTAAGTTTAGTTTTGTTTGAAGTTTATTATATTTTATCATATTTTGTTAGTCTGTGGGTTGTGTTCTTTTGCAGCACTCATAGGTACAAACTATCTCATTTCTTTACTTGAGATAACCTTATATAATGTCATTTATCAGATTTGTGAAGTATTTGGGGATTGATTTTCCTTTCTATTGGGAAGAGTTAACTTATTGCCTTATAATACAGTGGCCCTACCCCTCTTATTATTTCTTATTGAATCTCTTTTGTCATGGTAACTTTATTCTATAATCAACCTGGTTGTTCCCTGATGGTATCCATAATAATAATTCTCGTTTTTATTTGCAACTTACCGTAATGTTTATTTTATTTTTTGATTTCAAGGGAACACTGAGAGATCTTAGAAAAGGAGGAGGGAGGAATACTCACTTTGATTCAAATGAGCTGGTATGTATATGGAGATCTGATGTCATGTTCGTTATAGTAGGGTTAAATTCTTCACTTAATTTAGCACTCTCATTTTTCAGTTATTACTTATTAGTGTTTTCCTTCTTCTTGTGAACCAAATTAACATTTTATTCAGTTCAGTATTAAGTCTTTTTACCTCTCAGGAAGCTCGATCTGATATTAAGCCTTCAAAGATGGAACCAGAAAATTCTTTTGCCAACAATGATGAGAAGGTATTGATTTCCCTGGATCGCTGCAGGCAAATATGGATGTAACATGATAATTTGCAAGTGCAAATTTCGTTGATGCATTTCGTTTTAGCTAGGTTTTGGTTTTAGTTGGTTTTCCAATCTAATTTATGTTTGTTTCAAAAATGGAAGTAATCCTGTCACGATTCTTTACTTTCCTGTTTTCTATCTTCAGGGAAGCCCAGAAGAGTCCAAACCTGCACCTTTGGATTCTGAAAATCATTTGATAAGATCAAACGAACAGGTGAGGTTCTATTAATGATGGGTGGGAGGGTTCATCTTGTGATTTTTCCAATTATATGGAAGATTCTAAGATGTAAAGTCTCAAAATGCACCAAATTTTTTTTTTTCTTTAGTATAAAGTGAACTCGATATAATCCAGTCCAGCAAGGATGTGGCCTTGTTAGAATCTTGCCATATATAGATGCATAAGCTATAAAAAAGTGTGCTTCCATTATTTTTTACTTTTAATATTTTGTTGTCTTGTTGCATGAGTTCAATGGCTAGAATTATCAGTTTGCAAGTGACTGCATTTTTTGATTTACCAAATATTGTCCACCGGCATGCAGGAATTTGCACAAAATTCTCATCCTTTTCTCATCCAGGTGGAGAATTCCTCGGTCAACCTCGATAATGAGGTATGGAACTGGTCACAAACAATTTCTTTGTTTTATTTTTGCCCGATACAAGCAATTTCATTTTAATGGGTTAGACTTTTAATGGGTTGGACTTTCTAAGTTCGTTTACATGGCATTAGGACATGCAGGAAACATTGGAGGAGCTTGCCCAATGCTTCCGGGTCGGATTTTGAGATTCCTTCGCATTTTGACGAGCAGGCAAGTGTTTTTCTCTAGCAACCTGGCATCAACCCTATAGGAAAAGTTAACCGTATAAGCCAAAAATGTTATTACTTCCTGCAAGTTCATGAAATACAAAACTTACAGGTCGACATCGATGATACAAACATGTGGCCTGGGACTTAAGATAGTTGCCGATCCTCGGAGGTGGAGATTTTTCTTTCTCTGACATGTTTTGATCAGGCAAAAGCGGGTATCGACTAACTATAGATTTCTGGAGATCTGTTGTTTATAGACACAGGATGAGGATCATCCCTTTGTATGAGTTGCTAAACTTTAACAGTCCCTTTGTTTTTGTTATAATTATAATGTGAATAAAATAATATTATGTTCCCTATTTCCCCTTCATTTCTGCTTCTTCCATTAAGTCATTGTAAATCCAACAGGCAATTGATGTGCATTTAGAGCAAACTTGGTTACTAAAAATTGTTTTGATTTAATGTACCGTGAATAATGAACAAGATGACCCAAATTGACCCGAAATGAAGGATCAAAATGATGGATTATAAAGAAAAATTTTGACAATTGGATTTGATCCATTAATCGATTTCTCCGAAGCATTTTTGCCCAAACCGATTTTAATTTCCGAATGTACTCAAAAATTAGGATTCGGAAGGAAAAACATCAACGGTTTTAAAGACTAATATAATGTTTTATTTATCTTTTTGTAAAATAAAGTACTAAAAAATCACTACATTTGATAAAAGGTTAGGGAAAAATTTATTTAATAAATCATATTTCAGTCAATTGCAAAGAAAGATGAAAAAAATATAAAAAAATCTAATAGACATAATATACTAATTTTTTTTTTAGTTATTTTGAAATTAATCATTGAATAATCGTTTGGTTCAATTTTGGTTATCAAACTAAGATATAATCATTAATTTAAAGTTTTGATGTGAAACCAATTTTTAATATTTTTAGGTTAAATGATTAATTCCAATGATGGTTGATTTTAAACATTTTAGAACTAAACCTAAATGATAATATTTAACAAATAAAAAAATTTTTAAAATTTTATTATGATTAATCTCTTTATTTAATTTATTTTCATTTTAGTTTCTTCCGTTAACTTTTATTAAAAATATTGACGTGGCACGTTAATTTTCTTCTATTTTTTCTTCTTTCCCTGTTCTGTTTTTCCTCATATGCCGTCGGAGAACAAATATGCGTTCAACCATTCCTCGAGATCAATTGATAGGCAAGATCATATGCTTGAATCTCTGAGTATACAAATCCGATCACATTCACTGCCATTCAAAACCTGCATACTATTGAAGATCAAAAATATTTGAACAGATTTAATATCAACATCATTAAAAAAACCAATGGCTGAAAAAACATATAATCTGTTTGAATTAATGGATTAAGCCCTGTTAGGTAGGATTAAATGACGGATTATATCTAAAATTTACACAATTGGAGAGAAAGAGATCTAAGATTAGCTAATTTACCGTAAATTTTATCGAACAGTGTTATTTGTTAAAGATAAAAAAAATAATAATAGAGTTTAACAAAATGAAAATCAAATCACTTTAAGAAATGGTTTTGGACAAACTAACCATCAATCATCAAATAATCGGTTGGTTCAAACTTCAAATTTGGTTATCAAATTAAAATATAATCATTAAGTTAAAGTTTTGATTTGAAACCAATTTAAAATATTTTCTATTTTAACTATTGTTATATAATTACATTAAAAATATAATTACATTTATTTGTTATATTAGATCCCTTTACCATTTCTTTTCATATAATTACATTGAAAATATAATCATTAAATTAAAATGTTGATGTTAGAAAAAAAAAGTTTTTTTTTACATTTTCTATATTCATAATTACACTAGAAAAAAATAGAATCATTAAACTAAGTTATTTAATCTAATTAATAGCTCTAAATTTTATTTGCATACAAACATTTATATGCATTTAATCGAAACATGTTTGTACATATATTAACGTATTTTTATTAAACCAACAAGAGTTAAATGTAATAACAAAACACATTAGCACATTAAAAGTTTGGAGAGATTCTATTTTTTATATTTGAAAACAAATTGTTATATAATTACATTAAAAATAATATAATCACTAAATTAAAAAATATGTTTGAACTATGTTAAAAAAACTGTTTTATTATGAAATTAAAAACTAAAAATTTAAGAATTAAGACTGAAAATCTATGGGGCTTTTTTTTTACATATTTTTATTGAAATTAAAATTGTTAAAAGTATTGATGAAATTAAGAATTAAGACCGAAGGCCATGGTGCACCATCAGACCTACAATTTTTACACACAAACTGAAATAACAGCGTCATGATTATAACAGCGTGATGACTATCAAGTATTTTTTTCTCTCCAAAATACACATTTCTTCACAGAAAAACCGAGGACGAGGGCATTCAAATTTCTCATCCATACTAAAAAAATGAAACTAAATTGGATATGAACACCATAGCTAACATTCTTGATCTGAATACAAATATGGGGGAAATAAAAGAGAAAATGCAAAGAAAAACATAAAGTAAAATTTTCACCCCACCATTTATTATTTCAGGAGCGATTTACGGTAGTCGAACAAGGGAATTATATTGAGCAAAAAAGCAAATGCAAAATAGCCGACTTGCGGATATCTACGCGTAAAAAACAACACTAGTTTACCATTATGCTGGCTTTGGTTGGAGGAATTCCAACTGATATATGGGAAGAAAATGAATAAAATGAATCCATATTTGATAAAAGAAACCAGACCGAGATGCAAAATTGCACGTTCAAACAGGCTTACAGATCAACTGAAGGGTAGAGGCCCGGCATGTAATTGAGTCCGTTTCCATTTGAATCTGCACCACCAAACAAGTGTGATTGTAAGCTCCCCCAAGTGTGATGACTTGCGAGATTTTGAGTTCTTAGGAGAAGCTGCATAGGAATCATTTGAACCACTACTTGTGGAATACATTGATGATGTTGGCAGTCCATGAATATTTGGCAGGCCTGTTGGATCTGAACCCAAACTGTATCCCCTCTCAACTGTTTCAGCTTCCAGCGGCAATTCGTCCAATGTCTATTCAACAGTAATAAAAAAGACGGTAAATACGGCTTTATTTTGAGCAACCAGAATTAAGCAATAGTAAGAGTACCGGTCATCAAGTAATGCGATGATCAATTGACATGCATGTAAACAATGAAAAAGACTATTTGTCATGTCTCTTAATAAACAGACAAGAGATTCTAACATGTTGACATGTTGATACACAGTCAAGAGAACCCACCCTGAAAGCCTGTTGGAGAACTCGGAGTGTTTCTCGAGTACGTTTCCTCTTAGAAGCAATCTCATCAGGTTCCTGTAACATCTCTTCGAACAGGTTTTCTCTGTTTCAGATCATAAAATATACAGGATAATCATAAGTCAACAAGATTGTCAAAAGGATAAATAATTAAAATCAAGTCTAAAGACACAAAGCTCTATATCACCTGTAAAGCTTTCTGATAAAAACATTGTGAAGCTCACGTTTCGAATGGTTTACCTGGATATAAATATTATTGACAGAGATTAATAATCATGCAATACTTCAAAGTAACATTGCACCACAAACTATTGTTAGCAATACACATCTTATACTCATGGAAAACGACAACATTTTAAGGTTCCAATATAAGGAACATATGGCACAGCTAAACCTCTTAGAACTCGAGCAAACTTTTTGACTAACTGGCTAGGTCCATGTTTTAATTGGACAAGCATATTACATTTATACAACCATGTTTTGTGACTAGTCTACTACCAATTAAAACACATAAACCAATCTAAACAGTAACACTGTTCAGCATGCTTGATATGTACTTCTCTCCATATTGAATTAGTGGAGGATGGAAATCAACATATTTAGCACCAAATATTGTTTATATCGAGACACAGTTGCTAACCCTATATAGAGGTTAAAATGGAAATTAATTTGGCCAGAACATAATGATATACAATCTCCTAATTGCATAAGCTTTCAGAATTTTAGTTATCGGGAATTTGAATGTAAACATGGATAAATAGAAAAAAGACACAAGGATGTGTAATTAACAAATTTCCTCGGTCTAAAACTTACCAAGAAGTGCATAATTGCTTTAGGCACAGAGTCCTCTATATTCTTCCTAACAATGTCATAGTATGATCTTAAAAGCAATTTGGTGATAGCAATTTCAATGGCTTCAGTTTCTGAACACTCTGAAGGCCTCAACAGAGTCGGGGGCTGAAAAGAATAAAAAAAGTTTGTCAAGATGCATTTTTTAAAAAATTTTAACACAAGATCTTGATGAATTGATGTGCATGCACCTCTCTCAAATGGATCATGGAGAAGGAATGTTCAATGTTTTGAGCAGGTTCTGTATATGGTTTGTTTGTCAAGACCTCTTTCACGGATGAGCGGTTATCATTGCCACCAAATATTGATGAGATACCCCAAGTTGACCCACTTGTGCTTCCTGATAAAACCCACATATAGAACATCATTATTTTACTCTTATGTTGAAAATTCACATAATACAATCCCCCAAACCCTATTTTAGAAGAGAGAGAATCCATAATACTTGGCCATCGTAGCACACAAGTATCACAGAAAGAATATCAAACATTAGCACAACATATTTAACTAATTAATAATGACAGCCACAAAGTATTACCAGTTGATGGAACTTTCTCAACATCTGCAGGACGGACTACCTGCACACAGTAAAAAGCTGCAATTATTAGATGACTTATGATGAGAGAGAAAAAGGATTGGAAAAGCAAAGCAGAAATATCATGTATTGGGCAGCAGAAACCAAATTTTTATGCCTGCTCAGCCGCAATTCCATTAACTTGTCTTGCAATAATAGCCCGAGATTTAGTACTTCTTTCAGAAGTAGGTGCCTTATTAGGCTCCAAACCATCCTGATTAAGTCAACAAGAAAAACATGGAAAGAATGAAAATCAAGAGGAATCTGGAATAAATAAAATCAATTATACCAGAGAAATGACTACTAGTGGAGGACTACCTTTCCTTTAGATACAGGAATAAGAACCTTGGAATTCTTTATATGCTGATTGGCAAGCTCTACAGCTTTGCTCCCACCAATAAAATTTGGGTGAGAAGTATTTATGTAGCCCATCTGCAAAATTGAAGGTTGTGTGTCAAAAATGACTAAAGTGCTCGGAAAACATCATATGAGCATAACAAGTATTGCACATCAACATTACCATGTTCATGACTTATAACAGAATAATAATAAATGAAAATTAGCAGAATTATACCTCCATTTCAATAATATGGCCTATCATTGTCTCAGACGGCTCAAGGCCTTCTTGGAGAAAATTCCCAATAACTTGGTCCATATGCTTTCTTAGAACAGGAAATCGCTGCAGTTCATTCATCATACAGTGATGGCTAATCTGGATACAAAATGATTCCTTTAGAAAACTTAGATTGACAAATGATAGAGCTGTGGGACTACAACAATAATATGGAACACAAATCACCTTTATTAACTCATCATATATGAACCTGGCACATTGAAGACTTGGATCTAGCAAACGTGCTATTTGCCTTCTTACAAGCACTTCAAAAGGGACCTATATATCAAAGTTGCATTACAACAATATGCACAACAGTTGGGGGGGGGGGGGATTGTTCTTAGATAAAAATGGTTTAAAATATGAGCCAGTAGAACATACTTCAGGTACAAATAGTGCAGATCGAGGACCAGTTGCATTCTGAATGGCAGTCCGAATGTCATCATCAGTCAACCCTTCACATGGATCAACCTCCTGTACAAAAATCAGTTAATAGCAAAACTCAAAACCAGCATCAAGCGAAGAAATTACATAAAGGCTAACATTCAGAGGCACATCTGAGGCTCTGAGCAATTTCTAAAGTTGCAGTATAATAATTAATGTGTCTATGTTTTACATGAAGCGGTAGTACAGAAAAAGAAATTAATATCATGAAACCAAATAGCCACTTGTATCAATAAGGGTTTGTCATATTTATTTGAAACATCTTTTCATTGCAGACAACTAGTGCACAATCGCACGGGGAGTGTAATGCACTCATCACTAAAATCAATAGAATATTAATGATAAAAGATAAAGAGACGTATAATATATGCACATCTAACACGGAATGGAAAAGAAATCCAGCAAGCAAAAACCCTAAGTGAAAACACATTCAAATATCAAAGGCACAAATATCAGTCTACAAACCTCTAAGCTCTTAACAAAGATTGACTGGAAAATATAATGAATCCTTGCTCCACCAGACAGCTCAGATGTAGACATTTGTTCATTTTTCCCCTCAACCATTGATGAGAAAGCTGTTTCCAACATAGCATTGATTCATGGTATCATACCAACATGGTATAATGTAATAACAGGTGTTTCAAAATACTAATAAGAAATTTACAAAAAGCCAAACAAAACATTTACCCTCACAGTACTTCGAAAGAATATTCAGCAGAAGAGCTCCCTGGCCAGCCTATAGGTTACAAAACCATAGTCTTGTCATAAGAAAATCATTTTGGGTGCTTTTTACACAACCAAGTTCATGCTAAGGGAACAAATATACATGCCTTTGATTCAGTGATTTCTCCACAGCTTGCATGCTCCTTTGCCACAGAAACCAGTGCCGAACTAATGCGTGATTTCAGCCCAGGAAGTATTGCCTTGATATGTTGTACTAAAATCTACACAGGAAAAAAGATTCAGCAAAGCAATAAAAGAAATAAAAAAAAATCCCTAATGGCAAGCATACATTGCTCAACAAACAGGATGCAAATAAGTCCTCAACTAAAATAAATCCTTAAACAACTCTTTAGAGCACAGACTTGGTTCAGATAAAAGGTACAAGGAAATCAGGAATACTTGAGATAATATAAATAAGGCTGCATAGTTAGATAGAGTGAAATGATGCAAAGTTTAATAGGTCCGTGTTCCAATCTGGTTGGAAGTAAACGTAGAACTTTTTCCCACCAAATACATAAGCATTAACAAGGGGGATAGATACAAACAGGACTACGTAAGCATTTATAGGAAGTGTGAGTACAGTACCCGAGGGTTCACACTTCACAGGCAGCAGATGTTTATTACTAGAACAAAATACTGACGTGAAATTTTGAATTGTATTCCATAAAAGTTATGAAAACTTCATCTTGCAAACATTTTACCTGGTTCAGCTTCTTCGCCAACTGAGGCACACCACAACGTTCAGTTAAACCGTTATATACCTATTTAAAAGTTAAAAGACATAAGCAAATTGATTGTGGCTACTGTATCAAACAATGAACAATAGTTAAAGGTTGGGTCAGCCATACTGGACGGCTGCGGAAGAACTTTTCCTCAGCCACAAGAGCATCCTTGATACTCCGGTTGAGTAAAATATCCTGTTTAGAGAATACCATTAACAGCGCAATCAAATTACTAGCACACTAGTAAAATACAATACCTGAGAAGCAGTACATGAATATAAGAGAAGGAAGAAGTCATCTAGAAGCAAACTATGAGAACTTTGTCTAGAGTAAGATATAAAAGGGTTTTTGTTTTCCGAGGCATTGAGTTACCCATATAAAAGCTCTTGTATACATTTTCTTCACTTGATTCCTGATCTAATGACCAGCCATTTTCAGAAATTTGAATGTTTTTAGTCTTTATTGATATGTTATCCTCTAAAATCAGGTGTGCACTTCGGCATTTGCCACTTTAAAACTTTCTAATGATTCTGTTTTGATGCCTTTGACCAGTCATCTAGGTTTATCAAATTCAATCTTGATCTATTCTAAATATACTTCAGGTTGCATAAAACATAAATCAAAGATATCATGCACCATTTGAAACAAATAGAGAATTATGGTATGTGATCACAAAAGAAAATGACAGGAGATGTAAATAATCAGGAAGGTCCCACCATGCAAAACGGTAGGAAAAAAAACTAATATATGTTTTAACTCAAGGAAACAATATGATGAAAGACTAAAATGCCTCTAGTGCATCTCGAAGCAAAGACTATAGCATATTACTTTAGAAAAACACATTAACAATGTATTCAGAATAGTTTATTTAAAGAGAGTAACAATATAGTCATTTCTGTAAGGTTACTTATATCAATACCTCTTGACTACGATTCACAACACCTATGTAACCAAGCCGAAGAGGAATTACTTTTCCAAGCAGTAGGTTACGAGCATCCGTACCTCTGTCCATTATATCCAACTGATTCATATACAGAAAATAATCAGAAAACTAGAATAGCTAATATATAGGTCACGTCATAGATTGAAAAGGGGATTTCACATTCAAACAGGCACCTTTGTGATTACACCAATGGTTCTGTAACCTGCCCAGAAGAAATTAGCAAAAGGATTTAATTAGAATATATAGATGAAACAGCAACTCAAATGCATAAATTGGGATTTTATAGCAGAATTCACCATCAGGATCAGCATTTCCAGCTATTTGAAGCGCATCAGAATTTGCTAAGTCAGAATTTGCTGGAGTAACAGCTATAATCAGACAGCTTGGCTGTTTAATGTATGACATGATCATTGTTCTAATTCGAGCTTCAATGTCAGAGGGCTGGTCACCCACGGGAACCTTTGTGATTCCAGGCAAATCCACGAGAGTGATATCAAGAACATTTGGTGAGAAAATCTTAAGTCGAATCTGCTTGTCGGACACACCTTTGTTTCCTCCAGCCTCCCTATCCGTCTCAGCCTGCCATCAATTGAGACTTCAGACATTTTTCATTTCCTTCAATATTTAAAAAGAAAGAAAGAAAGCCCTCAATGCAAAAAGAAAAGAATGAGTTTGTCTGAGAACCGGGTGAGGAGAAAACAATATGTAAATTAAGATGTAATTTCTACTAGCTCTGACAGTCTGACTATCCACCTAAAGCCTAAAAGCTTCAACTTATTGAATTTGAATATCTTTTTTGTTATAAGAAAATTGATTTTATAAAAAAATGTAGCAGCCTAAACATAAGCATGCCAAGAGCCATACTATAAAAGATAAAGATGAACCTCTACAAACCAGAAATTCCGCAGATCATCTAATTAATATGTTTCTCGCTTCAATATTTATCTTAAAATTCTAATACATCAAACAAGCAATCGGCGAAGGACACAAAAGTAATAAAATTGCTGACTTCTGATCTTATCAATCATCAGAAACAAGCAATATTGAACCTGAATCTCCCTGCGAATCTCAGAGAAGTCATAGAAACGCTTGCCGGGCAAGTGAAGAAACTCGCCATATTCTTCATCGGTACCATCAGGTTTACGCTTGGTCTGAAGAAGCTGGAGGACAAGAGGGCGGCGTGTGCAGATATCGGAACCGCGGGGCAAGAAATCGCGGCCAACGAGTGCCTCTAACACGCTGGACTTTCCACTGCTCTGGCTTCCAACCACCGCCACCTGCGGCAACTCTATGGTGGACTGGCTACCAAGTTTAGCGAAGATGTCCTGTAGCTTGTTCACAATAGGTATAACGGAAGATCCCAACGGAGCCGCAGATGATTGAGGCGGCGTCAATGCTGCTGCTGCTGCTCCTGCTCCTTCAGCCATTGGATTCAATGTTTAACAGACTGGTGAAGAAGATCAGAGAATCAGAAGTGAAATTTTTATGAATCCTATGGTTTTTAGATTTTTTTTGTTCAAAAGATAGAAATGCTATTTGAAATTAGACTTTGGGAGATATTGAATATCTGATGAAGAAAAAATTATTATATAGATCCGGCTTATTATATTCTTGTGGTTTCAGTAAATAAAATTTATCTATTTTATTTTTTTTAAGTGAATTTTTATTTTTTTTCTTATATTTAAATAAAGAATGAATAATTATTTAGGAGTTATTTTAGAATGAATAGACTTTATTAACTGGACTACGGATGACATAATAAATCAAGTATATTTAATAATTTTTTTTGATAAAGGCAATTTTTTTCTTTTGGGTAAATTATTGTTACTAAACTATTTTAAAAATATTATCTTAGTCATTAAATTTTTAAAATCATAAAATGTGTATTAAATTTTAAATTTTATTACAAAATATACATTAGATAATAATAATAGGCTAATTGAGTAATTAAAGTAAGGAAAAAAATTTGATACACAAGTCGTGTAAACTTTACTTTACACGTGCCTTTTAGTTTTAGGGGTTAAGGTTTTAGTTTAGGGTTTAAGCTTTAGGGGTTTAGGTTGTAGTGTTTAGAATTTAAGGCTAGTGTTTAGAATTTAGGGTTTATGGTTTAGAGTGTGGGGTTTAGTTTTTTAGGGTTAGGGTTAGGAATTTAGGATTTGGGTTTTTATAGTGTAAATACACAGGCTTGTGTAAAATTAATTTTACACCGCCTGTGTATCAAAGTTTTACCCTTAAAGTAATATATTAATTGTTATAAAATGACCATTAAACTTTATAAATATTATAAAATGTTAAATTTATTGTTTAATTATTATATAATGATCATTAAACTATTTAATTGTTATAAAATTATTATTAAAATATTTAATTGTTATTAAACGATCGTTAAAATATTTAATTATTCAAAAATCATTGGCTATTACAAGTTATACTGTAATTTTTTTGTTGAGTTCAAGGGACTTTATTTTCAAAAACATTTCAAACGAAAATATGTAGGGATGACAAAATTATCCGACCCCAACCCGATTCGGTATGCCCTGACCTAACCTGACAGAGGTATTTTTTTTTGAATTTCGGGGATCGAGGCGGGGCGGGTTTTAGAAAGCATCGAGTGGGGGCAGAGCAGGTTCGGGTATATGCTAGAAATTTCTCGTCCCGCCCCTATATATTTTTTATTATATACTTGTATTTTTTATATTTATGAAAATACCACTATGTATAAATATTTTTATGGTTTTTAAGCTATTTTTGGGTTTGTGCTTATCATAAATTTTTGTTAGAAGTTGTTCAAGTTTTAATATATCTGATTTTGACTGTCAACGGTTCAAGTTTTTTCTTTTAAATATGTAACTTTTCATGTGGGTAATTTAAAATTGGTTTTATTTTATTTTTTATATAGTTTTAAAGTCCCTTGAAACCACATTTTGTGATCGTGATAGTGGATTGATCGGATCTAACATTTATCATCGGTGAAGATTAAGATTTTTTAAATTTTTCGGGTCGGATCAAGTTTAGGAGTTTATGTGTCGGGATGGGGCATAAAGGATAAATTAATATTTAATTTCGAGGCGAGGCAAGATAGAATTTGGAAATTTATAGATCAGGCGGCCAAAAATACGCCCCGTCCCGTTCCCATCCCTAAAAGATGAAAGGTTTTTGGTTTTCTGTACAAAAAGGTATCAATTCCTTTCATTTAAAATGTTTTTAGAAACAAAAATTATTTCATTCTTTCACTTGAAACATGTTTCAAACAAAGTATTGTGAAATTAACTGGAAAAAAATGTAGGATAACATATAATTATCAATAATTTGTAACAATTAAATTATTCAAAGACTATTTTGCAACAATCAAATGGTTTAATTACTATTTTATAACATTTACAAAGTTCAGTGATAATTTTATAGCAACTAATACTTTAATTGTCCAATCAGTCTGTCGTTTAGACCATTAACGACATCTAATGGCTCAGTGCTCATTTCATAACAAAATCCAAAGTTTAATGATCATTTTGTAACTTTTGAAAGTAGTGATCGAAATAATGATTTTGAGTTAGTTTAGTGACCATTTGTGGACATTACCCTTCTATTTTTTCGTATTTTAAAAATAATAGTACAATATCTTAAAAAATATGTGTAGCTTTTTATTTAAAAAACATATAATTTGTAATTTTTTTATAATTATCGATATTTAATCTATTAATCGATTAATTCGTATTATATGTTACAAAGATTCATGAGTGAACCTCTCACTCAAATTACTTATTCACAATATTATAATTCAAATTTTGTATATATAACTTTATAATTACACATTAAAAATAAAATGTTTTCAATGTTATACTAATTAATCATTAAAAAGGAAAAAAAAACTGACCTTGATCGGTAAGAAATCTGTCGAGTCGAAAAAAATTATCATCCTTACAACTATCGTTATTAACATAATAAACCAATGAATTAGGGATGGGCATTTTCCCCGACCCAGTCGGGTTTCGACCCGGCCCGATCGAGTCGATTTTTTAATGAAAAAATTGGGTTCAGGTCAATCGGGTCAAGTTTTTTATTAAGAGTGTTTCAGGGTCGGGTGGGGTTCGTGTTTAGGATGAAATATATTCGACCCGACCCGAGACGAATTGTGTATTTTTCTCCTAATTTTTTTAAGGATATTTAAAATAATACCCCTTTATATATTTTTTATAATTAGGTCCTTAAAATTAAATTTTTATTTATAATTTAGTCTTTCAAATTATAATTTTTTATGATTAAGTCACCTAAAATTATTTTTTTTACAATTAGGTCCCTAAAATTAATTTTTTTATAGGTCGGGTCAGGGTCAGGTTTAATATATTTATTTTTGGGTCGGGTCGAGTCGAGTTTTTTAAAGAATATGTTCGAGTCGGGTCGGGCGCAGGTTTAGGGTATTTATTTTTGGGTTGAGTTCGGGTGGGCAAAAAACTCAACCCGACCGTGCCCATCTCTACAATGAATTTTGCTTTCAATTCAAAATAGCCATCTCATCATGCCAATCTTATGACGATTTTTTTGACATAATCTTATGACTTTCCATACACCTAAAAGATCTAAGTTTTAGGGGTCTTTTTGCAATTTTAACTTTTTTATTGTAATATGTTTCATTGTTTTGATTTTTTTATTCGTAATAATTTTTGGGTTACCCTTTTTGGAGAATTTAGGATCAATTTCAGTTAAAAGTAATATTAGGAACGGTACACTCATGAGTGTAAAATAAAATATATATATATACAAACCAAAAAAACAATTGGTTTTGACTAATAAAATTATAAAAGAACATAATAGTTTTTTTCTAAAGAAAATATTTTTTAACTTTTAAACTTAAAAGCGTTATTATTTGATACATAAAAATAGCAAATAATAACTTACGTAAAATCTAAAGTTGTGATCTTTGTCTGAATTACGAACATAGACGAAAAACAAATACGATTTTAATTTTCGAAAGTTTTTATTATTATTTAGAGATAAGACAAATGTCAGGATTTAAAAACATATAATATAAAATTACATGAGTATTTTTGACCACCCTGTCAATTAGTGAATCTCTAATTTCCAAAAGTTTTAATCATGCTAATTATTCAAAGACGTATAAGGAGTTATATGGACTAAAAATTATTAATTTGAAGAACATAAATTAAATCTATAATTTACACATAATACAAAGATCAATAAACTTAACTTAATAAATTTACTCAAATTTTCAAACAAGTTCTAAGTTTTTTTGGGATTACTCAAATTTACTCGAAGAAGGGTCTAAAATTTAGAGAAAAACTTGTATTTTTTCTTTTTTAAAAAAATTATTCAGCTCATCAACAGAGTTGTGAACTATCACTTAAACTATTATGAATGCATTATTAAATTTAAACCGTTCAATCCGGTTTTTCATCTAAAAAATAGTAGTTTGTCTAAATTTTGAACGTGAGCATGTTCAAAATAATATTGAACGTAGAGAGTTAAGGTGATAAAAAATGGAATAAAGTGATAAACGTGGTGAATGTTAGGAGCTAAAATTGTCATTATGTCAAAAAGTAATACCAAATATTTGGGTAGATTCGAAAATATTAGGCCCTTGTTTAAATATTTTTTGAAAACATCAAGCTCTTTATTTTGTAGAGTTTAAAATAAGACTTTTATTTGAAGGTATTTAAAAATATGAGATTAATTATCTAAAAGATTAGACTTTTATTTAAATATTCAGTAATTCACTATATTTTTGAAAATCAATGATAAAATATTGCAGACAACTAGAACCCAACCAGTGTCTTAGTGAAAAAAGCGGATGATGTCCATCCTAGAAGACACGAGTTCAAATCGCTTTGTCTACAAGGTGTACGCACATTGTCAAAAGTTTAAGAATATGTATGAACAGATACTATCTTGTAATCACCTTTAGACTATTCAAATACTGCTAATGAAAGGTTTATCATTATAAAAAAGTGTAATTTTAAGTTCATCAAAGGATTTAAGCTTTGGTATTATAGTTGGTCAAGTATTTTGATAATTAATAAGATCTAAATCTTTTTAATAAGTGGGCAAGTATATTTGAGTGGTTAACCAAGCTGTTTATCTTTGTTCTTTTATATTCTTTTAAGTCATAAGTTTTAGAGCCATTAGGAACACCTCTTTCCTTCCTCTAGAGTCTCATCTTCCCCTTTCCTTTAGATAGGATTAAGATTAGAATTATGGTTTGTCAAAAAAATCTTTTTAATAAATGAACTCAACAAGTAATTTCGGTTAAAATTAAAAGTTTCAAACTAAGCACAGCCCTTACCTTCTTAACGCAGCCTTATTCTTTTAGCATATATCCGTGCTAAATCTCAAACTCCCTAAACTTCCATAAACTCTTAAAACTTCTCAAAAAAGGGGTTCCTGCTTACATTTCAGCACTTTGAAATTGAAATCATAATCTACCCTTGAGGAAACTGGTGCACAGCTTCTTCCATGCTTCCTTATCAGGCTCCACTTTCACCAGCTTTGCCTTCAGAACATCAGCATACGATTCCTGCATTAGATATAAAATTGTCAAATACTTGTTCATCGAATCATTAACATCATCAAGGAGCTTGGAATTGGTCACATGGCGGGTGTACATACCTCGATAAAACTCCGCTGCAAGAGACGGTCGATCAGGTGAAGAAGAATGTCTTTGGTGTACTCAGGGTGGCCTTGGATGCCGAGTATATGATCACCGTACCTAAACATCTCAACACCGGTCTTCTCCGACCACGCTATCACCTCTGCCTTTGGTGGCAGTTCTCTAACCTATAAGCAAAATACAAAATGTAAAAATGCTATGATTGTTTACCAATGTAACAACTTTCGTTTCGGAAGATTAGACCCGAACCTCATCACGGTGGCACTCGATCACCGAGAGAGTGGTCGGGATTTTCAGAGACGAGAAGAGCTTCGACGAAGATGAAGATAAATGAATGGCTGTCACCCCAATGTCCCACCCTGTGATAGCTCGCCCTGTTTTTCCTCCCAGTGCTCGACTAAGAATCTGAATCAAATAACGACACATTACCTACCCACATGCTCAAATCTTTGTCTGAATTTGAAACACAAAAACTGAAGCAACAACCACAAGCATACATACATTTTTTATGATCTTTTCAATGAACAAAGAATGGAACAAAACTGCAAAAGGATACGGATTCCATGAACCGACAAAAAAGGAACACAATGAAGTGGCAACCACGTTGTTTTGCATGGGATTAAACTTGTCTTTTAATAGACAAAAATCCTATGCCCTTTTCGGTGTCCTTCCTATACCCAACACTAAACAAATTAAATTTTGAGCCTTACACCTTAAACCCTAAACTCTAAAAATATATCTACTCCTAATTCTTTAAATCATAACTTTAAACCTTAAATCTTAACCTAATTTTTTGGTGTAAGAACATAGAAAAGAATACCGGAAAGGGACAGAAAATTATTATTCTATTTTAATAGAAGTTTGTATTATTGCGAAGAAATAAAACATATAAAATACAATGCTGCTGATTGGCAATACGTTCTAGAATAAGCAAGCAATCATGCATCTACTGGAAGGCAAATCCAATTTCATCCAAATTTTAAATCCAGAAACCCCACAGCTTTCAATAAACCATTGCCAAGCATAATAATAAAATGATGGAAACTAGTGGCTAAGAAAGCTTAATCAGCATCTGAGTTGTCAGCGGCATCAATAGTATTTTAAACTATATATCCCTATCAAATATGCTCAGCTTACTTACAAGACTCTAGAATCCAAAACTCCTAACGATATTGCCAATTCAAGTAGTATTTTTCAGGACAGTGATAGTAGCATTTAACCATTAGGGTTTATTGTACAAATGACTCCAAACTACAATCTAAATTCTAAATTGATTTCCAGCCTTTAAAATGTTCTAATTAAGTTCTTAAAATATCATTATTATATTAGTTAGATTCGTCGACATAGACATGAAATTCGGCCTTAAAATCTAGATTAAATATTATATTATATGAAGTATATTTAAAATACATGGATAAACTTGCAAACAAGTATGCACCTATTGTATAAGTAATTTGAATTTGACATGTTTAATGAAAAAAAGAACTCCCATCAATTTTATTGAAACTTTTTTAACAACTCAAATCCTAATCGTCTATGTGGTAGGTGTACAATATTTACAATTAGACATTTAGGGACCAACATAGAATCAAAACAAAAGTTTGGGGATGAAACCTCTTTTTGTAAAAAATGAAAATCAAAAAGTAAAAGGGTTTGAATGAAATTCGCCCATACTCTTCGTTCCATTATTTCATCTTCTTTTTAGTATGTGACAATTTATTATTGGTCAACATGACACTACATGATAAACAAAATTCCCAACTATATTGACAAAGACATTTACACCCGGTATAATTGTCCATTTAACCTATACTCACGTTAAAATTTAAAAATATGATCGTGTTCATTTACATGCCTAAATTTTACATGTACTATTAATTTATTTTAGTTATGATTAGTTTTAATTTAAAACATTAAACGTTTTTATCCAAGTTTTTAAAATTATGTTCAATTATTTTTCTACTTATTTTAAATTTTGAATTTGAATTACAAATCAAAGACGCTTCTGTTAAACATCAAATTTATAATAAAAATCTTGAACTTTAAGCTAATAATAAAATTGTTAAAAAAATTTTAAAAATATTTATCACAAATTTATATTTAACAAGTTACTAAAAATTTGTAGTCCAATTAACTCAAGAATTAAAATAACATGGTTATACTAATATTTCAAGTGGTATAAATTGAGTGAAAGAACCCAAAAAAATAGTAAGTAATTGAATTCAAGTTTAATTACTTCATAATGATTAATAAAAAATAATTTTAATTTATTTGCTTCAAAAAAAAATAATTTTTATTTCATGTATATTAATGAAAATGTAATCTTTATATATAGTAATATTTTGATTTAGAATATTAAAAAAAGTAAATAAGCATAGGACACGTGTTTATACAAAATTAGATGTTCGATCTTTGTCCGTGTAATAAGCAACTGTTGTGTGACTCAGTTCATAGAGCTACGGCTGAAGAACCAGCCGGTATAAACTGAGTTGAATCACGTTTTATCAAACACTTGGATAACTCGGCGCTTTCCGTCTAATAATTTCAGTCATCAGAACTGACAACAACAAAAAACTAGTATTTTGTTTTTACCCTGATATTAATGTCGATTTCGATACATTTGCAGCTAAGATTTTTCCCGAGAAAATCACTAAAGAAAATCACGGATTTGAAGGAAGGGAAATAATACCTGATGGCCAAAGCAAATCCCGAGAACTTTTTTATTCAACGACTCCAATTTGTTCAAAAGAGCAATCAATTTGCAGATCCAAACATCGTCCCCGTGCGCATCATTGCAACTCCCGGTTATAACAAAACCATCAAAATTGTCGATCTCGTTATCGTCGGGGAACTCGCCATTGGCCACCTTGAAAACGTCCCACGTTTCGCCTTCCTCCGCCAACATTTCGACGAAAACGCCGTAATAGCCACCGTACCTCTTCTTGACGTAATCGGAATCCTCCGCGCATAGAAGAACAGCAAATCTCTTCCCACCACCCATGATAATTTCAAAATTCCCTTAAAACAAAACAAAATCAGAATCAAATCAAATCAAAATCAAAATCAAAATCAAAAAAACTCTCTCCCTTTCTCTTGATAAATGAATAAATCAATATATATATATATATATTGAAGGCTTGAAGGTTGAGATTTTAGAAAGGGAAAGAGATCAAAGTTTTCTTTCTCTATGATTTTCAGAGTGCGGGATTTAGAGAGAGATTCACTGTTCTTCTTGGTGTTGTTTTATAGGGAGGGATGCAACAAGATTTTGATTGCTTTGGATTTTTATTATAACAAGGTTTTTAGGTATTGTTAATTACATATATGGCCTTGGCAAAGCTGGATTGCCTTATTTGCCTTTATTATTTAGTATTAAAAAAATCATTATACCAATCCAATATTGGTTTCCGTAGTAAAGCGTGACGTGTTCTATTTAGTTAAATGCACGTTCGTTTACTCAGATTTCAAATCGGACAATATTATATTATACTCGAATAAAATAATAAAAATATTATATGAATAGATATACCTAATTAAATTATTGGAGTGTCACACCATTTTTATATATGAATTTCATTTAATTTTAAACGTAAATACTATTTTGAGAAAAATTGTCAAACCTTAAAAAATATTGAGATATTCTTATTTGAATGTGAGCTTAGTATCTTCTTTTTATCTGAATTAAAATTTGTTACTCATCAGTTATATTCTTTCTGCATATACCATTACTAATACATTATTCTTAATGTTTTAATTACTATTAATTTGATTGTCTGCTATAATCATTGATTCTAATTGTATTATAATATTGATTGTTATTATAATCTTACTGATAATATTTTTCAAAAAATAGTAGTATCATTTTTTATATATATCACAAACTTTTTTTGATTAAGTTGAGAGACATTATATTTTCAAGATAAATGTCAGAACTCGAACTCATATATAGTGTGGCAACTTGAGCATAACTGACCACTCGACCAATTAGTAGATCTCTATATATTACAGACTTTAACTTTATCAAATTTTAATCATTAACAAATTTATTCACTAATACTAACTCTGTTAGGTAATTATCATACAAAATATCCAAATGTTTGTTGTTTATTACGAAATCCCTAAGTTTATCATGTGTGATAAACAAGTCCAGTGTACATGTTAAAACACAATTTCTAAATTAAATTTATTAATGAAATTAGCATATGCATTGCAGTATAACCTTTTAATAATAAAAGTTTAGTGATAGAATTTGATGAAATTTAAAACTTGTTATTTGGATGAAAGTTAATATTAAATATAATGAGTTAGAATACAAATTACCCTACGAACTTTTGATGTAGAGTTAATTGCACACACATCTCCAAACTATGATTCTCATTTCAAGTTACTTCTAAACTTTCAAATGTTCTAATTTCATATTCAAACCATGACAATCATTCTATGTTGGTCCCCAAATTTTTAAACTTTCCAATTTCATCCCTAAACTATGAGTCTATCACTATCATTTCTAAATTGGTTCTCAAACTTTTAAACTTTTCAATATCATCCCAAACTACCCGTGTATGCTAATCATGTCCATGATAATAAAATTGTTATATATTTATTAACTGTCATGTAAACATTGATGTGTGTTACATAATAATATGATGTGACATAAACGATAATTTGAAGACAGAATTGTAACATTTAAGAGTTTAGAACCGATTTATAATGAGAGTCATAGATTGCTGATGAAACTAGAACATTCAAAAGTTTGTTGATCACTTTAAAACGTGAGCCACGGTTGGAGATGAAATGGAAAGATACAAAAGCTTAGGGATTAATTTAGAGCGAGGATTACAGATTGAGGATATGTGATGCAATTAGTTAAAATAAATGAATTATTTAAATTAATTAAAATTGATAATATGTGGATTTTTTTTGTTAAAGTACATGTTTATTTTATAATTCATGTTCAGGAGTTGTGGCTTTCTATTCTAATAATGTATTCTCCAAGGTTCGAACTCAAGTTTTCTCATTGGGAGAGCAATATGTCTTGCCATTGCATTCAACATTTGTTGGTATAATTTATGATTATCTAGATTTATTAAATTATAATAGAAATTTTTTTTAAGTTACAACAATTTATACCGAAAAACAATTCTTACGATGTCAATTACCATTTATATTAAAATTATATTTTTTGACAATATCATTTTTAAGGTTTAAATTTGATAATTCTTCTTGAGAGTATAATATATATTACTATCATATTTAACACTTGATAATAATGTATTAATTTTTATATGTTAATACCTCAATATGATGTTTAATTTATTCTGTATTAATTTATTTATAAATTCCATTACTTAGCACATTGATGGCATTAATAAAGAAAACGTATTATAATTTTAATCTAATGAAATATGTTACTAAATGATTCTCTCTTTCGAACTACATAATTAAACGATTCTCTGTTTTAAATAGTTATTTATGTAAATAACCCTCCAAAGTCAATGTTACATAGAAGAATGATCTTAAATTGTTCACGTAAGGCGAACTCGTGTTCTATAAAAAGTGAGTTCAGTGTTGAGAAAGTTGGTAAAAAATTTATTTCCCGCTTTTTTTAACAAATAATTCACTTTCTACAAGACGCAAGTTCAAAATTCATTTTTTATAAAACGCGAATTCGCCTGGACAATTTAGGAATTATTTTTCTAAGTAACACTGAGGGTCATTATGTAAATAACTGTTTAAAACAGGTTTTTTATATAATATTGCCGCTGCAGCAGCAGGATTTTGTTAACTGCGCGTGGGTTTTGGCCATTGAATTTTATAAGCTATCACGTGATGTTCTTTCTTCTGCAGGGCCCTCACGTGCACAACTTAAGCAAATGAGGTCACAACACGTGTATTATCACTGTAGGGCTGTGCAAAAAATTCTATAAACCGAAATCGGATCTTATTTATTTGGTTCGATTTAGGATAAAAATCAAATTATTCAAATTTATCGGTTAACCGAAATAATTTACTAACGGTTAATTAAATTCGGTTTTGTACACCTCTACTGTCAGGCCTGATGCTGGCTAGTTTATGATTAATTATCGCATTAACTCAAAATATGCACATACGCAGATTGATATTGATTTGGGGTATAATTTTCGTTATTTAATTTATTAATTAATAATTAAAAAGAATATTATTAAAAAATTTACGAAATTATCTTTCTCAATTTAATATGCTTTATTATTTAATATTTACAATATCAAAAAGCGAATATTGTTTACTAGATGGAATGTCTTATCACACTAAACAAATTGATTAACTAAATTATGTTGAATAGATTGAAATATTTATTATAATGAAATATTTAATTATTCAATTCCGGTTTAATATTAGAACAATTAATACGGTCTAATATAATAAGAAACAATACGATACTGATTATTATAATCCCGATTACTGAAGGATCTAATTGATAATGCTTTTTTATTTGGATAATTTTTTGTTTGACTTTTTAATTTACACGCATGCTGGTAGACACGCAGGCGTCCTATCGAAAAAAATTATATTATGGGTTATTTTGTCATGTTATTTATGGAATTAATTAATAAAAATAATTTATTTTATTTATTTTTATCATATTATCTTTTTTACCAAGTAAATCTTTACTCATATTTACTGTAATCAAATTTAAAAATAGTTTTTACCGAGTGAAGATTCACTAGGTAAAAAGATAAAATGAAAAATAATGAGATTGATGATTTTTTATTTATTAGTACTATGAATGACGTGATGAAAATGACTCATAATATAATTTCTCGTCGTATTGGCTTAGCTAATCCGAACATGTTTTGTTTTGTCTTACAAAATAAAGAAATTAATATTTATTTAAATATTACTTAGAAAATACAAACATTTAAAATCATTTGTGATAGTAAAAATCACACCATTAATATATTAAATAATAATCCTACAAATATTAATTTACTCGTCAAGTTGTTTTCAATGGTGGGAAAGTACTAGAAACTTGTGGGATGCTTAGGTTCGCCAGCTGCAAGTCAATTGAATTTACAATTTCTTTATCACAAATAAATAAATTTTAGCCGTTGACTAAATTATTTGATCATCATATTTTAATTCCATTTTCAACTCTTTTTTGCAGGTTGTGATTTCACAAGTAATGATCTTTCTTAGAATCCAAAAGCAAGGCTTAATTATCAAAATTTTCCTCAAATAGGAAAACTGATTTTTAAATAAAAAATAATAAACATTTTTATAAACAAATAATTATTTTAATGAATTGTAATATTTTAATTTAGTGACAAAATACTTATGTTGTGTGACAAAAGAGGTTCGGTTTAGTTACTAAACATCTCCATCCATTTATTTATTTATTTATTTATTATTATTATTATTATTATTATTATTATATCTTCCTGGATAATATCTTAAAATTTTGTAAATTTTATTTAAATATTGTTATTTTTAAAATTTGAGTGTGTTTTGTACTGATTTAATTATAGTCATATACCATAGTTATTCAGACATATATTTTATTTGTACTGTATTTTGTAGTTTGTACACGACTTTTTTTAAAAAAAATGTGTTGTATTACTATTATATTCAATTATTATTTGTTTGAATGAGTTTAAATGGGCGACATACATCGCTGAATACCATTAACGCATTACACTGTTGAACACCACTAAATTTTTTAATAATTTTTAAATAATTATTAAAAAGTTGAAAGGCTTGACATATAATTAATCATATTTCAAAATAAAATTAGAAGAGATTATTCTATAAATCAATCTCACAATCTCACCCATGGTACTACCCAATCAAATAAACTCGCATCATATTTTATTTTTCACATAATATTTTTTTAAATTAAAATTGAATGTCAAAACATACCCGTGACGTTCAAGATCCTCTTTTGGTAGAGGGTTTGCGAAGCGGAGCTATTCTGGTGCTCCGGATAGCTCTGGTTTGGTACTTAGAAAAACTCGGGACTGCGAAGCTGCCGCTTGAGATCATCAGAGCGATTCATGGTGGTTTTGCCCCCTTCCGATCGAATCGAGGACGCTCAGGGTCCAGTGGATTTGGGTATTGCGAAAACTTTCCACCTCTGCGAACTGTGAAGCGGAGCGATTCTGGTGCTCCGGATAGCTCTGGGCATAGGGGTCGGGCATCGGAGGGTCGGGAATTGTCAAGGAGTGGAATCTCCTTAACCAGTCTTTGCCGTACTTTCCCCCTGTTGAGCATGGTGGTCGGATTTTGGTGAAGCCTTCGACGGAGGTATTGGCTGATGGTGCTCGACAGTGGGAGAACTCTTTTTTGGGTAATTTTTTGGGGAAGTCTCCTCCCCTATTGGTCTTTCAGAAAACAGTGAACAAGTTGTGGGGAATAGAAGGGTCCATCACGATTCGTTTCTTGGCCCCAAGTGTGTATGTGTTGAGTTTTCCTTCGTCGAGAGTTCGAGATTGGGTCCTTGAATCTGGACCATGGCACATTCAAAATAAGGCTTTGATTATGAGGAAATGGACACTGGGTCTGGTTCAAGAGGTGCTGGATTTGAGGTCTGCTCCCATCTGAATAAAGCTCTGGCACGTCCCATTTGAGTTGTTCTCTCAGAATGGTTTGGGTTGCATAGCTAGCGCGCTAGGTAAGCCTTTTACACTGATCGTGCTACTATTTTGAAACAGAGTTTAGAGTTTGCTAAGATTTTTGTAAATTTTGATGCTAAGTTTGTTTTGCCAAAGTCTATTCTTGTTGAACTTAACGAGGGCAATTTTATTGATGTTGGTGTGGAACTTGTTTGGTCTCCTCCTATAGATGTGAACATTGTTGTATTTTTGGACATCTAGGGGAGAAATGTTCTAGGAAGAATCATGTTGTCCCTGATGTGGTTGATTCTTTTGTTGGGAATGTTGTTGATGTTGTAAATAATGATTTGGTTGAGGATAATCTCATGGTTGTTGGTTCAGATTGTTCTGCTGAAGTTTCTGCTGATAATGAAACTGTTTTTTGTTGATACTTCTATTGAAGTTTATACTGATAGTTCAAATGAGTTTGTTAGTCACTCTATTACTCTTGTTACGCCTGCAGTTTTACCTGTGGCTAGTAGTTCAAATACTTTTGTTGCTAATTTTAATTTGCCTGATGTTAATCATGTTTTGTCTGTGGCTGGTCTTGATGCTTCTGTTGTTAGTCCTGGTGTTTTTGTGGCACATGTTGATAGTGCTGCAACTGTTCCTAATGTTTTTGTGGCTCCTGCTGCTAGTGATGGTTTGCAAGAAATAATGTCTGTTGGTGTTGATAAAGGAATGGTGGTTTCTGAAAAATTTGAGCAGAATTTACTGGTGGATAAGGGGATGCCTAATCCAAATTTGCTTGATGAAGATTCTGATGTTTCCCATTGAAAAATAAGAACAGCTACGGATGGTGTATCTGTGCTCATGAATCAATTAAAGCCAAAGGGTAAGGGTGGAGGTAATAAAAGAATGGTAAGGGTAAGGGTGGTAAGTCCCCAAATGCTCGATGACCTTTTTAACTTGGAATGTGAGTGGGTGTAATAATCCCTCAAAGGTGCAAAAAATTCTGAGTTTGGTTAAGAAAGTGAAGGTGGAGATTCTTTGTTTGCTTGAGACTAAGGTTAAGGTGGAGAATATGTTTGCTATTGTTGAAAGTTTCAAGGGTGGTCTGTATTTCATAATTATGATTATGTTGTCACTGGAAGAATCTCGTTTTTATATAGAGATTCTTGGAGTGTACAGAAAGTTGCAAAGAGTGATCAACATTTAACTTGTTTGGTGAAGCAAAGGGATATGTAGTTTTTTCTAACTAGTATCTATGGTTCTAATGGCAGGGAAGGTAGGAGAAGGCTTTGGAACAGTTTGATTCAGGAGAAAACTTTAGTTGAGGATGTGTCTTGGACCCTTGCTGGGGATTTCAACATCATTAGGGGCCTTCATGAATGCTTAAATTTTGATGGGAGTCAGACTATATCGTGACCTACTCAGGATTTCTTAGACTGCCTTGACGAGCTTGATGTCATAGATCATGCTTATAGTGATGCTGCATTTACATGGTGAAATAAGAGGGATGAGGCTTCTTTATCTCATAAGCTTAATAGAATGCTTGTGAATCAATGGTGGCTGTAAAAATTCCCTAATACTAAGGTTGAGTTCCTGGTGCCTTGATGCTCGGACCATAGCCCTTGCTTTGTGATGGTTGATGTTGCCATGGATAGGCCACCTAGGCCTTTTAAGTTTTTTTATTCTATTTTTAAGCTAATTATTATGATTTCCATTCTATAGCAGAAGACTCTTGAAAGATGCAAGATTTCGGAAATCTAATGAATGTTTTGTTTATCAAGTTGAAAAGGTTGAAGGAGCCCTTAAAGGTGATGAATAGAGATTCATATAGGGGGTTGCCTGATAGGGTTTGGGACTTGCACATTAGGCTTGAGTTGGTGCAGCAGAAAATTTTACAGTGTCCTACAGCTGCTTTTATTACTCAAGAAAAGCAAGTTACCCGTGAACTAAATTAGTTCCTTGAGGCTGAAGAAAAGTTTTTAAAGCAGAAGTCAATGGTCAATTTATTAGAGAAGGGGATAATAACTCTGCCTATTTTTTAGACAGGTTAAAGCTCGATAGTCTCTAAATTTTATTCAGGTGATTCATGATCCTCAAGGTCAGAAGCTTGATACATTTGGTGCTACCTCTACAGAGTTTGTTAGGCATTTTTCTAAGACTTTAGGGGGTGTTGATTCAAATGTAATCCCTTTGCCAGATGATTTGTTGCAGCAGATTATGGGAATAGAAGCTACTAGGGAAACACAAGACCATTTGGTGGCTTCCTGTAACTTCAAAGAAAATTAAAATTTGTTGTTTGTCATGAAGGGGAACAAGGTTCCTGGCCCGGATGGCTACCCTGCAAGTTTCTTTAAGTTGTTTTGGAGGATTGTGGGAGAGGATTTTATTAAAACAGTTAAGTATTTTTATTTAACAAATTTTTGCCAGCTAGGTTTAATGCAACAATACTCATTTAGTCCCTAAGGTTGCTGCCATTTCTCTGCCTCTGACTTTAAACCTATTTTATGTTGTACTACTGTTTACAAGTGTATTACCAAAATTTTGACTAATAGATTAAAGTTGTGGCTGCCATTGTTGATCTTGTCTAATCAAAGTGTTTTTTTGTCTAGTAGAGATTTGGTTAAAAATGTTATGTTGACTCAGGAATTGGTGAATGGATATGGTAGAAAACACCTTTCAGCTTAGGTGTACTTTAAAAGTTGATCTTAGGAAAGCCTTTGATTCTTTGAACTAAAATTTTATCTTTCAGCTTTTTAAAGTTCTTGGTTTTCCAGTGCAGTTTAGTGGTTGGATATATGCATGCATTACTCGCTCTCAGTTTTTTGTTGGTCTTAATGGAGGTTTGGTGGGTTTTTCCCTAGTGGTAAAGGAGTTGGACAGGGGACCTCTTATCCCCTTACATTTTCATCCTTATAATGAATGTTTTGTCTAGACTCCTAAATTTGGCTAGACAACATGGTGTGTTTGCTTTTCATCCTAGGTGTAAGAGAGTTGGGCTTACTCACATATGTTTTGCTGATGATCTCATTATTTTCACTAAGGGGACTGTTGAGGATATGATCTGTGTAAAGAATGTTATGGATTTGTTTTATAGAATATCAGGTATGCAGATGAACACCTCAAAGAGTGAGCTTTTTGTGCTAGGTGGAACTTGAGGATATGAGGCATATTTCAGAGTCCACTGGATTCAAGATAGGAACTCTCCCAGTTCGCTATCTAGGTGTTCCCTTGGTTACAAGGAACCTCTCTATTAGGGACTGTGAGGGGTTAGTTGGGAGAATTGTACAGCGGATCAGATGTTAGCATTCTAAGTGCTTGTCATTTGCTGGGAGGCTGCAGCTTATTCAAGATGTTCTATTTAGTATTCAAAATTTCTGGTGTCGTGTGTTTATCCTGCCTTCGAAAGTTGTACGAAAGGTTGAGAGTTTATGCAATCTCTTCATTTGGAAGGGTTCGGAAGGGTCAGCTAGGGGGCACGTGTTAGTTGGGAGAGAATTTGCCACCCTAAGAGTGATGGGGGCTTGGTGTGAAGAGTACTGTAACATGGAATCGTGCTTGTATGTTGAGATGCATTTGGCTTTTGTTTGCTCAAACAGGTTCTCTATGGGTTGACTGGTGGTATAGTTTGGTGTTGAGTTTTGCTTGAGTTGTACATGATGGTTATTTTTGGATGAATAAGAAAACCTCATTTATCCAAAAAGAATAGTCATTTAGCTCCTACGCTTTTTTGAAGTAATTTATCCTTCAACGTTGGGTCAAAATGACCCCTCTACAGATGAAAACTGTTAGTCAATTGACGATAAATGACTTGAAATGACGTGACAAGCCTACATGGCAGTGCACACCGCGATAGCAGTGCCAGACAAATATGTTGATTTGACAGAATAACACATAAGTCAAAGTTTTTTTTTTTAAATTGTATAAATATAAAATATTTTTTCTTCTGACGTGTCATTTTTTCAAGTTGTTTATCATTAGTTGACTAATAATTTTTATCCGTAGATGGACTATTTTGACCCAAAATGAAATGTTGATGGCTAAATTGCTTTAAAAAAAGGCCAAAATGACTATTCAGTCAAATGTTAAGAGAATTTTTTTGGCATTATGCCATTAAAATTTACAAAGCATCGTCTTCTTCCTTAACCTCATACTATTTATCTAATATGTTAATGAATGAAATTGTTAAAATAATAAAAAAAAACCCAAAACTTAACCCACGATGAAGTGACCTATGCAAACGAGACTGTTAGTACAGTTCTCAACCTCGAACCACCAAACTTTTTCCGAGAATAATCACATTTGGATTGTCCTAAATCAAGCGCTCCACCACAAAAAGCTTGAGATTTTCAGACAGCAAAATAACCGTCGAGTTCTCGAAAACCCTTGCTTTAAGAACCTCCTTCGATAATTGGTTCCTGAACAGATTTAAATCTTGAAAGAACCTTAAGGATTTTAAAGCATTCGGGATACTGCGGTGGGGATGTTTGAAGACAGGTCAATATGCTTTTATCCCTTCCAATTTGTCTATAGAATTTGGTATGGGACCCTGAAAAGCATTTCTAGACATATCTAAATACAAAAGGCTTGAACAATATCCAATGGTGAGAGAAATATCCCCTGATAATTTGTTACTAAAGAAGTCCATGGCTCTAGTCATATTTAGACTATTGATTTCAGAAGGAACGAATCCAGTTAAAGAATTGAAAGCAAGGTTTAAGACTTTAAGGCCTTACAGAAATTCAGGATTCTGAATGTCTCTTGGAATGTAACATTAAGCAAGTTAACGACCATATCTAGCAACTAAAGATGTTGACAGTTTCCCAAGCTCGGAGGAATGGTTTGTTCCAAAATATTGTTCCTTAGATATCTTAAAGTAGTGATACCAACAGATCATCAAATTCAGGTGCAGCAATATAACTCTAACCTAAGGTCATGAATTGTGCATAGAGTGCGGGTGGTTTGTATCAAGTATCATTCAACTCCTTTAGCGAAACTTTACTATCCAAACTCAAAAAATATTTTTTGTTTTTGTTTTATTATTCACCAAGGGTTTCTTTTTCTGGCATTGGGTTCGCGTCATGATGCTGTTTGGCGTGAGAAGTAAGAGTGGGTATACCGTGAACCCCTATGTTAATCCAGACTTCATCAATAAGCTAACCCATTACACTCATACCCTAAAGTTTTTGATGGCCTGAGAACTAAGAGGGAGCAAACCACGAAACCCCAAGTTACTTATTGTCTCTAAGGCATATGAGTGTTATAAAATTTTTTAGCCTTTGGCAAAACATTGTTGCCTTATTCTTTACTTTTACCCTGACATATTTTTTCTTTTTTTTTCTTTTTTTTAGTTCAATTTTAAGAATCTTAAGTTTGTCTTAAGAACTAGATGCATACTACGTGTTTAAGTGAGACTAAAGTTCCCTAAGTTAAAGATCAATTACCAAGCAATTTGGAATTACTAAATCTACTGGCTCATGCTAAACTAGAGATTCTAATTTTATCATCGAACATGACATACTAGCACAAAATCTATATATGCTAGCAATGTGTTGGCAAATTATCAGTTCACAATCAAGCCGTGGTAAAAAAATTAAATGGTTTGGTATGCATGGTTCTGCCTAATCTACATGGCAATAATAGAATGCAAAACAGAAACATAAAAATGAATGTCATGGCAATAAATGTGAGGCAACACCTCCAAACCAAAGGTATGCATTGTTCTCAATATATAAGAACACATATATACAAATGCAATGTATGATAAAAAAATGAAAAATATGAACTAAGGAGTTAAGGGGATGAGGACTCCCCTTCAAAATGTTCGACACGAGTGACGTGGGTCTTTCTTTTGATGAAGCTCCCTCGATTTATTGCCAACGACTTCTTCTTTTTTAGCTGTGGCTTCGAGGCAGTAGTAAAGGCCTTCACGTCTTGTAGGACCTCCTCAATTACCCTTGGCAACTCAGATGCGACAAGAGCTACATGGGCGGCTAAAGAGGCTGGAGCCACTGGTGGCAAATCAGTCTTGTCAGGCATATCATTATCAGACTTATGTCGAGTCTTAATTCTGGCAGAATCTACGTAGGAATGTAATATTGATACTGTGGCATCAGATTGCTGGACTGGAGTATGAGTAGAATGAGAGCTGTTTGGTATTCCTTCCAGCGCATGAAGGTCATTTGGGAACTCTGTATACGGTGACAATGGATTGGTGGACATGCCCTCAAGAGTCATCCTTAGTGTATAGTTTCTAGCTCTAACATATTGCCAGAGAACCAAGTTTTGTTCCTTAGCTTTTTTAACTTTAACAGAATGAGTTCCTGGCATTGATAGATTTGTGAAAGCAATGTTATCACATCAGCTGGTATTTGTGTGGTAGGTTCTGCCTTGGGTGTCTTGGCAGCAGATGTCGGTTGGGTAAATTTTCCCTTTCCCTTCTTTCTTGTCTCTCTAGCAATCAACTATCCCCAAAGAGCTATAATGATAACTTCTTTGCATTGCTGGATATTATCGGTGTCAAGTGTGGGCACCTTATGTTAGTTACAGATGGTGGAAATAATAAAAATGAAGATCAAACTACCATAATTGCAACTGACACACTTGTAAGTCTCGTCAATAATAAGCCGACCGATATTAATTTTCCTCCCAATCATAATAGAGTGAAGCAATGCCATCCTATCCTCCGACACTGTTTCATTGCGGGTGGGTGGCATTAGGCGGGCTTTAAAGAAATGATTCTACCTCATAGATGTGGTTTTAACTTGTAGTATACATTCAACTTCGTTCCCAGCTCACGCAAATCCTTCAAGGGAAGCTGACGCTTGACCTCATTAATTGATTCGACGAATATCGAGTGCACCTTCCCTGCACCATCCAAACTGAACATACGATTAACATACCCTCATCAAATTAAACACACTTACCCCGTACAAGCACAAAAGGCGAGGCCTTGATGGTGAGGTGGGCATAAAATTCTCGAACGATAGTTGAGTGGACCTTTCCAGGCTAAAGACAAAAGACCTCTCAATTATATTTCTTGACAATGGCAACCACCTCCAGTGAATACCCCAAGTTAGGCTCATTCTTGAATTTGAACCCCTTTTCATAGCAAAAGGTTAGTGCTGCGTATTTCTCCCCATACTTCTTCTTCGAATTCCTTCTTCTTGAATTTGAGTGCTACAAAGTTCTATTATAGGGGTGATTTTTCTAATCTAATTTGCTCCAGTCATAACGTCAATATTCGATACTATAATCTTACTTAAGAGATTCAGTATCTCATGTCAGTAGACGAACTATTTTGTCGATAATTTTTTTTATATTTCAACTTAAATTCTAATTGGTAATTAAATTGAGTTTTATTGTAATTTTAGTGGTTGAAGATTACTTGATAATTATGGTTTACTTTAATATAAATATCTATATTATGTAAGAGATCTTGTTGAATAAGGTTTTTCGGTGACCAAGTATTTGAGTCTACAAATATAGACTAGATTTAACATTTTGAATTATGAGAGATAAAGAGAATTACTATGGAGAGATGTAACCACTTTTATGATCTCTACAACTATTGTGCCTACATTGTAGAGATGGGTATTGTACGAATGAGTATTGTAGAGATGTTGGGAAGAGTGTGTTGGTTCCATCGAGTTTTGGGATATGTATATCGAGTTTTAGGATACATGAGATATCACGTATTTGTACTCTTCGTATTCTCTACGTTGATAGTGAATTGTTCGTTTCTCTCGTATGTGGAGGTAGACTAAGCTAAACCACGTTAAATCTTATCTCTTGTGCATATCCTGATCTATGTTGTTATCACTTTGGTTATTTATAACATACCAAATTCCTAACAAATGGTATCATGAGCTATGGTTAGAGCTACGTGTTTTTGAAGGAATTGTTGATGTGGATTTTGTGGAGTGATGTTGGCTTACGTAAAAATAATTTTGGCTTAATACCACAATAAATGCTTAAACTATCACATTTTTAGGTGCCTAAACTATATATTTTTTTATCCCTTTTAAAGTTTAATTGTGACACCTTATTTAACCAAAAAATGATAGTTTAGACACTTAAAAGAGGTAAAAAATATTATTTTAGGCACTTAAAAGAAAAAAATGAGATAATTTAAGCTCCTACAAAGGGCAAAAAATAATTTAAACACATAAAAATATGATAATTTAAACATTTATTTTGATATTAAGCCAATAATTTCAAATAACTAGTAATTTACGCCCGAATTACTGACAAGTGAATAAAAGTTTGGACCCGAACGGACAGACCTCAAGGCGCCGGCAGTCAGATTTTTAGAAATGTAATCGAAAATTACATTGAGGGTTTTTTTAACGTGAGACGCCTAAAATGAGGCTATACCGAAATTCTTATAAAAATGATAAGAATTTCAGTATATACAAAAATGCTTACAGATTTTATAAGCATTTTAATATATACAGAAAAATAAATACAAAAATTCTTTATAGACTATACCTCATTTTTTTTAATTTCCCTTAAATTGGGCATTCTGCCCGAGCAAAGGAAACTTATTCAACATGCCAACTACCACCATGTCTCATCTTTTATCCGAAGGAGGACTCTGCAACCTATAACGTTACGTACCTTAACGCGTATCTGTGTTTCGTACTCGCCGACCACACAAGTACCCAACCCTTTCGGCTACCACGCGTGAAGCAACTCTCCACATCAGCGACTATGCAAGTTTATCAACTCCAGTTTAAATGTGACCGTGCATTGTCTTTTCAGTGGAGCTCTTTGTTCTTTCCCAGTCTGGTTCTTCACCCTCTTCGTTTTTGCTTTGATTTCCAGGATCTTGTCAAGTTTGCATTGATTTGCTTTGATTCTCTTGCTTGGTAATTCCTTTTCTTTGAAAAAGTTTTCATTTTTCTAATGAAATCATTGTTTTTTTATTATAAAATTTCCCTTTGTTGTGCACTTTGCAGGCCTCCCTTTGCTTTGGGTTATCCTCTGTAGGTATCCTTGACATATTTTCTCATTATATAATTACAATATTCAACTGCATTTTTTACGTCTGAAAATGGGTGACGATGTTTCTTTGCCTATTAACACACGTGCTTCCATTCAAGCAATTGTGACTGATCCCGAAACTGACACCAAAAAACTCGTTACCTACTGGATTATCTTCTCATTGATGTCCCTGTTTAAACATGCTTTCATGGGGATCCTTCAATGGCTACCCTTCTGGCCGTACATGAAGCTAATGATTGTCGGCTGGACGATGATACCCGCTTTTTACATCTAAAACCACTTTGTTCATCATTGTCTGTATGTGGGTTCTCCAACCATTAACTGGTTCAAAAAGCTGCAAGAGTTATATTTGAACAACTTTCACTACAAGAAAAAGTACATTTAGTGACGGTATAAATGGTCACTAAAAATATTAAATTTTGACACTAAAGTATATAGTGACAAAGTTATCATGTTGTCATATGTCATCACTAATAACTTCGTTACTATTAAATTTGTGACAATTGTTTGTAAAATTGTCACAATTGGTCGGCTTTTTCCTTGTCCATATGTTCGACACTATTATCATTAGCATATGTGATAAACTAAATGGTCACAATAACTCCATCTATTGTGATGAGTTTTTTGACAGTAGGAACAAATGTTGTGATAGAAAATATTGTCACAATATTTTTTGTGACAAAATATTGGACACTGCAATCAATAAATTGGTGACAAATTTATGTGACACTAAAAATATCTATCGTGACCAACAAAATTGTCACAATAAGTATTTTTGTGACCAAATATTTGACGCTATAACCATTACCAATTGTTATAGATTTTTTTTTGTCACGGAGAATATATTTTCTGACAAAGAGAATGTGTCACAATAACAAAATCTTGTGACTAGATGTTTGACACAATAATTATTTAAAAATTGTGCTAAATTAAATACTCACAGTAAATCTTTGATTGTGATCAATTTTTTTGACACTAAAAATTAAAGTTGTGAAAAAAAACTATCATAATAATTATCTTGGAGACAAATTTCTCCTCACTACTTATATGTGAGTTATTTAGACTTGTCTTGTCACAAATCAATAGATAATTTTTACGTCTAAATATTTCAATTTATTAAAGATATTATAAGTGAATAATAATACACAATTCGTTATTTTCGCAATACAAAGACAATTATTATATTTAAAAGTAATTAAGTCAACTAAAACACAAACAATATTAAAACATAAAAAATATCCAAACTCGAAAAATCTAAATAGTTCATAATGCATACTTTTAATAGTAAGTTATCAAAAATACTAAATTAAAATTCAAGCCATGTTACTTCTCCACACCAAAGTCCACTCTTGGATTGTTGTTGGAGGTTCGGACACATCACATTGGACGTACGGCCAACGAAACTGCTGATCGTGTGGCTGCGATGATCCGGGGAGTTCAGGTGAACGACTCTTTTACGCTCCTCCACCTTTGGAAGTGGTTGATGCATTCAATTATGATATGGGACAAGGAATTTGTTAATATTTTCATGTATCATGTGTTTTGTCTTGCGTTCTTTGTCGAGCTTGTCTCATTTTTTTTTTCTGTAAGTGCCATCACGTGCACTCTTTTTCCTCTAACTATGTCTAGAGAGATTTTTTAACGAGGTATATGGTAATATTATCATCTTTATAAAAAAAATTCACTCTTGAATATTTTCCTACAAAATAAACAATAAGAGAAATAATAAATTAATTAGTATAAAAATGAATTAATCCATTGTGAGAAAGTATTGGTTAAAAATAAGTCAAAAGCCAAATAAAAGAAGCTCAAAGAAACAAAATACATGAGAAGACCACACTAGCAGACTAATACAAAGAGATAACAAATTCTACACCTAAGATGCATCAGCAACCTTACACGCTAGAAAAGAATAGTCAGAACGAAAGGTTATAATTCCTTGTTACGCAAGTAACCCAAGATTAACAATAAAAGCCAACAGCCATGAATAAAACCAATCAGAATAAATGAGACACCCAGCACACAGCAGAAGCGTGCCCCAACTCCAGCAGCAAAATGTGCAAACACCAACCGCCGTTATTCCTCTTGTTTTAGGGCAACATCACCCCCAAACAGAAGAAATCGCCACACCTAGCATAGCTCACACACTAAAGTTAAATAACAGTAAAACAAAAAAATGAAAAAAAAAAAGACCAGAATTAACAAAGCTGGCAACAAATAAATTTACGCAAAAATTAATTAAATAAATCAATAACTAAAAACAAATATAATAAATTATTATAGACACGCAATCAATTCAAGAAAAAAATTCAAATCATGCATAATATGAAAATTTATTGAAGAAGACATGAATAACCCCTTTATTTTCTAAAAAAATACATACCTGGGAGAGAGTTGTTCCTTGAAATTTTGAACAGAGATTAGAACAGATAGAAAAGTTTTACTAAAATTCTTCAAATAGAGAACAATTTTAATAAAATTAATCAAAATAAATAGAATTGTTTTGGAGCCAAA
The DNA here is from genome assembly GCA_019671005.1 of Hibiscus mutabilis. NCBI lineage: Eukaryota > Viridiplantae > Streptophyta > Magnoliopsida > Malvales > Malvaceae > Hibiscus > Hibiscus mutabilis. The sequence continues at coordinate 52,242,991 of CM033723.1, read as the reverse complement.
ACTCTTTAAAATAAATTTAAGGGTTAATTTTTAAAATTTATACCGAAAAATCATGAATTAATTAATTAAAAATTAAATTAAATTTGTATTATGTAAAATTAATAATTAAATTAAGTATTATAAATTAATTGCGAATTTGATAATGTTTGGAGACTGTAATGTACATTATTATATGAGATAATATACGATTTGTTAGACAAAAAGATATTAAAAAATCCAACTAAAACAAATTTTAACGATAAAAATAACTATTTAATAATAGTGAAGACTTGATAGTTGGCAGTGGCATTACTACATCATTTCTCAGAAAAAAGAACCTTGATGAATTTATGGTGATAATTTACTTGTGGCATATTTTTACTATTGTTAATATCATTGTTTTTGGTAAATTTAACCATGATAAAATTTTATCGTCACAATTATCATTAATAATAGTGACTACTTGACTTGACACTAGCACATTACATTCTGAGAATAAAGAATTTGATACAAATTTGAAGATATGATTAGAGTCGAAATAGCAGTGACAAGTAGATATCATTGTAATTATATAGCTATAGTGGCTATATACTTTTAACACAAGTTAAGATCATCACAACTATATTATTCTAGACCCACTAGGAGTACCCATTCTTTTCTCTATAGTCTTCCTTCTCCTCCCCTCTGGGTAGGATTGTGATTAATTTTTTTTAAAAGAAGAAATGCATGAATGTCAAATTAGCCCTCAATGAAAAATAAAAAATCAATTAAATTCTTATGAAATTTTTGCACCCAATTTAGCCCTCATAATTCAAATTGCGATCAATCATCCCCCTCAAATTCAAATTGTGATCAATTTAGTCCTTCCGTAATGTTAATTGTTAACTCACATACAATTATTAAGATTGTGACACGTGACACACTCAGGAAATGCCACATGATAAAACCGTAAAAATCATCAAAACAATCAAAACATATTTAAAATAATAAAATATATTATTTAAAATCATAAAATTATAAAAAAAACAATTATGATAATTATTTAAAATATTAAAATATTTAAAATGAAATAATATTTAAATTTTGTATAAAATTAAAAAAATCCTTTTCAATTTCAAATATTTTTAAAAGAAAAATAAAAAATCTTTTGTTTTTTCTAAAAAACCCTAACCTCTTAACCCTAAATATCAAACCCCTAACACTAGATCTTAAATCTCATTCATTGTCATCGATTCAACCCTCCGGCGACCACCTTCGTTGCCGAACTCTCACATCGGTCGCTCCTTTATCTTTTGGCCCTTGTCATCGATCTCCCCTCTCTCAAAACTACCCATTGCACGAAATCGCTCATTTCTCGTTGATGTTCGAAGAATCGTGCCTCCCGAATCGGTGCTTTGATCCGTCGCCATCAACGTGCCCGCCCTGTCTGACGAATTGTACCGAAACAATCGATGATCATTGAGTAAATTTTTAGTTTTTATTTTTTTAGAAAAATAAAGATTCATAGGTTTTGCGCTTTTGAAGAATTTAGGGTTTTTTTTATTAAAACAAATTAGATTTTTAGATTTTTATAATTTTTTTATATCTTATATTTTAAAAAATAGATTTTTTTTATAAGTTTTATAACATTTTTATATTTTTATATTTTAAACAAATTTTTAATTTTTAATATTTAATATATTTATAGTTTTTTAATATTTTAAAATATTATTTTTTATAATTTTTAATTTTTTAAAATTTAATGACGTGACACTTCCAGGGTGCATCACGTGTCATCATATTATTGGTCGTCAATGGGTTAACGATCAAAATTGGTCAACCGTTATGGAATGGCTAAATTGAATGTGATTTGAATTATGAGGGCTAAATTGGGTACAATAATTTCATAAGGGCCTAATTGATTTTTTAATTTTTCGTTGAGGGCTAGTCGACCTTTAAGTCTTATAGAAAAGTAAATTTAACAGTGACATACTTTTATCGTCGCAATTGTGAATAATAATAGCGACTCATTCATATGTTGTCACTATTACATCTTTTCTCACCAAAAAGAAGATGACGACAATTTGAGTACTTTATCTGTGATGAATTGATAATGTCACTATAAAATACCCATCAAGAAAAAAGAAGTTGACGCCAAATTGGGGATTTAATTAGTGACAAATGGATAGTGACAAGTAGATGCCATCACAATTATATAGCTATAGTGATTATATAATTTTGACGCTAGTTAAGATTGCCACAATTATATTATTATAGAAAGGTAAATTTAATAGTGACATATCTTTATTGTCACAATTATGGATAATAACAATAGTGACTCTTTGATATGTTGTCACTATTACATGTTTTCCATTAAAAAAGATTATCAGTGACAATTTGATTTGGTCACAATAAGGCACTAATAGTGACGTTTTACTTGTGGCAGATTTTAAAATTGTCACAATTATTGCCAAAAGAGTGACCAAAGAGTAATATGCCACAATTACTAATTTCATTGGTGTCAAAAATAAACTTCGTCACAAATAACCAACTTTTTGTGACGAAAATCTCTATCATCACAATCAAATGGTCACTAAAAATCTTACTTCTTGTAGTGTTTCTTGCTGAAGTAGCTGATGAACATGCCGAGGCATATAGACAACCTGAAGCTTTACAGAAACCTAATTCTAACGAGGTAATGTTATGTGGAATATATATACATTTTTTTCCTATGTGTTCCGAGCCATGAATACTTATTTAACACAAGTTCTCAGTCTTCTATCAGATCTAAATTTGGTGTGTTTCACAATGCAGCCGAAGGGGATTGCATCTTGCATATTGCAGGAAAGTGTAAAACCTGTACGAGTAGCAGCAAAAGTAGAAGTTACTTCAGTAAAGTTTTGTTATCTTTGTTTCAGGATGATTTACAACTTTGAATATACATGAGAATTAAGCTTTTATGCAATGCCTTATTTCTCATTTCCTTCTACAAACGAACCCAATGCAGATTTTGGCAATTGAACCCGATGTTGTTAAGACTATGAACAATAATGTTATGCTTCCAGAAAAAATAGAGAAGCGAGTTTTGATCTACTGGATATAACTTCGGATAGGCAAGTTCAGAAGGAGTGGACTTGTGCTATGTGTCAAGTTAAAGTCACTTGTGAGAAAACCTTGAATAGCCATCTTTGAGGAAGAAACTACAGGAATTTGTGCGTGAGGTTAACTGATGTGCTCGAATTCTTCAACCGATTTGCTTGCCAAGTGGTGGAGAAGTAGTAATTGGGTGATTTGTGAGGGAAGCAGAAAGATAAAAAAGACACGATAATTTTAGAGTGGTTCGAGCTTCTCAACTAAGCTCTACATCCACTATCTTAGCTTCCCCACTAAGGATTTCTAAATTCACTATTGAATTTCTTCCAGGCTTAAGAGGCAACCCTTACAAACACAAGACTTATACCCCAAAGTCTTGTAAAACACTCTTTTACAAGAGAGAAATAAAAGCAAACTAAAATCCCTCTCACAAAGTGAATGTTTGCACTCTAAAGCTCTCACCCAAACCTAATACACTTGAGCATACATTGACAATTGAGCTCACAAGTGTTTATCTATACAATATACAACAATTTGTGCACTAAAACATTTCTTAATCAAAAGATTATTGACTTGATGATCATTAGTTGTTGCCGATGCTTGAAGATCCCTTTTTATACTCTCAAATGAGTTCCTAGCCTTTGGAGACCGTTGGGATTGGATTAGAGCTGTTGGAGACTTATTTCCATGCTAAATTTCCTTTTCTTGAGCCTTCAATATCGGTACGCGGGTGTGCGTATCGGTACGCTCCTTTTTATGAAATAGCCGTTGAGCTCTGATCAGCCTGCGCGTATCGGTACACCTATGTAGCGTATCGATACGACTTGTCATAAAAATAGCCGTTGGGGTAGTTAAAGCATAGGGGTATCAGTACGCCTCAATGCGTATCGGTACGAGCCCCTCTGTATCGGTACGGCTAAGCTTGTATCGGCACGAGTTTTCGACATTGGAAAATTCCTGTAGCAAAAACCCTATAGCGTATCGGTACGACCAAGACCGTATCGGTACAGGTACTTTAGTTTTACAAGTTTTGTTATTAAAAACGTTTTGAAGCCTTCTAAAAACCTTTTGAAAACACATCAAAAATATTTTCAAGTTGTTTGGACTTAAAATCATTTTTGAAATCTTTTCAGTTTAGTCCAAGACTATTTTTCAATTATTATATCAAAATAAATATTCTAACAATCTCCCCCTGTTTGATATAATAAAACCAACTTGAAAAATTATTTTTGTAAGTCTTCCCCTTAGTAAAAATAAATTTTGAATAAGAGAATATTTTATCAAAGTTGTAAAAGCTCTCCAATATTCAATTGAAAATTCAAATTTTCAAACATTTGTCCCCTTTTTTGTTATATAAAAAATGATTCAAACTAAGTTTGAAAAACTTTTAAAGTACCATAACAATGGAGAGTTAAAAAAAATTGACAAAATAAGAATTTTATTTTAAAATTGGCTCTCCCTTTCTCAAAGCATTCTAAAAAAATGGCTCAAAAGCTTTACACTTAAAAGATATTGAATTTCATCATTAGATCAAATCAATTTAAAAGCTAATGAAACTCAATTATCCAAGTCTTCAAAACAAAAGAATAGATAACCAAATAAATAAAGAATTAGCATAGAGGTTACCCATCTTCTTCATTTGTGTGACTAGAGCATTCCAAAATCTTTGCTATCATCATCATTGCTCCAACATATCTACAAAATACATTTACTTGATTTTTGGTATCCAAATTGCTTTGGATCCATTTACATTAGTCACAATGTCTCTAGTTCCCTTAAGAACCCATACTTGCCTAATTTTATAAGGCTTTCTATTTCTTATAGGACAAGTATTTATGGAATGACCATGATAATGACAACGTGAGCAATTTGTCATTACGTGATTAGATGAATTAGTAAAAATAATTTCTTTTCTTTTGCTAAGCTTTCAAGCTTTAACCTTCAAATCAAAATTTTCTTTTGAAAATCTCCATTCTTAATTTTTGAAAGCTCTAAATCATTTTTCAAAATTTCATTTTGGCTTTCAAAATCGATTTTTGATTTCAAAAGAAAATCATTTTCAATCTCAAGTTTTGAAATTATTTTCTTGAATTTGGAATTCATGGTCTTAAATTCCAAAAATAATTCATGAAAAACATATTGCAACTTATCAAAAGAATAAGAATTAAGTTCACTTGAGTTAAAAGATACCTCAGGCTCATCGAGAGCCATAACACCGTCCACCTTAGGTGTTGAGAGGAGGTTTGCACATGATGAAACATCATCTTTCTTCTCTCCCTTCTTGTTACCATAGAGTTTCTCAAGCTTCTCCCATATTTCTTTGGCACTTTTTTCATGTGGAGACCTTCTTGAAAACATCTTTATTGAGGCCACAAAGAATAATGTGCATCGCTTTTGCGTTTAGCTTGGCCTTCGTGTCATTTGCACTCTTTTGCTTCTTCTTTTTCTTCTTAGAAACTTCCAAGTATCTATCTTCATTGATATCCCAAACCTCAAAATCGAGAGATTTGATGAAATACTTCATGATGTTGCTCTATTGAAAGTATGCTTCTTTTTCGAATAGCGAAGGACGCGAGATAGAGCCGCCTTCTTCAAATCTTGTCATTTTTCTTGATCGGCGAACTTCGAGCAAATGATATTTACTTCCGGATGTTAGTCCTTCGATGGAGACGAGGCTCTGATACCAATTGAAATGCTTGTAGCATGCTCAAATCGATATCTCGAAACTGACAAGGAGGTTGATTTTCGCTCTTTGATGAATTGGCTAAAACTAATAAAAAAATAGACAATTTGCACAAGGATTTTAGAGTGGTTAGAGCTTCTCAACTAAGCTCTACATCCACTACTTTAGCTTTTCCACTAAGGATTTCTAAATTCACTAATGAATTTATTCCCTTTTTCCCGGGCTCAAGAGGCAACCCTTACAAACACAAGACTTATACCCCAAAGTCTTGTAAAACACTCTTTTACAAGAGAGAAATAAAAGCAAACTGAAATCCCTCTTACAAGGTGAATGTTTGCACTCTAAAGCTCTCACCCAAACCTAATACACTTGAGCATACATTGACAATTGAGCTTACAAGTGTTCGTCTATACAAAATACAACAATTTGAGCACTAAGACATTTCTTAATCAAAAAATTGTTGACTTGATGATCATTAGTTATTGCTGAAGCTTGAAGGTCCCTTTTATACTCTCAAATAAGTTCCTAGCCATTAGATACCGTTGGGATTGGATTAGAGCCATTGGAGACCTATTTCTATGCTGAATTTCCTTTTTTTGAGCCTTCAGTATCGGTATGCGGGTGTGCGTATCGGTACGCTCATTCTTATACAAATAGTCGTTGAGCTCTGATCAGCCTGCACGTATCAGTACGCCTATGTAGTGTATCGGTATGACCTATCATGGAAATAGCCTTTGGGGTAGTTAAAACACAGGGGTATCGGTATGCCTCAATGCGTAACGATACAACCCCTCTGTATCGGTACGGCTAAGCCTGTACCGATACAGGTTTTTGACACTGAAAAATTCCTGTAGCAAAAACCCTAAGGAGTATTGGTACGGCCAAGACCGTATCAGTACGGGTACTTTAGTTTTACAAGTTTTTCTATTAAAAACGTTTTAAAGCCTTCCAATTTTTTTTTGAAAATACATCAAACATATTTTCAAGTTGTTTGGACTTAAAATTATTTTTGAAAATTTTCAGTTTAGTTCAAAACTATTTTTCAGTTATTATATCAAAACAAATATCCTAACATTAACCAATGCAAAGAACCATCCTTGCAAAGGCAAAGTTTGTTATGTTTTGGCAGTTAAAAAACCTTGGAAATATGGTTCGAACAGTAATATTTAGGGAAGACAGCAAGCTGATGCAATGTTAAATTGTAGCATGAAATGGGCTCAATATTTCGCTACTTGTGGGACACTTAATGCTAATCTCCAGCCGAAATACGTCGACGACTTCATGTGGCAGAAACCACCATAAGGATAGTGTTGTCTCAATACTGGTATGGCATTGTTGGAGGAGTCATATTCGACTGTGACGATAAATGGTTACTCGAATTTTGTAAGAGTATAGGAGTCACTAATGTTCTTCAAGCTGAGTTGTGGGTTTATACGAAGGTTTGCAAATCGCATCTGCCTATAATTTTGAAGATCTGATCATTCAAATCGACAATGTTCATGTTGCACAGCTAGTAGAAGACAAAGAGGGCAGGAATAGCTCACTTTTGCTTGTCTGGGCAATATTTATATTGCGACAAAGATGTTTGATAATGAAAATACAATGGATTCGTCGTGAAGCTAATATGTTAGCTGATGGAATGACTAAGTTAGCGGATTCTCAACACTATCAAAGAACCATTTATGGTGTTGCTCCAAAAGAGGTTCAAAGTTTAGTTGGAAGAGATATTTCTAGTCCTTATTGTAGAACTGCACTTTTTTTGTTTTATATCTAGGCTTTCTTACAATTTCTATAACACCATATGAAGCTTGTAATCTTTGTTCAAAAAGGTTGGAATATTTTGATATGAGGGAGAAATTATATCATGGGCCTTTCCTACCACGTCATCTATGGTCCCAACCAATAAAACTTATTCATTTCATTAATTTTTTCCATGTCATCTTTTTACCAAGCGAAAATTCAATTGGTAAAAATATTTTTTAATTTAATTTACAGTAAATATGAGTGAATCTTCACTTGGTAAAAAGATAATATGGAAAAATTAATGAAATGGGTGAGTTTTATTGGTTGAGACCATTGTTGACGTGATAGAAATGACTTATGATATAATTTATCAATAAAGAGGGGTATATATGTTGATTTCACAAGTAATGATCTTTCTTACATTCCAAGACCGGTGCTTAATTACCAAAATTACTCATAATCCACTCTACAAAAAGTACTCTTTCCATTATCAGAATAAACCGCTGACAACCAACAAGAGTTGGGTGTAATAGCAAGGCACATTACTTTTATAAAAAGAGAATTAGAATTCAAACTTTAAAGACGACGTTGTTAGAAAGAAGAGCCACAAAATGATATTATATATAAAAAAATAACTAACTCCACAAAAATTAAATTTATCTAGAAATGATATAAAGGATGTGGATTTGAATATTTGACTTACCATAAAAGGTAAATTGCTTTTTTTTCATGGCTCAGTTTTTTTCACTCATGTTTTGGTTATTGAATTTAATTTTTTTTATTTTAATCACTCATTTTTTTAAATTTTTTTGGTCACTTTATCTTTTAAATCATAAAATGTTTGATGATATGATTTATGTTACTAATGTTTTATTATGATATGATATATTTTAATAATATTTTATACCACGTATGATTAAAAAAAACAAATTTTAAATTATAACCCTAATTTCAAAACCCAAACCCTTAGCAATCTTTCTATCACCACTCAAGTTCTAAACCTAAACATCAAACCCTTATTCTTCATGCTCTAAGCGTATCTCTTCAAAGCAACCAAATAGAAAATAAAACATTAAAAGTAAGGGTGTAACACCCCTACCCCAGTTTAGTAGTAAACCGGCTCGGGAGCGTTACTGGAAAACACTAGAACACGAACAATTTAAAACTTCAAGAACTCATCAATAATCGATGAGTTGAACACTAGCAAGGCCCTTAATTGATCACAAATAATCATTCGAGCAAGGACATGTTTATCATGCATAGTAATCGGATGGCCCACTTAACCTAATTATATCCACTTCGAATAACAATATATATATACGCAACTTAACCATCTTATAAAAAAATTAACTGGTATACGATGATATACTCAATTCAAGTTATTAGGTATGTCTTTAGGTTGTTACATTCAAGACAAGTAAGCAATTCATGTAGGTTTAACTTCACATGCTCAATTCTTTCATCATTCGGCAATCACAAGATCAAGCATAGCGTGATATACATTATATCATTCATTAAGTATTCAAAACATTAAAAGCCATAATCATACATATATACAAACTTTCAAGTAGCAAAATGCATGACCTAGTTTAACTATATACAAGACTAGGTGCCACCAACTAGGAGCATTACAAACGTATAAGTGTGGATCCATACTCTAACTTGGCTTGTACTTTGCTTCGGGCGCAAGAAAGAAGCTTCAAAATCTGGAGAATACTTCGAATCAACTAACCTGTAGTTTGGGAAGAGTGGAAATGAGATTGATAAGTACAAAATGTACTTAGTGAGGTAGTAATCTAGTTCTATCCAATTATCGAGGTAATTATCGGTTAGTCAAGTTGAACCTAGTCAAGGTTTGTAGCAATCGAACTAAAGCTTTATACATACAGATCATTTCAAATTTAGTAACATATCATTTCAAGCAAGACATTCAGGTACACATCGATGCAAGTGGGATTATAAGCCATTCAAGTAGCAACTCAAATAGCAAGAAATTCGAGCATTAGTAAATTCAAGTATCAAGAAACTTCAAGTGTCAAGTAACTCACTATCAAGTAGTTCAAGTATCAAGTAACTCAAGTATCAAGTAATTCAAGAACCATATAATTCAAGTACCAAATAACTCAAGTATCAAATAGTTCAAGTATTAAATAATTCAAGTATCAAATAAGCTTTATGCTCTAATTATTTCTCATTTGCTTTCTTTAGTTTATGCCTTTGGTATTTAGTTGTCCAGGTAATCGATTCACCAACCAACTGTCGCCACAAGATGCACCGTAGTACTGGTCAACCCTCATACTGTCGCCAAAAACCACACATACATACCCTCCGTCTGTCGCCAATAAGGGCCTTAGCCCTGGACCGTAGTCCACCCAACACAAAAGAGCTCTAGACTCTATGGTATGCCATCTTACCTAAGACCACTAACAACCAAGGCTTTGTTCAATTATGAATCACTTATTCAAGTATTACATGTTTAAGTCAAGCAACAACTTATTCATGGATCAATTCAAGTGATACATTGCAAGATCATGCTTATATATACAGCCCTTAGGCCAATTGAGCCTTAACTCTACACTTTGCAATTTAATCTTGTCATTCAAACAAGAAATTAACATATGCCATCTCTAGGCATCAAGCAAGATCTTTAATTCACTATTTATATCATGTTAACAAGTATTTAAATCATAGAAGTACATTCAAGCATTCATTTGAATTGATCACAGTCAAGGCATCAAGATTCAAGCATTTGTTTTCACTTTTCTTCATAAATAATTCAACAACATACATGTTACTATTAGATCTCAAGTTTTAGCTTAAACCACTCTTCCACTTTTCATCACAACCAAGCTTAAATCAAGTATATTAACATGGAATAAAATAATAAGAAGTAGATATGCATATTTGGTTAGGACCTAAGTCCTAACCCTATATTAAACTACACTCACAATACTCCAAGCTAGCTTAGTCTCGAAAGACTATCCCTTTTTGTTTAGCTTTCGAATGCTCCTCCATAGACCCTTCTCCAATGTCATCTTCTCGTTCTAACATTTCATACAATTAAATCAAGGTCAAGACAAGGTACATTCATTTCTTCAAAACAGGGCAGCAATACACATAATTTATTCATCCAAACTGACCTAGGTTGCCATACAAGCACACACACATATATATACAAGGTAGCATTCAAACTGCTCGAAACTGTGTACAAAATAGTACACAAAACTACATTTAAAACTATTTGAAAATGCACACCAAGCCATAGAATCAAAATCAGCAACTATTTAAATCATTACATGACTCCATACATTCAACATTCATTTCAAAACATCAAGGCTGTTCCGGCCAGGCAGCATGTGCATTACTTGCATAAATGTTCATATCTTTCATTCCGTACGTCGAAACTTCGAACCGTTTACACCGTTGGAAAGCTAACTTAATTGTCTTTTTAACCATATAGGCCTTGCATTTTTATTCACTGTGAATTAATACAGTTTTTTGTCCTAAGCCTACTGGATAGTTTGCACTGTCCTTAGCGATTAATCTCTACAAACTGTTTTATAACTCGGAATTCGATTCCGTTTGTTGCATACGAAACTAGACATACTCATGATTCTATATATATAAGATTTATTCCCTAATTTTATCTATGTGATTTTCTACAAATTTTTAAACTTACTGCCCGAAACAGAGTTTTCTGGACAGATTTTCTTAAGCTAGATTCTAGCTTCATTAGTCACTTAAACAAGAATTCTAACATGATTGTTCAACATATATACTCACTCATACATGTCTAAGTCAGTCCAATTATGTGTCAAACATAAGGAAACAGGGCAATTAAGCAATATTTTCGAATTGATTCATTAACATACAACACTCTTGCTCAAAACAGTCCATGGATTTAAAATCAGTCTCTAATGTTTCTCCTAGATGCAAAGTAGTCCTTAACATCATCATTTTCAATCAAGACAACTTCAAGAACATGCTTATCTATACAAAACGAGACAGGTTGTAAGTTCATGCTTTTCCATTTAACAAAACAGTTCCTAACTCTTTATACACATAGAAACATGTATTAACAGCCATTAAATAATCCTTTCTTCAAACAAGAAGTGTAATAGCCCTCTAATCCATTCATATGTACTATATCAACTTAGTCTCTAAAGAAGTTAACAACAAACAAAGTCACATAAACCAATTCCAAATTTTCCAGTAATCAATCTAACATTTCCAAGCAAAACAAGTTGTTAAAATCTCAAAATCAAAGAGGAATTTCATGAACACTAAACAAATTTTTTCTTTTTGAAGAAACGGTTAGTTCTACCTCAAATAAGTCCAAAACCAAGCTATAATCTAAGTTTCCATGGCTGTCCGACTCAACTCTCTCAATGGTGTTTGGTTTCGGTAAGGAGAAGGAATGAAGAAGATGACTATCCATCTCCCTTTTAATTACTATTATCAATTAAACATGGGTTAAAACCCCACATAATTCCCCTTTTGACATGCAAACTCCACGTTTAACAAGTCATTCATTTTAGTCACTATAATTTAGTGTTCTTTTTTTATTCTCACGATTAGCTCACTTTTTTTTCTTTTGATTAAGATATAATTTAACTAGCTAATGAGTTTAAATTGTGGTAACAACTTATAGGCTCGGTTTAGGGATATCACAATTCCCTAATTTAAATTAAATTACCACTTTTAGAAATATGCTACTAGGCTCGGGTTTGGGGCATTACAATTCTACCCCATAAAATAAATTCACTCATGAATTTACCTGAGTTGAACAAGTGAGGATATTGATCTCTCATCGTAGCCTTAGGTTCCCAAGTCGACTCTTCCATTTTATGATTCCTCCATAATACTTTCACCAAGGGAACATTCTTGTTTCAGAGTCTTCTAACTTCTTTGTCAAGTATTCGTATTGGCTCTTCTTCATATGATAGGTCGGGATTCAACTCAACTTCTTCATGTTCTAGAACATGGGATGGATTAGATCGATATTTTCTAAGCATATAAACATGGAAGACATTATAGATCTTATCAAATTCACTAGGGAATGTCAATCGATAAGCCACTGGACTAATCCTTTCAATGATTTCGAATGTCCAATGAATCGGGGACTGAGTTTCATTTTTCTTCCAAACCGAAAGACTTTCTTCCAATGAGACACTTTCAGGAAGACCTTGTTTCCAACATTGTATTGGATGTATCTCCTTTTCAAGTCTGCATAGGCTTTCTGTCTATCAAAGGCTTGTTTCAATCGATCATGTATGATTTGAACTTGTTCCTCGGTTTCTCTGAGCAATTGAGGTCTCAATACTTTGTTTTCTCCCAGTTCAGACCAGCACAAGGGAGTTCTACATTTCCTTCCGTATAAGGCTTCAAATGGTGCCATCTGAATAGATGCTTGGTAGCTATTATTGTAAGCAAACTTTACTAGGGGTAGGGACTTTTCCTAATTTTTCCTGAAGTCTATAACACAAGCTCGTAACATGTCTTCAAGTACTTGTATTACCCTTTCTGATTGGCCATCACTTTGTGGATAAAAAGCTGTGCTCAAATGCACTTTGGTTCTAAGGGCTTTTTGTAAGGATTTCCAAAATCGAGCAGTGAATCTAGGATCTCTATCGGAGATTATGGATGTAGGAATTCCGTGTAAACGTACTACTTCACAAATATATAACTCGACTAAGGCATCCAAACTTAGGTTCATTCGAATAGGGATAAAGTGGGTATACTTTGTGAATCTATCAACAATCACCCACACAGCATCGTTCTTTCTTGAAGTGTAAGGAAGACCAGTAACGAAGTCCATTATAATCTGATCCCATTTCCACTGAGGGAATTCGATTGGTTGAAGCAATCCAGTAAGGACTTGATGCTCGGCTTTGACCATTTGACAAGTTAAGCGCTTTGAAACAAAGTCTGTGATAGCCGATTTCATGCCTGGCCACCAGTATAATGGCTTTAGGTCCTTGTACATCTTAAACGATCCAGGGTGAATCGAGAAAGAGCTTTGGTGAGCTTCTTGTAACATCTTGTGTCTTAGTTCTTCATTGTTAGGAACACATACTCTATCTTTGAAATAGAGGAGTCCATTCGACTTGAGAGAGAAGTCAGAATTAGACTCGGAGTCTAGCTTGGACATGATCTTCTAGAGATCTGGATCAATTTGTTGGAGTTTTTTGATTCTCAAGATTAGACTAGATTGAACTTGAAGTTCAGATAAGAATTTTCGTCCTTTGGATAAACGGAAATGAGCATTGATAACCAAGGAAGCTATAAACGAATGGAAAATATCATTAAGGGAGATTTTTGAATAGTTACTTGTAAGTCAAGAAAAGTCTAATTCTAATGGTTACTTGCAAGTCAAGAAAGGAACATTTTGAATTAATTATTCTAGTACTTAGATTTAAGGGTTTACCCGAGTATGGTGCGACTAAGGGTATCAGCAACCACGTTTGCTTTCCCTAGATGGTAGTCGATAACTAAATCGTAGTCTTTAAGTAACTCTAGCCATCTCATTTGCCTCAAATTCAAGTCTTTCTGAGTTAGGAGGTATTTGAGGCTCTTATGGTCTGTGAACAAGTTGCATTTCTCCTCGTACAAGTAATGTCTCCAGACTTTGAGTGCAAACACGATAGCTGCCAATTCCATATCATGAGTAGGGTAGTTTGACTCGTGTGGTTTTAGTTGCCTTGAAGTGTAAGGTACCACGTTTCCATCTTGCATTAGGACACATCCTAGTCCCAAATGAGATGTATGACTATAAACAGTGTACTCCTTGCCCGATACTGGTTGGATGAGAACCGGAGCATGAGTCAGAGCTTGTTTAAGCTGATCAAAGCTTCGTTGTTGGTTCTCCGACCAAACAAAGGGTGTATCTTTGCGAGTTAGCTTAGTCAAACTTGCGGCAATGGATGAGAATTCTTTGACAAAACGCCGATAATACCCGGCTAAACCAAGAAAGCTTTTGACCTCACCAACATTCTTCAGAGGTCTCCAATCCATGATGGATTGAATTTTGCTCGGGTCTACTTTAATCCTTTCTACCGAGATGACATGGCTAAGGAACGAGACTTTCGATAGCCAAAATTTACATTTCGAGAATTTTGTGAACAATTGACGTTCTCGAAGAGTTTGTAATACAATTTGAAGGTGTTTAGAATGTTCTTCCTTATTCCGAGAATACACTAGAATGTCATCAATGAAGACGACTACGAACTTGTCAAGATAAGGCTTGACTACATGGTTCATGAGATCCATAAAAGCAGCCAGAGCATTCGTTAACCCGAATGGCATTACAAGGAATTCAAAATGGCCATATCGAGTACGAAAGGCTGTCTTGGATACATCTTCTTCTTTTACCCTCATTTGGTAGTATCCCGATCGTAGATCGATCTTTGAGAATACCGCAGCATCTTTGAGTTGATCGAAAAGATCTTCAATCCTTGGGAGAGGATATCGATTCTTGATAGTAAGCTTGTTCAATTGTCTGTAGTCAATACAGAGTCTCATAGTCCCGTCTTTCTTCTTCACGAACAAGACTGGAGCACCCTAGGGAGACGAGCTAGGCCTAATGAAATCCTTATCTTGTAGCTCTTGGAGTTGCTTCTTGAGTTCTTTCAACTCAACAGCTGTTATTCGATAAGGTGTGATGGACACCGGAGTTGTTTCAGGTTGGACTTCGATCCCGAACTCTACTTATCTGGTTGGAGGGAGACCAATGAGTTCCTCGAGAAAAACATTGAGATATTCAGATACAATAGGCACACTAGATAAGCCGAATTCAAGTTCATCTTATAAGACTATAGTAGCGAAGATTGAGGTCAGTTTCTTGTCAATTAGAAGAATTGATTCCTTTCCTAAACCCAAGAGGTAAAGTCTCATATTTAGGCAATCTACCCAGGCTTCATGCTTGCTTAACCAATCTAGTCCCAGTACTAGATTGAACTCACAAGTTGGTAGTACATATAGATCAACAAGAAAGGGTACATTTCGAATGAATAGGGGGCAGTTTCTACAGATAAGGCTTATGTTTGTAATTCCCCCTATTGGGTTCGAAACTGCAAGGCTTTGTTTTACAATTCCAGGCTTTAAGTTCAACTTTACAATCAAGGTTGAGCTTGTTGTTGTGGAGGATTCTGCTCCATCCTCACACTATCTCCTTCATTTGAGGAGCCTACAAGACTTTCATCATCCCGGCCAAGCCGTGTTTCAGATATTCTACGTTCAAATAGAACAATTAGGAATTCGGTTTAGTTAAGCAAAGAAACAATCTATACAATACAAGTCTCCTAGGTGGCACAAGTATCCTATATGATGCAAGAGAGCTCGGTTTAGTCCTAGAACCGACTAAAAATGCTCTGATACCAAAATAAACGTAATACCCCTACCCCGATTTAGTAGTAAACCGGCTCGGGAGCATTACTGGAAAACACTAGAACACGAACAATTTAAAACTTTTAAGAACTCATCAGTAATCGATGAGTTGAACACTAGCAAGGCCCTTAATTGATCACAAATAATCATTCGAGCAATGACATGTTTATCATGCATAGTAATCGTATGGCCCACTTAACCTAATTATATCCACTTCGAATAACATTATATATATATATATATATACGCAACTTAATCATCTTATAAAAAAATTAACTGGTATACGATGATATACTCAATTCAAGTTATTAGGTATGTATTTAGGTTGTTACATTCAAGACAAGTAAGCAATTCATGTAGGTTTAACTTCACATGCTCAATTTTTTCATCATTCGGCAATTACAAGATCAAGCATAGCGTGATATACATTCTATCATTCATTAAGTATTCAAAACATTAGAAGCCATAATCATACATATATACAAACTTTCAAGTAGCAAAATGCATGACCTAGTTTAACTATATACAAGACTAGGTGCCACCAACTAGGAGCATTACAAACGTATAAGCATGGATCCATACTCTAACTTAGCTTGTACTTTGCTTCGGGCGCAAGAAAGAAGCTTCAAAATATGGAGAATGCTTCGAATCAACTAACTTGTAGTTTGGGAAGAGTGGAAACGAGAGTGATAAGTACAAAATGTACTTAGCGAGGTAGTAATCTAGTTCTATCCAATTATTGAGGTAATTATCGGTTAGTCAAGTTGAACCTAGTCAAGGTTTGTAGCAATCAAACTAAAGCTTTATACATACTTATCATTTCAAATTTAGTAACATTCAAGCAAGACATTCAGGCACACATCGATGCAAGTGGGATTATAAGCCATTCAAGTAGCAACTTAAATAGCAAGAAATTTGAGCATTAGTAAATTCAAGTATCAAGAAACTTCAAGGGTCAAGTAACTCAGTATCCAGTAGTTCAAGTATCAAGTAACTCAAGTTTCAAGTAATTCAAGTATCAAATAACTCAAGTATCAAATAGTTCAAGTATCAAATAATTCAAGTATCAAATAAGCTTTATGCTCTAATTATTTCTCACTTGCTTTCTTTAGTTTATGCCTTTGGTATTTAGTTGTCCAGGTAATTGAGTCACCAACCAACTGTCGCCACAAGATGTACCGTAGTACTGGTCAACCCTCCTACTGTCGCCAAAGACCACACATACGTACCCTCTGTCTGTCGCCAATAGGGGCCTTATCCCTGGACCGTAGTCCACCCAACACAAAAGAGCTCTAGACTCTATGGCATGCCATCATACCTAGGACCACTAACAACCAAGGCTTTGTTCAATTATGAATCACTTATTCAAGTATTACATGTTTAAGTCAAGCAATAGCTTATTCAAGGATCAATTCAAATGATACATTGCAAGATCATGCTTATATATACACCCCTTAGGCCAATTGAGCCGTAACTCTACACTTTGCAATTTAATCTTGTCATTCAAACAAGCAATTAACATATGCCATCTTTAGGCATCAAGCAGGATCTTTAATTTACGATTTATATCATGTTAACAAGTATTTAAATCATAGAGGTACATTCAAGCATTCATTCGAATTGATCACAGTCAAGGCATCAAGATTGAAGCATTTGTTTTCACTTTTCTTCCTGAATAATTCAACAACATACATGTTACTATTAGATCTCAAGTTTTAGCTTAAACCACTCTTCCACTTTTCATCACAACCAATCTTAAATCAAGTATATTAACATGGCATAAAATAAAAAGAAGTAGACATGCATCTTTGGTTAGGACCTAAGTCCTAACCCTATATTAAACTACACTCACAATACTCCAAGCTAGCTTAGTCTCGAAAGACTATCCCCTTTTGTTTAGCTTTTGAATGCTCCTTCTTAGACCCTTCTCCAATGTCCTCTTCTCGTTCTAACATTTCATACAATTAAATCAAGGTAAAGATAAGGTACATTTATTTCTTCAAAACAGGGCAGCAATACACATAATTCATTCATCCAAGCTGTCATAGGTTGCCATACAAGCACACACACACATATATATACAAGGTAGCATTCAAACTGCTCGAAACTGTGTACAAAACAGTACACAAAACTACATTTAAAACTATTTGAAAATGCACATCAAGCCATAGAATCAAAATCAGCAACTATTTAAATCATTACATGACTCCATACATTCAACATTCATTTCAAAACATCAAGGCTGTTCCGGCCAGGCAACATGTGCATTACTTGCATAAATGTTCATATCTTTCATTCCGTACGTCGAAACTTCGAACCGTTTACACCGTTGAAAAGCTAACTTAATTGTCTTTTTAACCATATAGGCCTTGCATTTTTATTCATTTTGAATTAATACAGTTTTTTGTCCTAAGATGCACCAAATTATGCCACTGGACAGTTTGCACTGTCCTTAGAGATTAATCTCTACAAACTGTTTTATAACTCAAAATTCAATTCCGTTTATTGCATACAAAATTAGACATACTCGTGATTCTATACATATAAGATTTATTCCCTAATTTGATCTATGTGATTTTCTACAAAATTTTAAACTTACTGCTCGAAACAGAGTTTTCTGGTCAGATTTCCTTAAGCTAGATTCTAGCTTCATTAGTCATTTAAACAAGAATTATAACATGATTTTTCAACAAATATACTCACTCATACATGTCTAAGTCAGTCCAATTATGTGTCAAACATAAGGAAACAAGGCAATTAAGCAATATTTTCAAATTGATTCATTAACATACAACAATCTTGCTCAAAACAGTCCATGGACTTAAAATCAGTCTCTAATGTTTCTCCTAGATGCAAAGTAGTCCTTAACATCATCATTTTCAATCAAGACAACTTCAAGAACATGCTTATGTATACAAAACGAGACAGGTTGTAAGTTCATGCTTTTCTATTTAACAAAACAGTTCCTAACTCTTTATACACACATAAACATGTATTAACAGCCCTTAAATAATCATTTCTTCAAACAAGAAGTGTAATAGCCCTCTAATCCATTCATATGTACCATATCAACGTAGTCTCTAAAGAAGTTAACAGCAAACAAAGTCACATAAACCAATTCCAAATTTTCCAGCAATCAATCTAACATTTCCAAGCAAAACAAGTTGTTAAAATATCAAAATCAAAGAGGAATTTCATGAACACTAAACAATTTTTTTTCTTTTTGAAGAAACGGTTAGTTCTACATCAAATGAGTCCAAAACCAAGCTCTAATCTAAGTTTCCATGGCTGTCCGACTCAACTCTCTCAATGGTGTTTGGTTTCGGTAAAAAGAAGGAATGAAGAAGATGACTATCCATCTCCCTTTTAATTACTATTATCAATTAAACATGGGTTAAAACCCCACATAATTCCCCTTTTGACATGCAAACTCCACGTTTAACAAGTCATTCATTTTAGTCACTATAATTTAGTGTTCTTTTTTTATTCTCAAAATTTGCTCCCTTCTTTCATTTGATTAGGATATAATTTAACTAGCTAATGAGTTTAAATTGTGGTAACAACTTATAGGCTCGGTTTAAGGATATCACAATTCCCTAATTTAAATTAAATTACCACTTTTAGAAATATGCTACTAGGCTCGGGTTTGGGGCATTACAAAGGGACTAAAAAGAATGAGAAAACCTTTCATTGACATCAGTATTAACACAAATAGTGATCGAAGCATGACGACAATGTTAGATTCATGGAATTTGAGTTGTTTTCCGATTAAACGGATATCAAATTCGTATTCAAAAGGGTGAGATGAGAATGGTGGCCAAGGCATTGGCCAAAAACTGAATTGGTTTAGGTTGAGGGAGAGAAAGAATAAAGAAAGACAGATATGATGGGAAAATAAAAAAATTATAGGATCTAACTCGACGTTGTTTTGATGTAAATTATCATGTCATAACGCCACCAATTATTTAATAGTGAATTGACCTAAACAAGAGAAATTCAAAAGTTAAGTGATTAAATTGAAAAAAAAATTAAATTCTAGTGACCAAAATAAGAATTAAAAGAAGTTGATTGGTGAAAAAATAATTTACCCATATAATAAATATATTTGTAACAACACGTATAACTTTTTAATCTTTATGTATTTATTATCCGAATCCGTCGAAAATAATTTGAAATTAACAATTTATACTCGAAGTGTATACAATTTTGACAATAAAAAAGCTTAAAAGTAAAAAAAAATCTGTTCAATCTATATCCTTTTTTAGATTAGTGTATAACGTTTACTTCCATAATTCAGATCAAGTTTTTGTGACAGATGTTAAAAAATTTTCGTTATCTAATAAAAATATGACACAGTGGCATATTTTTGGTATTTTTATTTTTAAAAAATAATTTTTTTTAATTTTATAAAAAAATTCAAAATCCTTAATTCCTCTAAAAACCCCAACCTAAACCCTAAATCCCTCCCTTTTCACCACTAATTCAACCACCATCGGCCATTATTATCTTCGTTGGACCCCACGACTGAAAACCCCATCATCTCATCGCCGAAAATCGACGAATGAACCGTCAATTATTTCGTCAACGAACATCAAACAATGAACAAAAAAGAGAATGATTTGACTTCTGATCGATGACTAGAGGGTGGGAGATGCCGAAGGGTGAGGGAGATGTGATTTGAAGATTTGATTGAAAGAAATTAAAATTTTAAATTTTTTTAAGAAATTCAAAAATTAAACAAATAAAAAACCAGGCTACGTGTTAGGTTATAATTGGATGACGATATTTTTTAACTACTGTTACAAAAAAACTTGATCTGAATAACAAAAGAAAACGTTAGATACCAAAATAACTGAAATAAAAGTTAGGTATCAAGCTAAAAAAAATTATAGGTTGGACACCTTTATAAGGATTAAGCCTAAAAGAAATATACAATTGGAGTACAAGACTGGACCGAACGGTTTGATTTTCGGAAATGTAATCTAAAAGTAATAGTAATAGTAATAGTAATAGTAATAGTAATACACCAATTGGGCAATCTGCCCGAGCAAAGGTAACCTTTTCAACAAGCCAACCACATACATAACGTGTCTCATCTTTTATCCGTACGAGCGATTCCTTAACGCGCATCTGTGTTTCGTACTCGCCGACCATACAAGTACCCATCCTACTCGTCTACCACGCGTGAAGTAACTCCCCACATTCAACGACTATGCAAGTTTACCAACTCCAGTTTCATATAAATCAAGTTGGTACTTTTAAAGGCGACCATATTGACTTTTCAGTGAATCTCTTTGTTTAGGCTTCTGCTTTTTCCCAGTCTTTGCTTACCGCAAGAGGTTTTCTCTGGTACTCCGCCCCTTCGTTTTTGCACAGTTTCGAGGCTTTGATTCCAGGAAATGGATTTCCAGGGTCTTGTCAAGTTTGCATTAGTTTGCTTTGATTCTCTTGCTTGGTAATTCTTTTTCTTTGAAAAAGTTTTCATTTTCTAATGAAATCATGGATTTTCTTGGTAAAATTTTCCTTTGGTTTGCACTTTTCAGGCCTATCTTTGCTTTGGGTTATCCTCTGTAAGTATCCTTACCATATTTTCTCATGATATAAATTAAAATATTTTCCTGCATTTATATATACATGTATACTTTCATTGCTTTGACCCTACCTCCCATTTTTGATGATACAATGTTAAACTGAAAGATCATTCAAAATAGGGGAGAATTTATGAATTTTGTGTTATCAAAACTAAGAATTTTATGTTAAAACCAGTCTAAAATGAACATTCTTTGCCTATTAACAGACGTGCTTCTATTCAAGCGATTGAGACTAATTCCAACACTGACACCAAGAAACTTGTTACCTACTGGATCATCTTCTCATTGATTTCCCTGTTTGAACATGCTTTCATGGGGATCCTTCAATGGCTACCCTTCTGGCCGTACTTGAAGCTAATGATTGTCGGCTGGACGATGATACCCCGTTTCGACGGCGCTTTTTACGTCTACAACCACTTTGTTCATCCGTGTGTGTATATGGATTTGCCAACCATCATTAACTGGTTCAAGAAGCTGCATGAGTTCTTTTTGAACAATTTTCTTGCTGATGCAGCTGATGAATATGTCAAGGCACATAGGCCACCTGAAGCTTTAGAGAAACTTATTGCTAACGAGGTAATGTTATATTGTATCCATAGGCACCGGAGCAGTTATTTCGGAATATACACTTTTTTTTTGTGTTTGGAGGATCATATATTATATTGTTGCGGCAATGCTTATTAAACACAAGTTCTTAGTCTTCTATAAGATCTAATATTGTTGCATTTCATAATGCAGCCAAAGGGGACTGAGCCTAGCATATTGCAGGAAGACATAAAACCTGTACGATTAACAGAGAAAGGAGAAGTTGCTCCGGTGAAGCAGGTAAAGTTCCATTATCATTATTCTTTGGAATTTCATCCTAACATAGGAGAACTTCCGGACTGAAAGAAGAATCCCTGTTTCAGGAATCAGGATGATTCGGAACTTCGAAAATGCATCAGAATAAGATCTACAATATTTTGATTATGGTTTTTATGTTTTTATCATAGTTCCTGATTGCTGCTGACTTGAATAACTTTTGCAGATTCCGGCAACCGATCCCAATGCTGTTCAGACAGTGAATGATTCGGTTAGGCTTCCAGAAAACAATGGAGAAGCGTGTTTCAATCTTACGGAGATACCTTCGGATAAGCAAGTTCAGAAGGAGTGGACTTGTGCTATGTGTCTAGTTAAAGTCACTAGTGAGAAAACCTTGAATATCCATCTCCAAGGAAGGAAACACATGAATGCATGCGAGAGGTTAACGAAGGCAAAGAACCAGCCTTGCAAAGGCGAAGTTGGTTCTGATTCGGCGGTTAAAAAACCTTGGAAAGCCAAAAGAATCAGAAATGGTTCGAGCAGTAATATTCAGGGAAGCCAAAAGAATCAGAAACTTCCCGAATGACAAGTATCTGCTGCTTCTTCAGTGGCGCCTAAGAACTCTGACATTCCCAACAATAATGCATCCACATGCTACAAGGCAGTGAATCCTGAAACTGAGATGAGCAAATGTTATCTGGAATCAAAGAAGTCGGTGCTAGCGACTAATGTGGCGGGAAATCAAGTAAAATCAAGTGAAAATGTACAAGGGCAGCAACAGGCTGGAAAGGAACATGGTGAGACTAAAAACCCTCAATTCCGGTGCACTGTATGTAATGTAACCCGCACTCGATTGGAGGACTTGAACTGTCATCTTTGGGGAAGGAAGCACTTAGCGCAGATACAGAAACTTTCCGAAGGACACGTATCTGCTGCTTCTTCAGTGACGCCTAAGAACTCTGATATGCCCTACAATAATGCATCCGCGTGCTACAGGCCAGTGAATCCTAAAACCGAGACAAGCAAGTGTTATCTGCCGATAGAGGAATCGAAGAAGCTGGTTCTGGCTACTAATATGTCGGGAAATCAAGTAAAATCAAGTGAAAATGTACAAGGGCAGCAACAGGTTGAAAAGGGGCATGGTGAGACTACAATCGAAGAGGAATCGAGGAAGCCGGTTCTGGCTACTAATATGTCGGGAAATCAAGTAAAATCAAGTGAAAATGTACAAGGGCAGCAACAGGTTGAAAAGGAGCATGGTGAGACTAAAATCCCTCAATTTCGGGGCACCATATGTAATGTAACCTGCACTCGATCAGAGGACTTGAACTATCATCTCTGGGGAAGGAAGCACATAGCGCAGGTACAGAAACTTTCCGAAGCACAAGTATCTGCTGCTTCTTCAGTGGCGCCGAAGAACTCTGATATGGCCTACAAGAATGCATCCACTGTGAATCCTAAAACCGAGACAAGCAAGTGTTATCTGCCGATAGAGGAATCGAAGAAGCCGGTTCTGGCTACTAATATGTCGGGAAATCAAGTAAAATCAAGTGAAAATTTACAAGGGCAGCAGCAGGTTGAAAAGGAGCATGGTGAGACTAAAATCGAAGAGGAATCGAAGAAGCCGGATCTGGCTACTAATATGTCGGGAAATCAAGTGCAAATGTACACGGGCAGCAACAGGTTGAAAAGGAGCATGGGGAGACTAAAATCCCTCAATTTCGGTGCACCATATGTAATGTAACTTGCACTCGATCAGAGGACTTGAACTGTCATCTCTGGGGAAGGAAGCACTTAGCGCAGGTACAGAAACTTTCCGAAGGACAAGTATCTGCTGCTTCTTCAGTGGCGCAGAAGAACTCTGATATGGCCTACAAGAATGCATCCACATGCTATAAGGCAGTGAATCCTAAAACCGAGACAAGCAAGTGTTATCTGCCGATAGAGGAATCGAATAAGCCGGTTCTGGTTACTAATATGTCGGGAAATCAAGTGAAAATTTACAAGGGCAGCAACAGGTTGAAAAGGAGCATGGTGAGACTAAAATCGAAGAGGAATCGAAGAAGCCGGATCTGGCTACTAATATGTCGGGAAATCAAGTAAAATCAAGTGAAAATGTACGCGGGCAGCAACAGGTTGAAAAGGAGCATGGTGAGACTAAAATCCCTCAATTTCGGTGCACCATATGTAATGTAACCTGCACTCGATCAGAGGACTTGAACTGTCATCTCTGGGGAAGGAAGCACTTAGCGCAGGTACAGAAACTTTCCGAAGGACAAGTATCTGCTGCTTCTTCAGTGGCGCCTAAGAACTCTGATATTCCCAACAACAATGCATGTGCATGTTATCCGCTGATAGAGGAATCGAAGAATTCCATGCAGGCGACTAATGTGGCGGGAAATCAAGTAAAAATAAAATCAAGTGAAAATGTACAAGGGCAGCAACAGGTTGGAAATTAACATGGTGAGACTAAGATCCCTCAATTTCGGTGCACCATATGTAATGTAACCTGCACTCGGTAAGAGGACTTGAACTGTCATCTCCGGGGAAGGAAGCACTTAGCGCAGATTCAGAATCTGAATAACCTTCAAAAAGGCGAGCTTACTTGAGTCGAGCTCGAAATCTCCACAGATGTAAAGTTTAAGAAACATGGTGTCTCTCTGAAAGAAATTTCACAAGATTTGATGTACTTTACATTGCTTTTTTACTAAAGCATCAAAGAGTTAGCTTGATAATATGGTGGATTGTATAGTTTCCGACTTTTCTTCCTATCCAAATTATATCCTTCTTACATCAATCGAAACTTTATATTGTAAAATGATTCCCAGTGAAAGACAACACAACGGATGAGCAATTTGAATTTAAAGGTTTTTTTTTTAATCTTCCATGTCTGTTTCATTGTTATATTTATTGTTCGTTGTCACCCTTGTAATATCTTCTTCAAGATTCAAACCCGGGTTATCTCCATGAGAGTACAATGCAACTTATTTGTTACTTGTCGGTATTTTGAACTTATTGAGGTACATGTTTTGGCGAATCTAGTGCCATTGATTTTTTTTCCCAGAAGAGTAACCTTTAATATAACAGTTTTGGATAGTATTTTATCACGGATTTAAAATAGCAGCTTTATTTACGCAGTGGTTCGGAGTAGCATTCATTATATATCCACAACCACTATAAATGCGGTGCAACCGAAAACATGTCTGCAACCACAATTTTCAGCCTTACGTAAATAAAGAGAAGAGAAGCTAAGCAAACTATTATTGCGCAGAAGAAAGTGCTAGTTCAACTTCAACATTAAGAAAAAAAAAAATTCTCCCCAAGAAACAATTGTCAGCATTTGTCCCCTTTATTCCCGTCCTTTTACCTGGCAGTATAGGGAATCAGTTGAAAGATCTGGACATTGGTACACGGCAGACATACTCCTGAACGAACAGACCGGCATCATGATTACAATTTCTGCGATGTCGGCATCGCTAGGGAGACTCCGCTCGGTAAATCCTTCCATTGTTGAGTCACTGTTTTAAACTGGGTGAAAAAGTTAACGCCAGCCTTGCCTACAATTAAACATGAGTTTCCAAGTTACAATGTCAGGTAAAAATGGGGATATTAGCAGATGGTGTGTTGAAGAACCATGTTAGTGATGATCTATTTATTACCGTAAAAGTTAAGATCACCCGCGAAAGACGCCTTGCTGCCAGTAAATGAGAAAAATGGTAATGGAACTGGTATGGGAACATTGATGCCAACCTGAAATCAAAACAACTTAATGATATGGACTTTTACAGCAACAAAATGATCTGTTACTTGATACTATCATGTTTCATAACATGTACTTCTATAGGTTATCTAATTGCAGCTCTGAGCAATTTTTAGAGATATCCTACTATATTTCACCTACAGTTACTTTTACCTGCCCAGCCTCGATCTCTGTCTGGAATTTCCTCGCTACAGCACCGGAACTAGTGAATATAGAAGCACCATTACCATACCTGAAACAGAGCACAACTCACAAGTAAAACAAACATGAATACGTAACTGAAGAGGACCAAAAGATAGTCTGATTCGGGATGTACTTGTTTCTATTAACAATGTTTATGGCATCTTCCAAGCTGTCAGCCTGAACACGGGGTGTGAAGAGATGAAAAAGGTTAGCAATACTAATAGATGAAAAGATTGATGGTGAAGAAACGGGGAGGGAAGTAACTCACCTTCATGCAAACAAGAACTGGGCCAAAGATTTCCTCCTGCACAGGCCGAAATAAAGTATTCAGGTGTCTTCAATGAATGTTAAAGAGTCATTTTACCTGCCCACTCCTGATATTTTCTGGATCACAATATAAGCAATGCATAACAATTCTTAAACATAAATGAATACCTTATAGCACTCCATGTCAGGCGTGACACCAGATAAAATTGTGGGACCAATAAAATTGCCTTTCTCATATCCCGGAACCTATTTTGTCACTCATAGATAGTTAGTAACATGTTTTTTGTTGAAAAGTTTGAAAATCTAGTTAGCAATAGGGGAAAAAAGTCCTAACAATCTCTGGATCATTTGAAAATCTTAGGTAGACCAGAAAATCATTTGGATTGTAGTAATAATTCGCTCATTCTGGATTATTTCTATTCTATAAATTACTTTCAATCTCTGCTGCCAACAGGGCCAAGACAAATCCATTTTTAAGTGTTTCCAACATATCCAACAATTTTATGTGCTTTTGAAGGACAATTCAATCTTGAAGATGGAGTATACGACCATCTATATGATGCCAAAAGTGAAGCTTTTGAGTAAATGAATATGGTAGAAACATTAAATACCACAATATTTCTCCCATCAAGCAGTAGTTTGGCACCACCATCAACTCCTGATTGAACTAATCTGCATATTCGTTCTTTAGCCTGTGAACGAAAAGAATTCCAATGAGAAATGAAAGCATCAAGGATCCAAACAATTGGAAGACTGATTCAGAAGCATTAAAAAGGGTGTCATAAATGGTGTCGTTAGCTCCCATCCCCCTAGATGGAATCAAGTTGGCTCAGGCTACAACCTTTTTACTGGAATTCCCAGCTTCAAGTCAGTGTTTTTTTATTCTTCCAATAATATGTTTATACCAGTTGCCTTCTCGAAGTTCCTTATAAACCTATTCACTCAAATAACATGATCATGATGAATGGCCAGAGCTCATCGTTGCATCGTTTGTACTTGAAAGTTCTCCAGTCTAGTTTCTTGGAGATATGTGGATTACTTTTTTTTCTTTTTTCAATAAAAAAGAATATGGGATGAAAGATGAGAAAAAAGGGAAGTAAGTTCTGCGCTACAAAACTAAGCAACCCAGTGATGAACCTGACACCTAGATACAGGTAGGCCTGGAATAAATAAGAGATTGTGTTGTTCTACAGAGAAACAGGACATTTCAAATTGTCAGAAAAGGAAGCTTAGGAATGATTTCTAATATCTCTATTGTGAGAATTAGTGGTGTGCCAGTGGTAGTACAGACAAGGTGGGAAATATCTGAAACATGCATTACCTCTTTGCTAATCACTGGACCAAGGTCTGCATCAGGTTCGATTCCAGCATTAACTTTAAGACCTTTGGCACATTCTACCAGGTCATTCACCCTAGACAAGTTCAGGATCGTCCTTAGTCATAGCTTCAAAATATTACCAACAAGATGGGGAGAGAAAACACAATACCAAGATTTGGAGTCACCGACAAAGACTACTGTGCTAAGTGCCATGCACCTTTGTCCAGCAGCACCAAAACCAGCAGCAAGTAGAGCATTTAGTGTACCTTCCTTGTTTGAATCAGGCATGACAATGCCATGATTTTTGGCCCCCATGTTGGACTGAGAAGAATAATTATCAAGGAAGTTTAGTTCTTTAGAAAGTCATAGAAGTTGTTAAGCATCCAAACTATTACCAATTGACAAGTTGGAGAAGCCAACATAAATATAAGGTAATTGCAAAATGTAAACCTAACTGACGCCAGATACGGTATAGCTTAAAAGAAGTAATCCTGTCACTAGGAGATATATTGTATTGTATTGCTTACCAGTGAAAGTTAAATGCACTTATGACTTACCTGCACCCGTTTTCCTTTAGCACAAGCTCTTCCATATATGTGCATGCCAGCCTTTAGAAAATAAAAAAGAAAAACTTCAAGAAGCATATAACCAACATAACATACTGCTTAGTGAAACATCAATGACCTTTCATGAACTGCAATGAGCAGTCTAGGACAGAAACTAGAAATCATATTACAACAGAAATAGAAATAGGCATGGTAACTTTCCCACCAAGGACAAAAAATACAATTCAGGAAAAGGAAGATGTAATGGGGAGGGAGAAAATTAACATTTTAAAATAGTTGATATCTTGAAAAAATAAACTAGGGAATCATCAGAGAAAGGGAAAGTTGAAATTTAACAAAATCCAAAGTGCAGAACATGTGAAAAGCTGATCCTAGGAGAACCAAATGGAAATACCTACTTCATTGAAGACGTAAAATGTTGAACAAAAGAAGCCAAGAAATAGAAATGAGTAAAACAAAAAAATCACAGTTTTTCATATTGGGTACTGCATTGGCCAAAGAACCTTTGGTACTTAACAAAATTGTTACATCATGTTACTGCAAGTAATTAACATCAACGCCAATACAATAATCAAGTGAAATACACTTGGATCCCAAGTGAAATATAGCCATCTGCATGCTTTGGAATACAAAAGGCATACTTACAGTATTGGAA
This sequence comes from Hibiscus mutabilis, assembly GCA_019671005.1. Classification (NCBI taxonomy): domain Eukaryota; kingdom Viridiplantae; phylum Streptophyta; class Magnoliopsida; order Malvales; family Malvaceae; genus Hibiscus; species Hibiscus mutabilis. The sequence continues at coordinate 52,213,988 of CM033723.1, read as the reverse complement.
CCAACAAATGATATGGCTCTGATATTGTCATCGTCACAAATAGCATTAACAATGTCCTGCCACAACAAAACATATTGGAATATGTAAGGTAAAATTAAATCAATGGAACGTTAAACATTTATACCATCCATACAACCATGAAGAAAAAATACACACATGCATATATATGCATATTTATAGATATTGACTGCAGAGGGTAATGTACACTTGCAATGACAGAAACATCATTACGTTGATATTCAAAGCGACATTTAACAGATTGCGACTTGCAAACATGTATTTATCCAAAAAAAAGGGATAAACAAAACTGTTGGATATCATAAAATCATGTTACTGAAGAACATACATTAGTGCCATGAACTATATTTAAGACACCACGGGGCAGACCAGCTTCCATTGCTAACTCAGCCAGCATTATAGATGCCCCTGGAAAGCACAAAAATAACATTTTAAGAAAAGAGTTAGAGAGAAAAGTGAAGTCGTGTAAGCACAAAAAGAATAAACCAAATTGTCCTCTAAGAATGAACGCATCACAACATGAGTAAAAACAAAGCCCGGATTCTACATCTTAACGGGTTAGATGGTTGCACTAACCGGGATCCTTTTCAGATGGCTTTAAAATAAAGGTATTACCACATGTAACTGCGACAGGGAACATCTGCAGTAGAATCATAACAATATATGTTAGCTTTTCTCTTTTAGGGAGTTGATAAAGAAGGTGAGAAACTACCCAAACTCGGAAGAAGAAACACAATTTACAGTTGCCTTCTAGACAATCAATATTAGTGAAGAACCAAACCACATGGTATGAGTTACTAAGTTTATGAAGAAATATGATTTTACCAAAATCGTGATTAATGGGAACAAAAGTCCAATAAGGTTCATAAGCCTGAAATTTAATATGGGGGACAAACAAGTACTATTGGAAATAGATACAACTTAATCGAGCAAACTTATCTCAACTATCAACCTAGCTATACTACCTATGCGCTACCCAACTGTGCCACCTAGCTATGAGATCATATGAGTTGTTTACCGTGTTTGTCTAATTGTTGACTCTTCTGAGCTGTGTTTTGTTATGTTTTCTATGGGTTTAATTATGTTCTTTGATGCCCTGCTGTTCGGCTGTTTGGACTTGTGTACCAGTTGTAATTTTCTTCAAATGAAATGCATCACTACTAATATTCAAAATAAAATAAAATAAAAATCTTAACCATCAACCTTACTAGAATTAGCAGTAGATAGCCTACAATTGCTATGCTTTGAAAATTGAAACTATTAGGTGTAAAATGAAGACTTACCCACAAGGGAATCATTGCAGGAAAGTTGAAGGGACAAATCCCAGCACAAACACCAAGCGGCTCTCTAACACTATATGTATCAATTCCATTAGCTACATTGGGTACGTACTCCCCCATTTGCAGGGTTGCCATTCCACAACTATGTTCCACCACCTCTATATGAAAAAGTCCAGATTTTTTTTTAAAAAAAAAGAGAGGAAAAATTATTAATATTTACCGCTGTTAAGTTGACAATTTTTGCAATCAACACAAGCAATACATTGAAGAATATTGATACCAACCAAGCCCCCGAAAGACATCTCCATGGGCATCCTTCAATGTCTTGCCCTGTTCAGTTGTAATATTCTTGGCAAGTTTATCCTAAGAAGAAAACAAAAGATTGATTAGATTCATCAGCTAAAAAGCATCTATATAACAAACTACATAGAGAAACCTGAATTGAGCACACGCTTACCATGTCCCTACGAATAAGCCCTTGGAGTTTGAGCATAATACGCTGACGAGTTGTAATTGGGGTATTTCACCATGACGGGAAAGCTTGCTTTGCTGCTGCCACTGCAGCTTTGAACTCTTCATTTGTAGTTAAAGGAACTTGTGAAACAACTTCTTGTGTCGCCTATTTAATTTTCCAAATAACATATATTACCATTTAATCCAATAAACTCCAAGAGATGCATCTTCTTATATATAGAAATATGAATAGGATGAGACACTCACAGGGTTTATAACATCAATGGTTGATGTTGATTTTGAATCAACAAAAGCACCTCCTATAAGATTAGGAACCCTCTGTATAAAATCCAATCCGATCAATACATAAAAAGATTGAATAAATACCATTCGAAAAGTCTCCTATTGATTGCATTAGAGAAATGAATCTCGACCTAATTAAAAAAATAACGGAAATATAGATATGATTTGCGGAAAGAGAAATGGAAGCCAAGGCGTTATACCGGAGGGGTACGGTGATTAAAAGAAGATTCAGTCGCAGTAGAGAAACGAGAGTTTGCAGAAGCCGAAGCCACAGGCCTTGAGGCCGTTAAATTCTTCACTGCAGCAAAAAGGAAACATCGAAATTATAAAATTAAACAATCAAATCAAATCAAATCAAAACGCCTCTTTTTTTCAATTGATTCGGTTATTAAGTTTCAGCTTACCTCTTTGAAGTGAAAATCGCTTCATCATTTTTCGTTTTGTGAATGAGCTAACTGGATGGTAAGATCAACAATAGAGTGAAAGCAGTAGTGAGACTGTTTCTAAGGCCACTAAACTATTGGTTTGATTCTATTTTGACTATTAAACTATGAATTTCATCAATTAGACCACTAAATTATTATATGGTTTCAATCAAGTCATTATCCGTTATTTTTTAGGGAATTGCTGGCATGAGAATTTGTAACGAGAATTAAATGTATAATTATACGAATTTACTTAACTGACACATCAATAATTTACTCAAAAATTATGAGTAAGTGGCTTGATTGAAACTATTTTAATAGTTTAATGGTCTAACTAATCGATCAAACTTATAGTTTAATGGTTAGAATAGAATTAGACCAATAATTTAATGGTCTTGAAAGTCGTTTTCCCTTTTTTTCATTGGTCAAAATTAATAATAACCGGCCGTAGTCCGTCACTGCTCGGGGTGGACGGGGTTACCTCCTGTAAATTTAAATTTTGTATACGATATAAATTGTTTTTATATCTTTTTATTAAAAATTTATTTTTATTCTTTAAAATTTTATAAATTCGCATTTTAATATAAAATTATGTATCCATCTTGTCATCAAGGATCTTATCTTTGTATAAAAACTTTAGTATACGTAAGTCTTTTAGTTTTATATTAAAGGTTTAATTTAAGATTTAAGTTTTAAGATTTAGAATTTAATATTAGTGATTAGAATGTAGGGTTTAAGGTTTAAAGTTTAGAATTTAGTTTCTTAGAATTTAGTATTAAAAGTTTAAAATTTAAATTTCAAAGTATAAAAATGAGGCTCGTGTAAAACTTATTTTACACAGAATGTGTATAAAAAATTTACACCTCTTTTTTATAGGAATGATATAGGCCATGTTTGGTAATTAGCAGTTTGAGCCAAAATTAGAGGTTTGAACTAATATTAGCGGTTTGACAGTCAAATCCGCTAATTTGGATGTTTGGTGAATAAAGGATTGAAATAACGAATTGAGGTGAAACCTCTAATTTTAAAAAAGCTACTAATGAGAGCTTTTTAAAATTAAATATTTTGACATAAGAGTCATAAAGACTATTTTACTCTTAATAATTATCAAAAATCTCCAAATAACCCAAATTTTAGCCGTTTCTATTTTAATTATTCACCCTCACGTATTTACATTAGGATATTTGTAAACTAATTATTTTTTTATTTTCACACATTTATATAATAATTAATTAAATTATATTAAAAATAATTATATAAATAATAAATTAATATATAAATCCTTCAAATATATTCAGTAATGTTATATTAAAAAATTGTTTTTCATAATCAAATTAATTAAACAAGTATTGAATATAATTATGTCCTTATATGTCATTTTGCTTGTTTAAATAATCAAACAACTATCAGTTAATTTTACCAAACTTTTTTATACAATCAGCTAATACAATTTGCTAGTTAAATCAGCTATCAGATAATGTAATTCGCTATCAGCTATTCTCTAATTGCCAAACAATGTCATAGTATAATCAATTGTCATTGTAATTTTTTTAATCATTTTTACCAATAATTATTTAATACACAAATTAAATAAATTCTCTATATAGATTCAATTAGGGATGTAGCCGAGTATAATTTCACGGATTCTATACTGTACTTGTCTCAATTAAAACATGTACGTGTATAAATTTGGTAGGTAATGAGCGAGTATATATGTCAAAAGTCATACCTTCTATGAGTAGTGAATTGGTGATAGATTTGAGACATTATTTGTCCCATATCCGCCCGCCCACTACCAATCATGACTTTCAGATATGAATTCAAAGATAAGTTCACATGCTATTCTATAAACTTTAAATTTTTAAGGAACGTGTAGTGAGGGTGTGATGGTGGATTTAAAAATGTACCTATGTGGGTGAATATAGTTTTGAAAAATATATTTGTCGTGATCGATGAGTGAGTGATAGATATGAAAATTTTAGGTGGATATACATATGTTCGCCATCCCTAGTTTCGAATTCAATATGTTACAAGCACACACGAGATAATAGGAACACAACTTAAAATCTACAATTTCAATTTGTTTAATTTATAAATTATATTACAAAATACCTACGTACGCAAGTATAATTTCGACCTGTATTTATATATCACTGCAAACTTTGTTATATATATATATATATATATTAAAACAATGAAGTCTACTACGAACCAGACACATGCAGACTTTGCTATTATTCTTATTTATATATATCAGTGCTTGTGCCTGCTGCTACATCCTTCCATTGTTGAGTAACTGTTTTAACCTGGGTGTAGAATTGAATTCCTGCCTTGCCTGTGTGAGTAAGTCTTAACATGAGTACATAATCTCATCTTGATCAAGGGAGAAATGAATGTAACAAGCTTCCCAGAAAATAAAATATACTGTCGAAATTGAGATCACCGGCGAACAATGGCTTTAAGCTGGTAAAAGAAGGGAGCGGGGCTGCGATCGGAACATTGATGCCAACCTGAGTCGAAAATACCCCATTAGAAGAAAATCAACAATTTTTTTCATATCAAGCAGCCAAATCATGGGGAGAATGGTTGCCGCATTACCAGCCCGACCTCAATCTCAGTTTGAAATTTCCTTGCTGCTACACCTGACGTAGTAAATATTGAAGCTCCATTGCCATATCTGTAATAGGAATACGTATAGGGCAAATATAAAGCTGCCAAGGTTTTATAAGACGAAGGAATTTAGGGATATTGTAACCGAGACATTACTTATTCCTGTTAACAATGTCTATAGCCTCTTCTATGCTGTCGGCCTGTGCAATGATATACCTACGTCAGCGTGTTTTTAAGCACACAACAAACTTTGCAATTGGAGCATTATCCAAAATCAGAACCATAAAAGCAATAAGGAGCAAACCTTCATACAGAGGAGAACCGGGCCGCAAATTTCTTCCTGTGTACGCCAAGAAATTATGTCATCGAGTATTTTGAAACGTTATAGAGTTCAATTCTCTACTTGCATAAGAGAAATAATATCTTACGGAATGAGTGTAATATACCTTGTAACATTCCATGCTGACCTTGACATCGGATAAGATTGTGGGGCCAATGAAGTTACTGTGTTCATACCCTGGAACCTACAGTTATTTCATAAGGTAAAAATTTCCAATGAGGCTACGTTTGGACTTCCTCAAGCTTCAAAGTAAATCACAGTTCCAAACATATACATGCACCCTAACATTCTCTACATCATAATACCAAAAATCGACATAAAATCTCTACCAAATTTGAGGATGCTGTCATGTTGCATATAAAATCAGTAACAGTGTGTCATTTACTAAGACAAGTAATATTCGCAGAAGAAGTTATATTTCTATTTTCGATAAAAGCTGCCGAGGCCAAGAGAAAAAAACAATAATACATAATTCAAGCAGATCATAGATCAAATAGATAGAACTCAAAATAAAACCAAATACCAGAATATTTCTCCCATCAACTACTAGTTTTGCACCGCTGTCAACACTTGATTGGATCAATCTGCATATGAGTTCCTTTGCCTGTCAACCATCACAACCGTTAAAGACTGAGGGGTTTCATAATTGAGTAGGACATGCAAAAATACATGTTGTTCAACAAGTAACTCACACATGCTCCAGACCAAAAATTTATAAATTGTTTCACCTCAAACATAACAAAATATCCCAAGGCATTCACTTCCATATCAGTTTCATAATTGAGTAGGACATGCAAAAATACATGTTCAACAACTCGCACATGCCCCAATTGTTTCACCTCAAACACAACAAAATATCCCAAGGAATTCACTTCCATATCACCAGATTGGCTCGATGTAAATGATAAAAATTTAGACTACTATGAATTATCTTATACCTGCTTGCTAATAACTGGACCAAGGTCCGTATCAGGTTCTGTTCCAGGTTGTACTCTGCTTGCTAATCACTGGACCACCAGTTTATCTTCCCTAGCAAAAGTTCATGCAAACATCTCTTACACCAACACATCTCTAGTCAATCCCATAACTTCAGTGTAACGTCAATTAGAAAAGTAAAACAACAAGAGAAGGGAGAAAGACTGACAGTTCTTGATAATAAAAAATAAACAAAAATGACGTTTCAATGGAAGATTTAAGATGCATTTATCCTTTGCTAGTCTATAATTAGTTTTGTCCATCAAAATGCTCTTGTTATAGCTTTTCACCTACCCATGAATGTTCCATGCAGACACCTATACTTTTAGTAGATGCCAGAAAAATAACTTTGTAATGGTGTAGGCTATTTTCCCCATTTTTAGAAAACAATCCAACTCAGTTTTACAATGAGGTTTATTATTTGAAAATATTTAAATAATTAAAATAATTATGTCCATGTCATTATTCAGTGTAGGACAAAGCTGGGACCATTTTTTTTTTCATCCCAAAGCATTAGTTTTATACAAGAGAAAAGGGGGGGAAAACTCACATACACAAGCATATATTTTCTCATCAATACATGTGAAAACAAAATGAAATAAACAGAACATGGGAAGATTGAAAACCTCTCCTTGATAAGTTAATAAGTTAAATTACAACTGTAAAAGAAAATAAGGCCATTGATATTTGATAAGGTAGTACCTCAAACTTACAGCAATAATCGAACATACTGAGAGACAGATATTGAGAATAGCTAAGATATACAACTCATAACATAAGCTCAAGCCAGACAAAGAATTATTATAACTCAATAGCTTTTAGAGAAAAGAAGCTTAAGACCCATACATAATAAATGGTAAACATAGCTCACAAAAAACAGACCAAAATGATACAAATATAAAAGCATACCATGGAGTCAACCCTCCAACAAAAATAACTGTACTTAGTGACATGCGCTTCTGCCCTGCCCCACCAAAGCCAACAGTAACTATAGCATTTAGCATAGTATCCATACTTGCGTCAGGTATTACAATTGCATGATTTTTGGCTCCAATATTGCACTAAAACAACCCAACAAGCAAATATTAACTCCCTTTCCAAAAAAATCAGCGAAATTAACATGAACCCCAAATAATTGCAATACTAGGGCAAGCCAGCAGCCAGAATGTCTGTAGAAAAAGCGACAGATTTGTTTTTCCAAAAATACCTGAACACGCTTTCCGTTAGCCGAAGCTCTAGAATACACATAAGAACCAGCCTTGTAGAAGTTAAAAACATACAAAACAGAATTAGCAGGAAGTACCATACTAGAAAGTGGCCAGAAGCTACTACAAGATATTAATAATTATAAAAATAAATAAAGGTAGCAACAGACAAACAACCATGCGTGTCTAGCCAGGTACAAGTTAAAAGTCATCTCATGTTTTTAGAAATGAAAGTTGAAGCATAACAAAACAAACACAATATCAGCACCAATTTCAAATGATCTACTCGTGTGAGTGAACAATAATACTTCCATGATTTAGGACACCAACTAAACCGCAAACCTTTGGCCACCAAGTATATGTTGCATTCATTTACAGTTTCAAGGTGTTCAACGTTGAAGAGCAAGCCAATTATACGGCTTTCCCATGTTTGCCAACTATAAATTAATTCTAAAAATATCCATTATCATTACTTAATCCCACATATCACTACTGTTTGCACTTTGCATTTCCCAGAAGAAGAAAATTAATCAAAATGCAGACCTCTGTCTTAAGGGTAGTTGTCATGTATCTACTGTTAGTAGTTGTCAACCCTTCAGATTCTTTAAACATAAATCCATAATCAACCAAGTTAAACCTACCATAAGACAGATTTGTAATACATGTCCAATACAAACAAGGCAACATGGCAGTTCCTCAAAAATGAGAATATAGGTATTGCATATTCTCATGGCAATAGATTTTTTTTTTACTTTTTTATTTAACAATATTCAATGTAAACATAAATAATTGGTACTTCTCATAAATTTATAATCAATTCTTTTGTAAAAAAATCTTAACCAGACTCGATCTGAATTATTAATTCTTTTACAAACTAAAAATTGGACTTAAAACTAACTTATAGGATCAATACAAATTGAACTGTGCTAATTTGGGCCTAATTTACTGAAATGGGTCAAGATTGATTTATTTTGTTTTCCTTCTCCCAAATGTGTTTCCACATCTGGCATAAAAATTAAAACTGCCCCTCCTTCTCCCTTATTCAAGTTGACATTCTTTCATTTTTTCTTAAGAATTTTTAAAGCCTCTTTAGAAGATTAAACTAAAATTTTCACTAAAGGCATCATTTTAAAATAAGAAATTTTCAATTTATTTTAAAAGGGACTTAATTAAAATTATTTAAAGAAATAAAAACTTAATGAGAATTTTCCAGATTTTAGAAACTTGCTCATCATTGTCACTCATGGGCCATGACACTACTTTCAACCTCTACAATTGAGGCTTTTAAATTAATATTTTTTAAAAACTCAGGGGCCAAATCTACACATGTCTTGATTGTGTCTGACCATGTGCATAAATGTAAAGGTAATAGCTTTGATTTTGATAATCATAAAAGTAACAGCATAATGTGAAGGTAATAGCAAGTAATGACTGAAAAACTTACAGTATTTGGACCAACAAAAGATATAGCTTTGATGTCATCATCATCACATATGGCATTAGTGATTTCCTATACAAAATCAAAGGAAATGTAAGAGAACCCAATAAAAAGAAAGTAAAAACAGAGATATTGCATATAGTACAGCACCAGCTAATCAAAATACACAGACTGGACCATGGAAATGAATAGTGTGATGGAAAAAAACCCAATATCATAAATAAACACAACAGAACAGCTTCTCTTTCAATATATTTTGCAGAAAAAAAAAAAATTGTTGGTAACAGAAAAGAAGGTTACATGCTTATCCTCTGAAGCATTTCAAGGAATGCTATTAATAAAAGATATGAATCAATAAAAAACTGTAAGTACAAACTCGAAACTTACATTGGTGCCATGAACAATATTTAAAACACCATTTGGAAGGCCAGCCTCCACTGCTAACTCAGACAGCATCACAGCAGCCCCTGAAAGAAAAGAACATGAGAACATATCGGTTATACACTGAGAATAACTGTCTTATGTGTAAGCAAAATGAATCATCAAGTAAGAATTGCTTAAAATAGGAGCTTTATCTTCTCATTTGTAAATATTTAGCTAAGCTGTAGGATGCTTCAAATGCCTGAGTTTAGATTGAGAAACGATAATAAGTCATGCCAAAGCTTACTCAAATTTTCAGCCATACCCATATACATTTCAAAGCTCATAACATTTTGACCTTCTAAGTATGATGCGGCTTTAACACATTTTAAGTTCTTAGGAACAAGTCATATTTTTTCCCATATATAGTAATGTCATCGGAATGTGCAAAGAAGTTATCTCAATACAATCCCACAATGTGCTTAAAAGAAATGGCTCCTTCTATTTACATGACAGGTCTATCCATAAAAGTACATGTTAAATTAAGTTTCCCATGGTCTCGGATAGGATTTTTAACATTATGAAGAATGCTGATAAAGTTACTATAATTTCATGTTGGCAAATGATAAAAATAATAGCTTTTACCTGGATCCTTCTCTGATGGCTTTAATATAAAAGTATTACCACAGGTAACAGCAATAGATAACATCTGCAGGTAACGGAAAAACAAGATGAAAATGAACGAGGATCAACTAAAACAACCAAATTAAAATGTTTCTACCAGTTTTCCTTGACCAGAATGCAAAACCTGGGAGGCCAGCGCCCTACCATTCTAGTAACAGATTAACAAAACTAAACATCGAAACAAAAGAGCCCCTTGCATTATGAAGTTACATCAAACTCTGACATCAGTTTCATTCTTTTAACACAGGATTATACCTAATATAAGTAATCCTATTACTTGTCACCATACTAAGTAAGAAAACTGATATTGGACAACCATGCTATGAGGTTGGACTAAAAACAAACTAAGCTTACCCATAAGGGGATCATAGCTGGAAAGTCGAATGGACAAATACCAGCACAAACACCAAGAGGCTCTCTAATGCTATAAGAATCAACTCCATTAGATACATTGGAAACAAATTCCCCAATTTGCAAATTCGCCAATCCACAAGCATGTTCAACCACCTCTACCAAGGAAAATGAAAGGCTTTATAGAGCAAATAATTACTAAAAAGTTTACTCCAAAAGATAATTGATGAGAGAGAAAATTATAAAACAGTAAAGTCAGAAAGAGATACTGACCTAACCCACACAAGACATCATCATACGCATCCTTCAATGGCTTCCCATGTTCATTGGTAATGTTCATAGCAAGCTTATCCTAAGGACATAATGACTATTCCCATCAATAAAAGATATATGCCAATCAAGAACAGAACAAATGCAATTCTAGAGATTTACAATGTCTCTCTTAATGAGCTCTTGAAACTTGAACATTATACGCTGTCGGACGGTACTTGGAGTGTTTCGCCATGATGGGAAAGCCCGTTTTGCTGCAAAAACTGCTGCTTTGAACTCCTCATTTGTAGTCAGAGGAACTTGAGAAACCACTTCCTGTGTTGCCTATGAAGATTTAAAATGAAATGGTTACAAAAAGGTAATCCAATCATCTAAGTATAACTTGATAGTCATGAGTAACTAAAACAGAAAATTTTCTAAGGGTACTTACAGGGTTTATAACATCAATTGAAGCAAATGACTGTGAATCAACAAATCTGCCCCCAATGAGATTGGGAACCCTCTGACATGCAGCACCAAGACAGTTTAATACCCATGTAACTTCAGAGAATAATCCAACAAGGAGGGAGGGAGATAAAGAGTGAAAACAGAAGAGAATAATTCATTTAAGCACTAAAACTCTAGCTCATTCCATCTAGGTACGCTTGAACATTGGGACCTAAGTGGTGTTGAACAACAACTAAAGCTTACCGGAGGGTGATGTTGCCTCCAAGATGGCTCCATAACTGATAGATAATTGTTCCTTACAGCAGATTTTTGAGGTTTCAATGACTTGTAGTCTCTCACTGCAAGGCAAACACATCATCACTTAAAATAACAAAAATACTGCAAAGAACCTGGAGAACTAAAAACAAGAAAAATGAATCAGACTAGTGCTTGTCATGATGTGAAAAAATAAATACCTGACATATTCCCTTGCCGAAGCTTGGCTTTGACATTATAAACATGCTTTGGTGTTGATAAAAGATCAGGGTTGCTCTGTCTCAGTCTCTTTAGAATTTGCCGAGGTTTTAATCCAGCTTCTGTCATTTCTTTTATTAACAAAACTTCCTTCTCTGAAAAGCGACGGGCAGATGGATGTTCTGCAATGTCCTTCATGGGTTCATGGTTGTGTGTACCATTTTTAACAGTAAGTACCCACAAACCATCATCCTTTTTACCCACAACTTCAAAAGGACAGTTTGTAAGTCGAGAACCAGTTTTTCTTCTGCGAATGCGTTCAGCAGCAGACTCATCAACAGGTTTCCTCCTGTTACGATAGACACCGCCTCTGTCACAGCCAAGGACTACCACTTTGTCCCTCTTAGATTGCTTAATAGTAACCACATACCCTTGCGACACAGCAAATTCACCAACATGCTGGATAAGTTCTTCACGATCTATAAAGGTCTCGGGTGGTGGAGGAAGCATCTCTGGCTCTTCAGTCAACTCTGTGCTACAATCTATGTCCATCCTTAACAGATGAAATGTATTACCTAGAGTACAACATAATATGTATTACACTTTTAAGATCCACTCACGATCTACAATTAGTAATTATATACTTGATCCTCCTCTACAACTTTACTCTTCATTGAGACAAAGTGGATTAAAATACCTACATTGCCCTGCTGGAAAACTGAAACTACGTTAAGAACAAAAAACTTCATACTTATAGAAACAAATTATTCTTGATGCATGAAACATAGACATGAAAATTCACAAAAAATACATGCATCATCAAAATGTTTTAAATTCGTGACATTATTAATATAGCTCACGAGCAAGTTTTCTCAGAAATTAAGCTTTCATATATGATTCATTCAAATGAACATTGAAATCGGAACCTCAAACAATCAAAATGCCAAGATACCCATATGCTTGAACTAATGCACCGAAAATTCTGAATTAGCTCTATAAATCTAATAAAAGAATAAAATCCTAATCGAATTCTCGTGATTACCCTGTCATGACGAAATCTCCACTAAATTAAACTAGGCATGTCAATTTACTTCTCATTCTCTCGGGAACCAAACGGAAAAATCAATATTAGCAGTACAATGGAAGAAAGTTGGATAAAGTTGCGGAGACTTACCGGAAAAGTTGCGATCGGGCTCGAATCGACGGCGCTGGACGTCCACTGAATTAAGTAATTTTTTATCTTTTGGGAGAGAGGGGTTAATGTGCTCTTTCTCGCAGTGGAAATATTTTGGAGAGGGGCAGTCGACGGTATTTCTTGATGGGCCCGCTTCGAGGAAACGAATTTTAATCATTCATAAATGGCAGCTTTAGATTTTAGGGTAAACTATACGAGATGTAACTAAATTATTGGAGTTGACTAGTTTCTACCGTCTATTATAAAAATTAAAAATAAATAGTTATAGAAGTTAATTTTAGATTAAATAAAAAATTTAGAAATTAAACCGAATAAAATGAAATAATATTTAAAATATCAGATTAATTTATAAAAATTAAAAACAATTAAGGGTTTATTTCATATTAAATAAAAAAATTTAGGGACTAAATCGAACAAAAATATAACTATATTAAAAATATCAGTCTAAATTATAAAAAATAAAAATAAATAGAGGTTAATTCTGAATTAAATAAAAAAATTTGGACTGAACCGAACAAAAATAAAAGTATAATAAAAATTAGAGTATATTATAAGAACTAGAAATGAATAGGGTCAATTTCATATTAAATTAAAATTTTATGAATTAAATTGAATAAAATAAAATTATATTAAAAATATCATTAAATTATAGAAATTAGAAACACATAGATGTCAATTTCAGATTAAATAAACTTTAGGGACTAAACTGAATAAAAATAAAATTTTATTTTGTAGTTAAGCCTAAACCCTATTGCAAAAAAAAAAAACATAGTTTGGGCACTTATTTTGTAGTTAAGCCTTTTAATTAAGTATGTGTATCCTTTATTTAGGCTCTGGCAAATAGCGGTTTGAGCCAAAATTTGAGGTTTGAGCTAATATTAGAAGTTTGATCGGTCAAATCCGCTAATTTGGATGTTTGGTGAATATCGGATTGAAATAGTGGATTGAAATGAAACCTCTAATTTCAAAAAATCTATTAATATGAGTTTTTTAAAATTAGAGGTTTTGGTATAAGAGTTATAAAGACCCCTGTAGCACCTTAGTAAAAAAAAAAACTCATATTTCAATTAAGCTATTTAACTTCATTTATCACATGAATATAAATAAACATTTGTTAGACTCACCTCTAACAATATTTCAATTAAGCTATTTAATCATTCAACATAATAATTTTCCATAAATTTCCTTTCTTCCTTATACTGTCAAAAATCTCATTTTGGTCATTAATAACAATTTCGAACTTCAAATAATTTTTCTGAACTTGCTAACCAACATTAGATACGAAATATCTATATTTATATTTTTTGGCAGTTTTGTACCACCTTCAAAGATTTATTTCTATAAAATAGTCTAAAACTCGGAATCCGATTCCGTTTGTTCTAAAAGAAACTAGATTCAATAAGATTTTTACCCATATAAATTAATAGCTCAGATTTAACTTGTCCGATTTATGCCGAATTTTCAAAGTTAATTTCCAATACTAATTTCGGAACAGACTGAATATTGTTTTTCTGACCTTTCGTCACTTAAAAATTCATATCTTTCGACTCAGAACTCGAAATCAGTTTCCGTCTGTTGGAAACGAAACTAGACAAACATATCTTTACATCAGTATAAAATTCACCATCTAATCATTTTTATATAATTTATTAAACTCACAGCCATAATTCAAATACAATACAACTTCCACAATTAACATCTATTTTTCTCTAACTTTTCTTTAGTACTTTCTCCCTTATACTTACCAAAGGTTCATTATGGTCCTTAGTGACCATTTTGAACATTAAACAATTGTTCAAGCTCAATTTGAACAATTTCCACTACTTCTTATTTATTTTGGACTATTTTCCTTTTAGTCCTTAAACTTTATAAAAGTGACAATTTAGTCACTACATCACTTTTGTACATTAATTCATGTACAATTTAAATTTTCTACTCATTTTCAACATTTCTAAAATTTTCCCTTAACTTTCAATTTTATTCAACCTGGTCCTTCAAGATTCTTTTATTTCGAAATAGGTCCCTAAAATTTCCTTTCTTAACATTTCAATCCTTCAACTTCCATAATATGCTTGAATCTTCAATTATATAAATTTTTCCATAAATTCAAGACAAGTCCCTAATTTTCTTCAAATTGCCGAATATGTCCTAAAATTTCCAAAATGTTCAATTTGGTTCTAAATTGTCAATTCAAGCTTGAAACTTCATTTTCTATCCATTTCCACCATCAAATAACTTTTGACAATTTAGTCCCTAATATTCCATAAAATTTTGAATCGATACCTAATAGGAATTTAATCTTCAAACATAAAAAATTTAACTTCCATCATCAATATAATGCTTCAAACATCATAATCTAACCATTTTCATCCTTAATTCTCAAAACCCTAACAAATCCCTAAATTCAAGATTAGGGTTTACAACTTTCAACATAAAAATAACTTGATTTCAAACTTGTTTTCATCACAACTAAGCTTAATTCAACATCTACTACTTGAATTCAATCATAATCCATGAAACCCTAATTTCTCTCTCTTCAAACCGTAATCCAAAACTTCATAATTTCATGAAATTTTAACATCAAAATGTAGAGAATGAAGAGTAGATCACTTTACCTTAAACAACCTTGCTTGAATTTTTGATCAAAACCCTTGAAAATGGCTAGGAATTTTTTTCCTATTTCCCCTTCTTTTCTCATTGTTTTCGAAATGCCCTAAGAAAGATGAGCAAAAATTTGTTCATCTTTTTTCTTATTTAATCCACATGTTAATAATTAAATGAATTTTAAATTCATTTAATTAGTAAAATTACCAAAATAGCCCTTTAATCCCATGGCCTAATTTGATCTGATCAAAAAATCAAGGGCCATAATTTAATCCATGTGTAATTCACCTTCCAAAATTGCCCTCAAAGTTTCAAAATATTTCAAAAATGCTATCCATGGCAAATGTCCAATTTGCCCTCAAACTAGTCTTTATTTACAACATGACTTAAAAATTGTCATTCCATCAAAATTGAACCAAATTGGTTCCAATTCAACCGGCCTTGTCCCAAAATATCTTAGATTTTTATTTGTGGCATTTATTCAATCCAAATATTCAAATTTCACTCAATACGATTTCCAATTTTTCTTCCTACGGACTTTAAAGCTTTATAGCCACTAATACAGGCTTCGTACGAAAAATACGAGTAACACGAAAGTGTCACTCTTGGGGTGAACTATTCATTTACGGGGTTAACTTACATAACTTTTGGAAATTACACTTTGGTCCCTAAACTTTTCTAAAGTTTACAGTTTAACCCCTAAACTTTCAAAAATTGCATTTTAGTCACTAATCAAAAGTTGGGATATTACAATTCCCCCTTAAGAAAATTTGTACTCGAATTTTCAATGTTTACCCGTTTTAAACAATTTCGGGTATTACTCATGTATTCTCCTTTTAGTTTCCCACGTAACTTCTTCCACTTCATGATTTCTCCAAAGGACTTTAACCAGTGGAAATTTTCCTGTTCCTTAACTCTTTGACTTCATATGCCAAGATGTTCACTGATCGTTACTCATATCTGGAAGTAACGCCAGTTGATAAGCCACTATTTCAACTATTTTTAAAATCTCGTATGGCTCAATAATTATGGGACTAAGCTTTCCCTTTTGACTAAAACATAACACATTCTTCTAAGGTGAAACATTTAAAAACACTTTGTCCTCAACTTCGTACTTAACATATTTCTCTTATTGTCTGCATAAGCCTTTTTGTCGATCCGCGGCAGCCTTGAGACTATATTAAATAATTATTACTTTATCCTCTCTTTCTCGTGTCAAACAACCCCTCCAACTTTTGGGCTATACTAAACATTTCGATCATGTAGCTCAAACAAATAATGAAGAGTTCAACATATTCTTCCATACAATATTTCAAATGGTGTCATCTTAATATTTGTCTTATAACTATTGTTACTGGTAATCTTATTACAAACTCCATTGTCACTCATTCTCACTTCCATTGGAGAATAGAAATAGGCTGAATCAATCCAGAAGGTACTTGATACTTGGCTTTTACTTGTTAACATGTCAAACACTTTGTCATAAATTCCGAAATTGTCATTTCTCATTCCTGACCACCAATACCGAGCCTTTAGATCTTAATACATTTTGCTACTTCCAGAGTACATAGTCAATGGACTATGACAAACTTCAGACAAAACTTTTTTCTTCAAATCAACATCATTAGGAAAGTAATCTTTTTCTTGATAATACAAGCAATTATTTGACTTAATTCCATAGTATTGTGTTTCTCTTATTTCAACTTACTTCTTTTCTTTTCTCTTCTTTTTATAAGTTTTGAGCTGCCTTGATGCCTAGGCTACTACATTAATCTTCTTGAAATGATAATCTATAACTACATTGTAGTCTCTTAGGAACTCAACCTATCTTTGTTACCGTAGGTTCAATTCTTTTTGCATCATTAGTTGCTTTAAACCTTTGTGACCAATGTAACTATGACACTTCTCACCATTCCAATGGAATACCTTTTTATGCTAGCTGAGTAAGTAGTAAAGTAATAATAGATAAATTCTACACAAAACATTTATAATATCCAGCTAATTTCCAAGAAACTCTGAACTTTAGAAACATTTTTTTGATGCCTCCTATTCAAGAATAGATTGTGCTTCCTAGGAATTCAACTCTTATTCCTTCAGCCGATACCACATGTCTAAGGAAAATTACTTATGATAACCAAAATTCATATTCAAAAAACCGTACATAAAGCTGCTTATCTCTTAATGTTAGTAATACTACTCAAAAATGGTAATGATGTTCAGCTTCTATCTTTAAGTAGACCAGAATATTGTCCATGAAGACTACTGCTACATACTAGTCTAAGTAGTATTGGAATACCCTATTCATCAAATCCATTAATACAGTAGGGGCATTTGTAAGTCCAAATGGCATTACCAGGAATTCATAAGTCTATAACAAGCCCTGAATACTGTCTTTGATACATCTTCTTCTTTGACCTTGAGTTGATAATAACCTGATCAAAGATTTATCTTTGAGAACACTGTTGTACCTCTAAGCTGATCAAATAAATCTTTAATCCTTGGTAGTGGATACTTGTTCTTAATAGTTACTTTATTCAACTACCGGTAATCTATACATAATTGTAGAGAACCCTCTTTCTTCTCTACAAATAATACCAGAGTACCCCATGGTGATACACTCAGTCAAGTGTAATCTCAGTCTAGCAGTTCTTGGAATTGAGCTTTCAGATTTCTTATCTCAATTGACACCATCCTATATGGTGCTATCGGTACTGGTTCAATTCTAAGATAGACATCAATCCCAAACTGTATATCTCTATCCGAAGGTAATCCTAATAACTCATCCGAAAACACATTTAAAATTTTCCTACAATCGGGATATCTTTAATCTTCTTGGGTGACATTTGTATAATTACCACATAAATTAAACACGCCTTACATCCATTTACTTCACAACCTATAAGCTGTTATCGTAGATATCACTGACTCTAAACAGTCAGTTCTTTCTTTCACACTTACTTTAGAACCTTCAGGTTCTTGAAACACTAACTTTTTTTTACATATCACTTCTGTATCATATGCAGATAGCCAATTCATTCCAAGGATATCTCCAAATCATGAAATGAAAGTTCTATTAAATTTACTGGGAAATTAATCCATTGAATTACTAATGGATATTTCTTATATATTCTAGTCACCCATACGCCATGTCCAAATGGATTTCTAAAAATCACATCACTAGAAATAGTTTCCTTAAAAATCTTTCCTTTTGCCATTATCTTAGTACTAATTTATGAGTGAGTCAAATCCTGATCAATTAAAGTAAATACAAGCTCTCTCCATAGCCTTTGCTTTATAGTCACTCCATCATAATCTAACTAAATCTAGTTAGAATCCAACCAACAATAATAAAATATTCATAAAATAATATTTTATGAATTTTCCTAAACCTTTGGGACTATCTTTAAAATTTCAACTCGATCCGATGTACCGATAATTACTGAGAATTTTATCAGGTACAATCCCTACTTGAAAATCTTATATCAATAATCTATTACGAATATTATTGACTCATGCTAAATCCTTTTTATCAATCAAAACACTAACATGGAACCTTCCCAGTAAGTCACCCATCCTTGTGCTGCTCTGGGCTGAGCACGCTTAACAATTTTTATTCGATCAAAAATACGATTTCCAAATCACTTCCTTAACAGGTACTAACTCTGTGGCATTAGACCACTAAATACAAACATGTTCTCTTAGTGGAATACAAATTCTTCTAACTTCTTAGTATATATGCAGTTTAATTTCTCTATAGTATGACTTTAATATCTTTATCCCACCAATTGGCAACTATCGAACCACTTTTTCTATTAAATCCAGGAGCTCCTAACTTTTAAGCTCCTTAAAAAAAATCAACATCCTTACTGATGCAGGTATCAAGATGGTATAGGCACAATGGTCTTAATTCTATCAACCACAACCTTTAAAGCTCATACTAAGGTTTTATATTTTTGTGCTAAAGTTCTCTGCTATACAAGTGGCTCTATTGAGGTAAGTGCCAGAGATGGAACATTCTATATTTCATTACATCTATTTTGGACCTCCTTTTGGTCTCAATTATCAGATATCTAACACAATCTGACAATACTCGACAATACTTATTTCTACTATAACTTATTCATGTTATTGAGGAGCATAATCAAGTTACACAACAGTACGTCAGTAACATGACATTCTAGGGGCATGTATTTAACATCAAATTATATTAAACTTGGTTTAGCCTCCAGAATCGGCTAAACCTGTAGCTCTGATACCAATAAATGTAACACCCTTAACGTATACTCGTAAGCTGAATATACGTTAAAGATGTTACAGAGTCATTGAAAGAAATCTTGACTTGTAAATTTTTTATACCAAAATTCATCTTGCAGTTTAACCATTTCTCGGTTTTGAATTAAAAACTATGTCAGTCTATTGCAGCTAGTTGATAAGTGTTCAAAAGTACTATTTTTCTTACCCTTTTTACTCATATTACTGTTAGACTTAGGCTCATATTAGTTGCATAGTTAGTCATTCATGCATTAATCCATGTTTCCTTCAAACGTTGAACTTGATTACATAACTTGGTGATTTTTGTGGAAATAGATGCTGCTTTGGTGTGTTTTTGTGTGTGTATGTGCAGGATCACTTGCCAAAGCAATGCCGAGCTAGTTGCCAGGGCAGTGCATGAAGGAGACGCCGAGCTAGTTGCCATGGCATTTGTCGACAAAGACCAAAAGCAATATGGATGTCGAAATTCATGACTTTACAAGCCCAAGATGACATGGAGCAAGGCCCAAGCCCAAAGGAATTTGATTGCCATGCAGAGATTAAAGAAGAATTAAATTCCAAGAGGATAGGAGAAGTTCTAATAGGAATAAAATTATAATAAAGAATTATATTCTTTAAAGATAATTTAATTCCAACTCAAACTCCTCCTCAAAGAAGGACTTTGGCCTAGCCCTATAAATAGCAAGAGATTTCGACAATTCAAGAGGGGAGAGCAAGAGGGAAATTTCGGCAAGTCCAAGTAGGGCAAGAGGAGAGAATTTTCGACAAGCATCAAGGGCAAGGAGGATTTCGACAAGCCTCTTCCTTCATCTTTGTTCGATTGGGTTCATGCTAGGGATTAATTATCTTGTGTTTCTTTGGAACCTAGCCATGAACTAAATTTACTTGGCTATGGTTATTGTGTTTTGTGGTTGTGAGAAACTATTGGTTTTTGTTTAGGTAATAAGAGTTTGCATTTTTCTATTTCAAGGTTTATTCATTCTTGATTCTTATTATTGTTTGCGAGTGAATTGGGAGAGGATCTCGTGATTTCATCCATTTATCTAATATCGGGAGAGTTAGATTCAAGAAACGAATGAATATGATCTTTATGCAATCCAATGATGGTGAAGATTAATCCGCTTAGGAATAAGTTAAGGATTTCAACGGCTAAGAGGAGCGCAAGATTGGTTGTTGTTCACCCTTGATTCACGCAGGATGTATTATCAAGGCATGCACAAGTAGTAGAGTTTCGACTTAGGGATAAGAAGAAACCATTGAAGAACGCTCCGCCGAACCTTGAAGTTGCTGCCCGATCGCCCAAGTAGTTGCCCAACTAGTCGCCCAAGCAACCATCAATTAGTTGCCAAGGCAACCCCCGTTGTGCAAGTCGCCACGGCAACCGAGTTGCCCATGCACTCTTTACCAAGACAATCCAATCGGCTATCACACCTCAACTCACGATAACCTAGCCTATCTCTCTCAATTGAATTCATCTTTTATTTTATTTTATTGCTTTCTAGATTAGTAATTAGTTAAACTTCGATAATCCTTTACTTGTGTTTTTACTTTTTACAGTGCAAGAGACTAGATTCTTGAAGTGGCACCAATCCCTGTGGAGACGATATCTTTTATACTATAACTTGCGACGTGTATACTTGCACATTTGCGTAGCACTTATTACGCGCAACACTAGTATTGGCCCTGAATTGGTTTATAAAAATTATAATTGGGTTATTGAGATAAAAATATAATTCAGGGTGAAAACTATGTACACTGCCTAGACCCTTTCTTGAATTTAAAATTTTATGCGATCAGGGTTAAACAACATTTTAACCATACTAAAGATTTTTGCTATTGTTAACAATTCATATTTCTAAACTTATCCATCCATAAAAGTATATAATTACGTTGTAAACTTATGTTGTAGATAGTTCAACTTTAAAATACTTACATGCCCACTAGTCTATCAAATTATGATAAAGACGTACTTACTGAACTTACTGTAGTAACTTGATTTTTCCCAAGTTTCTGCTCCTCCTCGATAGACAATTTCCAGGAAACCTACGTTTGACATAAGACACATGCTAAGTATGAACTTAGTGAGGCAGTTAAACTTATTTATTTTTAAAACATAAAACAGTGTAATACAATATGTCATATATAAAAGTGCATTTCGTTTTCTCTATAACATGGCAAGTATATCACAATGTCTCTATATCATGTATCATCATTACTACATAAATCATGTATCATACTATCTATCATATGAATCATGCATCGTCTCTATCATGTAAATCATGTATCATATTGACATATGTGTCATGTATCATCTTTGTCATGTAAATCGTGTATCATCACTATCATGTGAATCATGAATCAGTAATATCATGTAAATCATGAATCATCTCTATTCTGTATCATATAACATCTCTATCATATATCAATAACATTTCTATCATGTATCATGTAACATTTCTATCATATAACAATAACATTTCTATCATGTACTTCTCTGTCATGTAACATGTAACTTCTTTTTCATGTATCATGAAATCATATAACATCTTTTTTATGTGTCATATAATTATGTAACATCTCTATCATGTATCACTACTATCATGTGATTCATGTATCATCATGCAGTCATTTGCATGCTCATGATCTATCATATAACCATCTTGTATTATTATTAATGTATCTGGCTAGAGGCCCATGGAAGCCCTGTAGCCTTCTGCACTGTAGTGCCTTGTGGAGTACGTACTCAGGAAGACGCTCTTTGCTCCTCATATAAGGACACTTTTTGCTCTATATATTAAAAACACCTCGCTAGTGCCATTTGCACATGGGCTTGGATCCATCTTGTTTCATTTTAATCTTGTCAGTATCCATATTTCATGTATGCTTAATGCATCATCATTTATGCAAACAATAATTCGTACCTGGTATTCCATCGAGCTTGCCATGTCAAGCAATGTATCATATCATGTGTTATAGAGAAATGCAATGCCATTTTCAAAGTAATGCAAACATTTAGAAATGCACTCACCTTGACCATTTATTAATATGCCTCACTAAGCTCTATTAATCATTTCCTTTATAGTACCTCAAACCTTCTTTTGACTCAGATCCAACTTCATTTATCACACGAATATAAATAAATATTTGTTAGATTCAATTCTAACAATATTTCAATTAAGCTATTTAATCATTCAACATAAAAATTTTCCATAAATCTACTTTCTTCTTTATACTGTCAAAAACCTCATTTTGGTCCTTAATAACCATTTCGAACTTTAAATAATTTTTCTGAACTTGATAACCAACATTAGATACGAAATATCTAAATTTCTATTTTCTGGTAGTTTTGTAACACCTTCAAAGATTTATTTCTACAAAATAGTCTAAAACTCGGAATTCGATTCCGTTTTTTCTGAAAGAAACTAGATTCAATAAGCTTTTCACCCATATAAATTAATAGCTCATATTTAACTTGTACGATTTATGCCGAATTTTCAAATTTAATTTCCAATACTAATTTCGGAACAGACTGCATACAATTTTTCTGACCTTTCGTCACTTAAAAATTCATATATTTCGACTCAGAACTCAAAATCAATTTTCGTCTGTTGAAAACGAAACTAGACAAACATATATTTACATCAGTATAAAATTCACAATCTAACCATTTTTATAGAATTTATGGCAATTTATTAAACTCACTGCCATAATTCAAATACAATACAACTTCCACATTTAACTTATATTTTTCTCTAACTTTTCTTTAGTACTTTCTCCCTTATACTTACCAAAGGTTCATTGTGGTCCTTAGTGACCATTTTGAACATTAAACAATTGTTCAAGCTCAATTTGAACAATTTCCACTACTTCTTATTTATTTTGGAGTATTTTCCTTTTAGTTCGTCAACTTTATAAAAGTGACAATTTAGTCACTACATCACTTTTGTACATTAATTCATGTACAATTTAACTTTTCTACTCATTTCCAACATTTCTAAAATTTTCCCTTAACTTTTAATTTTATTCAACCTGGTCCTTCAAGATTCTTTTATTTCGAAATAGGTCCTTAAATTTTCCTTTCTTGACATTTCAATCCTTCAACTTCCATAATATGCTTGAATCTTCAATTCTATAAATTTTCCATAAATTTAAGACAAGTCCCTAATTTTCTTCAAATTGCTGAATAGGTCCTAAAGTTTCCAAAATGTTCAATTTGGTTCTAAATTGTCAATTCAAGCTTGAAACTTCATTTTCTATCCATTTCCACCATCAAATAACTTTTGACAATTTAGTCCCTAATATTCCATAAAATTTTGAATTGATCCCTAATAGGAATTTAATCTTCAAACATAAAAAATTTAACTTCCATCATCAATATAATGCTTCAAACATCAATATAATCCTTAATCCCTAAATTCAAGATTAGGGTTTACAACTTTCAACATAAAAATAACTTGATTTCAAACTTGTTTTCATCACAACTAAGCTTAATTCAACATCTACTAGTTGAATTCAATCATAATCCATGAAACCCTAATTTCTCTCTCTTCAAACCCTAATCCAAAAGTTCAAAATTTCATGAAATTTTAACATCAAAATGTTGAGAATGAAGAGTAGATCACGTTACCTTAAACAACCTTGCTTGAATTCTTGATCAAAAACCTTAAAAATGGCTAGGAAATTTTTTTCCTTTTTTCCCTTCTTTTCTCCTTGTTTTCGAAATGCCCTAAGAAAGATGAGCAAAAATTTGTTCACCTTTTCTTATTTAATCCACATGTTAATAATTAAATAAATTTTAAATTCACTTAATTAGTAAAATTACCAAAATAGCCCTTTAATCCCATGGCCTAATTTGATCTTATCAAAAGTCAAGTGTAACACCCCGATTTTGGGCCTAGAAGTTTTGAGGATGATTTGGTCGGTCCGGTAGACCAAAATTAGTGATTCGAGTCGGATTCGGGATTTAAATTGGATAAAATATTTTTATGTGGGATAAAAATATGGGGAAATGGTCTAAATTCCTTATTAAATATATAAATGGTTTTGGTAAAAACAATTTTTGGAATTGAAATTCGGAAATGGGACATTTTGGGTTAGTGACCAAAATGCAATGTTTGCAAAACTGTTTTTAGTGATTGTTTTGAAAATGGATCAAAACTTTGAATCTTTAAGGAGCTATTAATCCAAAAGGGTATCATCAGATTTCTCCCTTTAATTAATTATTTTTAATTAAGTTTTTAAGAGGTATAAATAGAGAGAGAATTAATTAAACACAATTAAGGCTTTTAAAAGAATTTCACGTAACTAACTTTGTAACTTCTTTCTCTCAAATTCTATACAGCCAAACACATTTCCAACTTCAAATTCTTCAGGTAAAAATCTAGATTTCAGACTCCTAAAAGATTGTCTAAAGTTTTTACAACAAATCCTTATTATTTCTACATTAATTTTCATGTTTTCTTAAGCAATTAAGGGGAGAAATCAGCATTGGAGGTAAGGATTCGTCCTTCTCCTCTAATGAAAGGTTCTTTATTGAAATTCCTAAGTTCTTGATCCATTTTATATGATTTCTATTGGGTTTTAATTAATTAAACTCGGATTTATGGTTTAATTGGTGATTTGTGATGGAAATTGAAGAATTTCGTAATGGATCTATTTTTGCTAAGTTAAGGATTGATTTATAACTTGATTTTAATGTTGAAAATGTTAATGAAGTGAGTTTTGATAATAGAATCCTGAAACCTAGTGAATTTCTAATTCGTTAGGTTGATAGTTATGATATTTTGAGGTGTTGTGGTTGATTATTGGTTCCTGAAGGTATAAGGTTATTTTAGGTTATTGATTAAATGTTATTTGATGTTATTTGAAGGTTGAGATTCGTAGTTAATGGCTGGGTTGAGGTTATAGATGAATAGATGGTGTTTTCAGTTGTTGAGATATAGTGTTGTGGAGGATTATAGTTGGATAATGTTAATTGTTGTTTGCTCTGAGTTTCGCTGCATTTTAATGCATTGGATCTTCTGTTATGATGTGTTTGGAATATGGGAAGATAATCCGAAAGTGAACTTTGGTGTCGAGGAGTTATTGGAGGCTTGATTTGACATCGACAAGGGAGGCGTTGCTTTGTCCTTGAGTGAAACGGATCAGAATGACTTTTCAAAGGTTTGAAAAGGTTTAATGGGAGTCTAGACTAAGCTTGATACACTGGTCTAAGACTCGAAAGTAAGTAAAGTGGTTTTCTCTCTCAATTTTGGTTGGCAAATTATTTATGAAATACACTTGTTAAATGATTGTTTACATCTTATTTTATGCATGAAATGAGCATGGTTTAATGCTGGAAATTGATATGAAATGATGATAGATGCATTTTGAAAGTAATGCATGATTTTAAAGAATGTTTATGAACTTGGTTTATGCATGGTTTAATGCATGTTGAAACGATTTGAATGATGCATATGAAAACAATAAGGTATGTTTATAAAAGTGGATTATATTGGCAAGTGATGAATTGAAAATGTTATAGAAATGTTATCGGATATAATTGGCTGGCCATAAGATTTAAAGTGCACTATAATAAGTCGCCCGTGGTTGTAGAGGTGGTATAGGAGGTACTTACTCCGATCATGTGAACCCCAATATTGTTGAGGTGACATTTAGATAGCATTTACTCTAGCCAAGAGCTGTAGAGGTTGATGCGTCAAATGTATTTACTCTAAGTTGGAGGATTAGCCTTGGTAGTGTAGAGGTGATGCATGTGTTGCACGACTCCATGCCATTGAGCTGCGAGAGATTGCGAGATCTCTTGGGAAATTCGTGTATCTGATGTTATCAAAGTTAACGATGATCTTATGGAAAGGACGTAAATTGAGATGGATCACTTGAAAGCCAATATAATGTTTTAAATGTATCATGTTGATGGATTGGTTTGAATTGTGTGTTTAACACATGTTTTACTCCTTAAGCTTTGCATATGAGATGTTATGCATGGGAAGGCTTAAGTAGAGGGAATTGCATATGGGATTATACTGAGGAATCCATGATACATGTTGCATATGGTTTAATATGTTGATCTTGTAAAGTGTAAGTGCATATTTTGAAAGAATGGCATGATGGTTTGAAATAGTTTTAGAATTGCATTGGATGATGTTTTGTGTTTTGAGCACTCCTCACTAAGCAATGATTGCTTACGCTCTCTTTTATCATCAATGTAGATTGATTGAATGCAAATGGCCTAGCAAGCAAAGAGGGGAATTACCAAGACTCGACTTAACAAAGTATGTTTGAGTTTTGAAGAAGTAATAAAGGCAATGTGGCTTAAATCTTATTGGGAGGGTTTGAGTTTCCAATTTTCTGTTTGAGCAAGTTTATATTGCTGTTTTGGTCTTGTAATAAGCATGTTTTGTTAGTCTTTGCATATGGTTTACGTTTTGGATGCTTGAGTTCAAGGAAGCATGCCTATAGTTACCTATGAAGTATGTTTGCTATTTCTTGATGATTGTTCTAAGCTATTATGGTTGTAATTGATCTATGGTGATGTTGCTTGAGTGTTAGAAGCATGTTTAAGTGTTTGGAATCCATAAATGCAAGTTAAACTAGCAAATTTTGACATTACAGATCAGGTCGTATCGATACGCGTATGACCTATCGATACAGGTAAGTATTTTCAGGCATCGCGTATCGATACACGTATGACCGTATCGATACATGTAAGTGTTTTCAGGCATCGCGTACCGGTACACAGGTGACCGAATCGATACGGGTTTACAGTTTAAGCATAGCGTATCGATACACGAGGAGGTGTATCGATACAGTTTTGAGTTACTGGAATCTAAAATTTTGAGAATGCTTAAGTGTATCAATACACTTGCCCGCGAATCGATACATACAGCTGTTAAGGTAGTTAAAAGTATATTTCAAGGGTTCTATTTTCTTTCATTTTAGTCCCTAATTGTTATGCTTGCAATTAAATAAATTTGAATGATCTTTTTGACATGAAATTTCACCTGTATGCATGAAATTGGTTTAATCAAGTATTGGTAACTTTAATTGCGGGTTTGCTCCTTCAAAATAGTGAAATTTACATTTTGGTCCCTGGTTGTTGTGTATGCAATTATGTGAGTTTAGATGATCGTTTTAAGTTGAATTTTGGCATGTATGCTTGTAACTTGACTAATTAAGGATTGGTAAAGCAAATTTTAAGTAAGCCCCTATAGTTTTGCAGATTTACGTTTTGGTTCCTATACTTGCAAACGTGGTCAATTGGATATCAATTCGAAGCTCGATTGGGTTGAGCTTCACCTGATAATAGTATGAACATATAGGTTAATAATTTGGCTTTCAGACAAGATAAAAAGAAAAAAAATGGTTGCATTTCAATTTTATCTTCACGGTTTACTTTGGTAAACCTAATGTAGCTCGTTTGGTCTTGCGACTAGGCCGGGTAGAGGGGGTTACATTTGGTGGTGTCAAAGCCAGGTTATGATTGTTGGGAGTGCGTTATGGTTGGTTATGTATGTTGGGAAGTTGTCTGATATGTATGTTTGAATTGAGTTGATTGCTATACACGGTGATGGATTGCGTGTTATATGCCATGTTGGGGTATGATTTGGGACACATTGCCTTAGTACTACTGATGTAAAATGTTTTTGATTTGAAATAGAAGTCTTGTACCCTTTCTTGAAGATGGCCTAATTGTTTTTGTTTTGGTGTATTATCATGCCATAAATTTTTTGTTTACGATGCCACCGAGGAGAGAATTACATTTTAATACGAATGGGGGGAGGCATGATGATGAGAATCATGTTATGCCTGAGGGGTTGCCACCTCCTCCGCCGAATTCATCTGCGGGTGCGGAACAAGTACCACCTAAGCTAGCTGGGCCAACATTGGGTGACATGATGCCTTTGATACAGGCAATGACAAGAGCGTTCTAGGCCGCGATGGCTAGAGTGCAGGTGCCTGCACCAGCACCGGTTGCTGCTGCTAATCCAAGATTACCCTTAGAGCATTTATATGGCCTATGAGGGGTCGAGTTTAGAGGGTTGACGCCAGAGGATTTTGAGGAGTGGTTAGCCAGCACTGATCGTATATTAGATCAGATGGGTTGTTCTAACACCCGTAAGCTAGGATGTGCTATATCTCTACTACAGGGAGATGCGTATAGCTGGTGGACTACGGTGATTGCGAGTATGGTGGCTAACAATGTAACATAAGAAACCTTCTGATCTGCCTTCAAGAAGAAGTATTTCAGAGCTAGATACCAAGATGAAAAGAAACGCGAGTTCATAGCTTTGGTGTAGGGAGATATGTCAGTATCTGAGTATGAGATACAATTTGTGAGGCTGAGTCAGTGTGCTTCTGAGTTGATGCCTGATGAGAGGAGCCGTTGTGACCGCTTCCGTTATAGATTAACGCAGAAGATTAAGATATATATGTTGGCTGCTGAGTATGTTAATTTTGATGTGTTGGTTTCAAGAGCCAAGGATATTGAGCAGAGTTTCTTGATATACATGTTGAGATTTTGAATGTTGGGGTTTCTAGTAACTAGTTCTTTGGGCGAGACAGTTGTCCTTTGATGGTGCAAGACCATGTGTTTGCCGTGGATATGATGGAATTGTCATTCCATGGTTTTGATGTGATATTAGGGATGAATTTGTTATCCGAGCATAGGGCGGTTGTGGATTTTGAAACCAATCAGATATCATTGCGTCTTGCCGATGAATATGAAGTTATAGTAGTTGGCGAGAACGCAAAATTCCTGTCTAACATTATTTCGGCTTTGGAAACAAGTCAGATGTTGGAA
The DNA here is from genome assembly GCA_019671005.1 of Hibiscus mutabilis. Classification (NCBI taxonomy): domain Eukaryota; kingdom Viridiplantae; phylum Streptophyta; class Magnoliopsida; order Malvales; family Malvaceae; genus Hibiscus; species Hibiscus mutabilis. The sequence goes on along the minus strand of CM033723.1, from coordinate 52,184,503 downwards.
CGTGGATGTCAGGCGTATTTGGCCTATGTTATGAAATTTTGGATTTTGAAACCAAGGATGTGCATGTGCAGGACATCCACACAGTTTGTGAATTTTTGGGAGTATTTCCTGAAGAGTTACTGGGGTTGTCGCCGAATAAGGAAGTTGAGTTTAAAATAGAGATGTATATTGATACGACACCGGTGTCCATAGCTCCGTATCTCATGGCACCTAAAGAGTTGAAGGAGTTAAAGACGCAACTCTAGGAGTTCCTTGATCGAGGGTTTATTAAACCTAGTGTTTCACCCTGGGGTACGCCAATGTTGTTCGTAAAGAAAAAAGATGGCATAATGAGGATGTGTATTGATTATCGGTAACTGAATAAGTTGACGATAAGAACAAATATCCCTTACTGTGGATTGATGATTTGTTTGATCAATTTTGAGATGCGCCGATATTTTCCAGATCGATTTGAGATCGGGGTATTATCAGTTGAAGGTGAAGGGTGTAGATGTGCCCAAGATTGCCTTTCGTACGAGGTATGGGCATTATGAATTCTTGATGATGCCGTTTGGTTTGACCAATGCACTGGCTTCATTTATGGATATGATGAACCGAATGTTTCGCGAGTTCTTGGACCAGTTTGTGGTGGTGTTTATTGATGATATTCTTGTGTACTCTCATACTGAGAAAGACCATGGTGAGCATTTACAGATTGTGCTTCAGAGATTATTGGATAATCAATTATATGCTAAGTTGAGTAAATGTGAATTTTGGTTGAAATAAGTAGTTTTCCTTGGACATTTGGTGTCGGCCGAGGGCATCCAGGTGGATCTACAAAGGTTGAAGTTGTGGTGAATTAGAATCCACCTAGGTCAGTGACAGAAGTACGTAGTTTCCTTGGGTTGGCTGGATATTATCGTCAGTTTGTGGATGGTTTTTCAAGGATTGCTGCTCCTCTGACTAAGTTGTTATAAAAGAATGTTCATTTTGAATGGACGGAGGATCGGCAGAAAGCTTTTGAAAAGTTAAAGGAAGCTTTGACGCAAGCTCCAATCTTGATTAAACCTGAGTCGGGAAAGGAGTTTGTGGTGTATAGCGATGCATCCTATGTTGGCTTGGGGTGTGTGTTGATGCAAGGAGGGAAATTTGTGGCTTATGCATATAGAAAACTGAAGGTACACGAGCACAACTATCTTACTCATGATCTTGAGCTTGCCGCAGTGGTGTTTGCATTAAAAATTTGGAGGCATCATCTTTATGGTGAGAAGTGTGTGGTGTACACGGATCACAAAAGTTTAAAGTATTTGACGTCGCAGAAGGAGTTGAATCTTAGGCAACAGTGATGGTTGGAGTTGCTTAGACTATGATTTGACCATTGAGTATCACCCGGGTAAAGCGAATTTGGTAGCAGATACTTTGAGTAGAAAAATGGTAGCTGAGTTGAGAGCTATGTTTGCTCGGTTGAGTGTAACCCGTGATATAGGCTTGTTAGCCGAGTTGCAGGTGAATCCATCGTTGTTACAAATGATAAAGGAGAAGCAGTCGTATGATGATGAGTTGGTACCTCATGTTAAGTATATCTTGGATGTGAAACCATCATATTTTCATTTTAATGATGACGGGGTGTTGTGTTTTAAGGATCGGGTAGTGGTGCCGCATGATCATGAGTTGAGACGTATCATCTTGACCGAGAATCATTCTAATTCTGTTGCTATGCATCCCGATAGCACAAAGATGTATCGGGGCTTAAGGGAAGAGTATTTTTGGGTTGGGTTGGTTTGAAGAAAGATGTGGCTGATTTTGTTGCTAAGTGCATAGTATGTCAGCGTGTTAAGGTTGAGCACTAATTTCCTTCCGGAGTGTTGCAACTGTTGAGGATACCGGAATGGAATAGGAGATAATCACCATGGACTTTGTGTCAGGGATACCTTTGACGCCGACTAAAAAGGATTCCATTTGGGTGATTGTGGATCGGTTTACGAAGTGTGCACATTTTCTGCCGGTGCATACAACGTATACTCTGGATAAATTGGCTGATCTTTATATTGCTGAGGTGGTGAGGTTGCATGGAGTGCCTAAGTTGATTGTGTCAGAAAGAGATCTGAGGTTTACAGCAAGGTTTTGGGAATGCTTGCATCGAGCTTTGGGTACTCGCTTGTATTTTAGCACTTCGTATCATCTTCATATAGATAGACAGTCTGAGCGTGTAATCCAAGTTGTGGAGGATATGTTGAGGTGCTGCATTATTGAGTTCCAAGGAACTTGGGAAAAGCAGTTGCCATTGGTGGAATTCGCTTAAAATAATAGCTATCAGGCGAGTATTCAAATGGCATCGTATGAGGCCTTATATGGTAGGAGGTGTCGTACGCCTTTGTGTTGGGCAGAGGTTGGGGAGAAGTATATTTCTATGCCCTATATTTTGAAAGACACCAATGAGAAAGTGAAGCTTGTGTCTGAATGCTTGAAAGTGGCATCTGATCGACAGAAATCCTACGTGGATTTAAAGCGTAGGGAAGTGGAGTACGCTGTTGGTGACAAAGTGTTTTTAAAGGTTTCACCTTGGAAGAAGGTGGTGCGCTTTGGGCGTAAAGGGAAGTTGAGTCTGAGGTTTATCAGGACATATGAAATTTTGGATTGTGTGGATCCTATAGCTTATCGGTTTAGGTTGCCTCCTGAATTGGAAAAGATTCATGATGTGTTCCACGTTTCGATGTTGCGTAGGTATCGATCGGATCCATCTCATGTTATGCCGATTAAAGATGTTGAGTTGAGGCCGAATTTGACTTACGATGAGGAACCAGTAGATATCCTTGATACCAGCTGTAAGGTTCTACGTAGGAAGACGTTAGAGCTCCTTAAAGTGTTGTGGCAGCATCGAGGAGTTTAGGAGGCCACTTGGGAGAGTAAGTCGGACATCGAAAAGTAATTTCTGCATCTTTTTCCTCCAGGTAAATTTCGAGGACGACATTTCTTAAGTGGGGGAGAGTTGTAACGCCTCGATTTTGGGCTTAAAAGTTTTGGGGATGGTTTGGTCGGTCCGGTAGACCGAAATTAGAGATTCGAGTCGGATTTGGGATTTAAATTGGATTAAATATTTTTATGTGCGATAAAAATATGGAAAATGGTCTAAAATCATTATTAAATATATAAATGATTTTGGTAAAAATAATTTTGGGAATTGAAATTCGGAAATGGGACATTTTGGGTTAGTGACCAAAATGCAAAGTTTGCAAAACTGTTTTTAGTGACTGTTTTGAAAATGGATCAAAACTTTGAATCTTTAAGGAGCTATTAATCCAAAAGGATATCATCAGATTTCTCCCTTTAATTAATTATTTTTTATTAAGTTTTTAAGAGGTATAAATAGGGAGAGAATTAATTAAACATAATTAAGGCTTTTAAAAGAAACTTTGTAACTTCTTTCTCTCAATTTCTCTCCAGCCAAACACATTTCCAACTTCAAATTCTTCAGGTAAAAATCTAGATTTCAAACTCCTAAATGATTGTCTAAAGTTTTTACAACAAATCCTTATTATTTCTACATTGATTTTCATGTTTTCTTAAGCAAATAAGGGGAGAAATCAACATTGGAGGTAAGGATTCGTTCTTCTCCTCTAATGAAAGGTTCTTTACTAAAATTCCTAAGTTCTTGATCCATTTTATATGATTTCTATTGGGTTTAATTAATTAAACACGGATTTATGGTTTAATTGGTGATTTGTGATGGAAATTGAAGAATTTCGTAATGGATCTGTTTTTGCTGAGTTAAGGATTGATTTATAACTTGATTTTAATGTTGAAAATGTTAATGAAGTGAGTTTTGATAATAGAATCCCGAAACCTAGCGAATCTCTAATTTGTTAGGTTGATAGTTATGATATTTTGAGGCGTTGTGGTTTATTATTGGTTCCTGAAGGTATAAGGTTGTTTTAGGTTATTGATTGAATGTTATTTGATGTTATTTGAAGGTTGATATTCGTAGTTAATGGCTGGGTTGAGGTTATAGATGAATATATGGTGTTTTTCGGTTGGATAATGTTAATTGTTGTTTTCTGTGAGTTTGACTGCATTTTAATGCATTAGATCATCTGTTATGATGTGTTTGAAACATGGGAAGATAATCCGAAAGTGAACTTTGGTGTTGAGGAGTTACCGGAGGCTTGATTTGACATCGGCAAGGGAAGCGTTGCTTTGTTGGTGAGTGAAACGGATAAGAATGACTTTTCAAAGGTTTGAAAAGGTTTAATGGGAGTCTAGACTAAGCTTGATACGCTGATCTAAGACTCAGAAGTAAGTAAAGTGGTTTTCTCTCTCGATTTCGGTTGGCAAATGATTTATGAAATGCACTTGTTAAATGATTGTTTACCTCATGTTTTATGCATGAAATGAACATGGTTTAATGCTGGAAATTGATATGAAATGATGATAGATGCATTTGGAAAGTAATGCATGATTTTAAAGAATATTTATGAACTTGGTTTATGCACGGTTTAATGCATGTTGAAACGATTTGAATGATGCATATGAAAACAGTAAGGTATGTTTATAAAAGTGGATTATATTGGCAAGTGATGAATTGAAAATGTTATGGAAATGTTATCGGATATAATTGGCTGGCCATAGGATTTAAAGTGCACTATAATAAGTCGCCCGTAGTTGTAGAGGTGGTACGGGAGGTACTTACTCCGATCATGTGAACCCCAATATTGTTGAGGTGACATTTAGATGGCATTTACTCCAGCCAAGAGCTATAGAGGTTGATGCGTCAAATGTGTTTACTCCAAGTTGGAGGATTAGCCTTGGTAGTGTAGAGGTGGTGCATGTGTTGCACGACTCTATGCTATTGAGCTGCGAGAGATTGCGAGATCTCTTGGGAAATTCGTGTATCCGATGTTATCAAAGTTAACGATGATCTTATGGAAATGACGTAAATTGAGATGGATCACTTGAAAGCCAATATAATGTTTGAAGTGTATCATGTTGATGGATTGGTTTGAATTGTGTGTTTAACACATGTTTTACTCCTTAAGCTTTGCATATGGGATTATACTGAGGAATCCATGATATATGTTACATATGGTTTAATATGTTGATCTTGCAAGGTGTAAGTGCATATTTTGAAAGAATGGCATGATGGTTTGAAATAGTTTTAAAATTGCATTGGATGATGTTTTGTGTTTTGAGCGCTCCTCGCTAAGCAATGATTGCTTACGCTTTCTTTTATCATCAATGCAGATTGATTGAATGCAAGTGGCCTAGCAAGCAATGAGGGGAATTACCAAGACTTGACTTACCTTGAAAGTATGTTTGACTTTTGAAAGAAGTAATAAAGGCAACGTGGCTTAAATCTTGTTGGGAGTGTTTGAGTGTTCAATTTTCTGTTTGAGCAAGTTTATATTGCTGCTTTGGTCTTGTAATAAGCATGTTTTGTTAGACTTTGGATATGGTTTACGTTTTGGATGTTTGAGTTCTAGGAAGCATGCCTATAGTTACCTATGAAGTATGTTTGCTATTTCTTGATGATTGTTCTATGTTATTATGGTTGTAATTGATCCATGGTGATGTTGCTTGAGTGTTAGAAACATGTTTAAGTGTTTGGAATCCATAAATGTAAGTTAAACTAGCAAAGTTTGACATTAAAGGTCAGGTCGTATCGATACGCGTATGACCGTATCGATATAATTAAGTGTTTTCAGGCATCGAGTACCGGTACACGGGTGATCGTATCGATACAGGTCTACGGTTTAAGCATAGCGTATCGATACACGAGGAGGTGTATCGATACGGTTTTGAGTTACCGGAATCTAAAATTTGAGAATGCTTAAGTGTATCGATACACTTTCCCGCATATCGATACAAGCAGCTGTTAAGGTAGTTAAAAGTATATTTCAAGGGTTCTGTTTTCTCTCATTTTAGTCCCTATTGTTATACTTGCAATTAAATAAGTTTGAATGATCTTTTTGACCTGAAATTTCACTTGTACGCATGAAATTAGTTTAATCAATGATTGGTAACTTTAATTGCGGGTTTGGTCTTTCAAAATAGTGAAATTTACATTTTGGTCCCTGGTTGTTGTGTATGCAATTATGTGAGTTCGGATGATCGTTTTAAGTTGAATTTTGGCATGTATGCTTGTAACCTAACTAATTGAGGACTGGTAAAGCAAATTTTAAGTAAGCCCCTATAGTTTTACAGATTTATGTTTTGGTCCCTATTCTTGCAAACGTGGTCAATTGGATATCATTTCGATGCTCGATTGGGTTGAGCTTCCACTTGATAATAGCATGAACATATAGGTTAATAATTTGGCTTTTAGACAAGATAAAAAGAAAAAATGGTTGCTTTTCGATTTTATCTTTACGGTTTACTTCGGTAAACCTAATGTAGCTCGTTCGGTTCGGTTTTGCGAATAGGCCGGGTCGAGGGGCTTACATCAAGGGCCATGATTTAATCCATGTGTAATTCACCTTCCAAAATTGCCCTCAAAGTTTCAAAATATTTCAAAAATGCCATCCATGGCAAATGTCCAATTTGCCCTCAAACTAGTCTTTATTTACAACAAGACTTAAAAATTGTCATTCCATAAAAATTGAACCAAATTGGTTCCAATTCAACCGGCCATGTCCCAAAATATCTTATATTTTTATTTGTGGCATTTATTCGATCCAAATATTCGAATTTCACTCAATACGATTTCCAATTTTTCTTCTTATGAACTTTAAAGCTTTATAGCCACTAATACAGGCTTCGTACAAAAATCCGAGTAACACAAAAGTGTCACTCTTGGGGGTGAAATATTCATTTACGGGGTTAACTTACATAACTTTTGGAAATTACACTTTGGTCCCTAAACTTTTCCAAACTTTACACTTTAACGCCTAAACTTTCAAAAATTACATTTTAGTCACTAATCAAAAGTTGGGATATTACATCATCCGAGCACCAACAATCACACCAAAAACGGACTTTCTCACCATTCTTAATCGACCAAATAAAATTGGGCACTCCCATAAAATGCTGCACAAATTCCTTCTCATGTACCTCTACAATCTGTCTCCACACAACTGACATGTTCCTTTTTCTTGCAACATTAAATTGCCAACCCAAAACATCCTCTCTATACTTTGCAACAATGATCGAACGCCATAGATAATTCCCCTCCGAAGCATAACGCCAACTCTATTTTGCGAGAAGTGCCAGATTTCTTTGTCGCAAATCAACTACACCCAAACCCTCATACTTCTTTGGGCGGCAAACCAACTATCAGTTTATTCTACTTATTTTTTTGCTGCAATTCTGATTCCCCCACAAGAAAGAGTGACGAATGCAATTAATACGAAGAATAATACTCTTCGGTACCGAGAACACCCCCATATAATACAAAGGTAGCGAGGATAATACTGAATTAATAAGAATCAATATTGCAGAAAAAGAAAGAGATTCTCGTTTCCACCCCGCCAAGCATTTACGAAACTACTGTAATAAAGGTTCCCAAATACTCAAGCTACGCGGATTGACACCAATTGGAAGTCCCAGATACACCATCGGCAACACACTTCGGCCACATCCCAATACCGCTGCCATCTCATTCAACATCTCCTCTCTCACGCCAACCCTATACAAGCAAGATTTCTCATAATTTATAGTCAATCCCGAAGCATACTCAAAACAAGTTAAAACTCGCTTTAAATTAATCGCCATCTGAACCTCACCCCTTAAAAAGATCAGCGTGTCATCAGTAAATTAGAGGTGAAAACCGAAAACCTCAGCTGCCACTTGAACGCCCTTAATGAAGCCCATCTCTTCCGCACTTAGCATTAATTGATGTAACAATTCCGCCACTACCACAGATAATAATGACGACAATGGATCACCTTGCCGGAGCCCTCGCTGCATAGCAAATTCACGTGTCAGACAACCATTAACCAAGATTGAGTGGCGAGCCAAACTTACGCCTTCTATCATCTATTTACGCCAATTAACATGACATCCTATTCGAAACAAGATATGATCTAGACAGTCCCATTTAATGCAATCGTTGGCTTTAGCAAAATCTAGTTTTAGGATCACCCCTCCGTCACTAAATTGCCTATGTTGCATCGAATGTACTACTTCATTAGCAAGCATTATCCCATTCACTATTTGTCTTTCCCTTACAAATCCGGATTGAGAATCACTAATGAGCGAGCCTAGCACCACTTGAAAGCGGTTAGTCAAACACTTCGCCAAGATTTTATATAGTGAGTTCAAAAGACAAATTGGGCGAAAGTTGAATTCACTCCGATATTTCTTTTTAAGGATTGTCCTTCTTAAGGATCAAGACCACAAATGTTGAATTCACTCCTCTTGGTAAAGAACTCGTGTTAAAAAATCATGAATGAACTTCATCACATCCATATTTAGAAATTTCTAGCCCTTCTTGTAAAACTCAAAAGTAAATTCATCCGATCCCGGTGCCTTGGACCCTTCACAATCCCATATAAAATTAAAGAAATGTCATCTTTCGTAAATGGAATTTCTAAACCCACTGCTTGTTCTTCATTTAGCTTCTTGAAATTTACTACGACATCTAGAACTCCCGAGGACTGTACTTTCGAAAAATGCTTCCTAAACTCCCCAAAGAAAGCATGGCGCAACGGATCCGGGTTAGTTTCCCACCGCTCATTCACTAAAATGCCTTGTATTGAATTATCATCGCGCGGAGGGTTGATGTCCTGTTAAAAAACGACGTGTTTCGATTACCCTCTTCTAACCACTTCACTCTTGATTTTTGTCTCGATATTGATTCTCGATATTTTATAATGATTAGTTCTAATAATACTTATTTAAATATATATTATGTGTAGAACCCAGCAAGTGGTCCCAGAGGAAAAGCGGTTAATGTTCATTCTCGAATACACGGATTCAATCATTTTGTCTGCAAGGTGTGTGCATTGTCAAAGGATTAAAAATATGTATGAAGATACTACCTTGTAATCACCTTTAGACTATTCAAAAAATATATATTATGTGTAATTATAATTGTAGTTATATTTGTCAACAATCTCTAGATCAGGTGGTTAAAGCTCTCAATTGACATCCTTCCCTTCCCCTAGGTTGTAGGTTCAAGACCCAGTAAGAATAAAATTCCTCTTCCCCTCCCATACGTAGAAATTGTTCAAAAAGAAAAATAATTGTAATTATATTTATAACTGTACTTCTAAGTTGTAATTCTAATGGATGTAGTACAATATTTTTTTGGCTAAACTTTACATGTGGTCCCTTTTATTTAGATCATCAAATTTGAAAAAGTGTTGTTCTGGTCACTTATATTTTCGACGTTTATCGTTTTGGTCCCCCAACCATTTAACCCCGGTAATACGATGACATGTAATGTTAATAAAAAAAGTTAATTTTAAATTTGACCCTCAAAATTCTAAAAGTTTATTTTTTTCACTATCTCCACAAAAAAAAAACTTTATTTCTCTAACTAACCCTAACTCGTTCTTCTATAATACCACAACCTTCGGCCACTGTCAACCACCACCTTTCTAGCATCAACCGATATTTCTTTTTTTAAATAAAATAGAATCAGAAGGAAAGAGAATGATCTATTCTTTTGGTTCAGAAAGAAAAAAAAAAACACCTAGCTTGCTTTCTTCAAGATTGATTCAAATATAGAATTATTCCCAAGTCATTGAACTCATACAACACAAGAGTGATTATATTAAATTGGTTAATCAATCCCTCACAAACTTCTGCATATTTTCAACTGAAACTAATTTTCTTTTTATGAATTAATCCACTCAAATTCAGACAGCAATATGTACAAATTTACTGAAATGAAAGAAGAAAACAACACAACTTTACTGTAATAAAAAAGAAAAAATGACTTAAATTAACCTCGTTCCCATTTTTATCTCTTTTGTACAATTCCGGCAGTGACCAGCTTTTAGATCTTGTTCATCACTATAGGATTCTTCACTTTGTGCTGCCATTGGTTCTCCTAGAAATCAATCAAAACCTGCCCAAATCTCATTTTTCAGTAAACCAGACAACAATGTATTCAGACATGTTCACATTACAAGTAATTCAAAGCTGAAGGCTATGAATGGAGAAAAGGTGGTGGTTAATGATGGTTGAAGGCTGTGGTATTATAAAGGGGTTTAGGGTTTGGGTTAGAGAATTTTTTAGAGGAAGGGAGGTTTTTTTGTTAAGATGGTACAAAAAATAAACTTCTAAAGTTTGAGAGTTAAATTTAAAATTATCTTTTTTATTAATGTGTCACTTTATTAAATTAACAATTGAATGACCAAAACGATAAACGTCGAATATATAAGTGATAGAATAACACTTTTTTAAAATTGATGACCAAAATAAAACAGATCATAAACAAAAAAAACCATCCGTGAAGTTGATCTTGTTTTTGCACTGTTGGGATTACGAACTAATTGTGAAATATTAATATTACATCGTACGACAAGTTGTCAGCCTTCTTTATTTGGTTGTACTTTGGTCAAATTTAATATTATTAATCTATGATCTCTTTATTTGGTTTACTTAACTATTAAGAGTGTGAATAAAGTTTAAAGAATTAAAACTTAAGCACTAAGGTTTGATTGGAAACATCGAATCCCAATTGAGTATTATCACATGGGTCTGACCGATCACAACATTTGTTAACAAACATTTGCACTTAATCCTATATTAAGTGACTTGGACCACATGATCCCGCACAAGAATCTGCTAACATAAATGTAGTTAGTAAGAGAATAATATTATCTCGATTAATATTAAATTTTGAGTTCGATTTAAAATAGAATAATTTTTTTTACTCATTTTTGATGTCTCTTTCTATATTCCACACTACTAAATGAGTTTAAGATTAAGGTTTAATGATATAGTTTAGGGTTAAGGTTTAGGGAAATATAGGCAGAGTGAATTTTTTGGTGTTTAGGGTTTATGGTTTAAGCATAAAAAGTGGCACCGAAAAGAGGTAGGCGATTTTTGTCCTTTAGAATTAGTGGCGAAGTCATGAATTAAAAGTTAAGGGGCGAGAATAAAAAAAAGTAAAAGACTGAAAAATGTTTCCAATAGGATTTGAGCCACTAATTTTAAGTAAAACAAATTTAAATTTCTGTACATGCTTTACCACAAAGACAAAAACTAATCTATAATATAAAACAAGTAAAATAAATTATAATTTAAAATAGTATGGGGGCCAAATTGAAAAAAGAAAGGATCGTAGAGATGGACAGCATAGGCATGGCCCAGCCAGCCCCTTGTGGCTTCGCCCATGTTTAAAACAACTCATTATTTTTATAAAAAATGACATGCTTTCATTAATTTTCCTATGAAATACTTTTTTTCGATAAATTAAACAAAATGATCCTTTAAAATTTATCAAGTAGTGGTCAATAAACAATTGCAAATTCAAAAGGGTATGAATGATTACCAAAATATGATAGTTCAGAAATCAGTATTTGAATTAATCGGGAATAAGAGGATATTTTTGCTTTTTTATTTTAAATTGATTTGAATATTAGGTTGGTTGATATCGATATCGATACAGATGGTAAGAGTCCTAAGTCCAAAAATGTGCGTAGCTAATGGTTGAACTTGATGAAAGAGTTTGAGGCAACTTAAAATTAAAAAAATAGAGGCTTAAACTAAAATTTAAAAAATTTTGAAGGGTATAATTTATATTTTTCAAAAATTTTGGGATCTAACTAAATTTTTTAATGATTTTGATAGGAAAAATTATTAGATGGGTTTGGCTCACCACATCATCCATGGTCCATCCAATAATAATTTTTCATCTCATTTTTTTTTCCCAAAGTGAATCTTCACCTCTTTCTTACATGTCATTAAATGAATGAATCTCATTGGATGAGACCATGGATGACGTGGTGAGCCAGGACCATGTAATAATTTCTCAATAGATAGACTTAATTGGAATTTTTAAAATTTATGGGAGAAAACTTAATTTAAAAACATTCAAAATTTTAAACTTAATATGAATTTTAAAATTTAAAAAAATCAAATTAATTACTTTAAAAGTTTTGACAAATCAAATTCTAATTTCCCAAAATTTTGAGCACCTCACTACCTTACCCCATCCCCTTCATATTTGATGTTATAAATTCAACAGCTTTTCTACATCTAAAGTCATACATACATACATACATACATACATACATACATACATACATACATACATACATACATACATACATACAAGAGAATTCCCTTGAAAATAACCAAACTCATCTAAGGTATAACATCTTTTTATCTTTTAAATCTTAAATCCTAAAAATCAAAATTCATGAGATCAACCAAAGAGGAAGGCATGAGAAAAAAGAAGATTTTTTTTTTTTTAAATTTGAACGATATGTAAAAAATATTATATTCTTAAATGAGTTGATTATTTTCAAGGCAATCCTCTCAAATAAAATCATCTTATTAGGTAGATGACAATATCAATTATCTTATTAAACGCTTTTTCCCTATGTCTTGTGACATAGAGATAAAAAAAACGTGTATAAATATATTATTTCCTTTAAAAATGTCGAAATGGAGCAGAGGGTTGATCATCGATAGTTGCAAGTTCCAATTACAAGCAAAGCAAGATTTGAGCCCTTTCTTGCAAATAATTCTTTTTTACCTCTTTTTAGTGCTCCTATTATGCTCCAATACTAAAAAGCTAAACCTATCCCCTAACCCTAATTCATAAACTCTAAATCTTAAAGCCTAAACTTTAACTCTAAACCTCAATCTTAAACTCTATTCTTTAATCTTAAAACATAAATATAGACACAAAAAAAGACAGTTTCTATTCATTTTCTTACAAGATCTTGCCATTTTGTCTTACACATGCCTTAAAATTTCCTTTCTAGGAAACCTTATCGAAGTCGAGAAAACCAACAACTTTACTAACATTTTGGACTTCCAGGCACATATACTACCCACTTCCTAGCCAACTTGCACACCTTCATTCAACTCCATAAATTATAGTTTCCCCACACGTACTTCGCCTTCTTTTTATAAAGTTTTATTCGTACATTTTCATCGCAACGATTTTACATAATGAAAGAGAGAACAAACAATTTATAGAAAGAGAAAAAACACTGCCTTCTTATTATTGGATGACACATGCATTTAAATTATTTCGATATAATTAAAGTTAAAGAATAATAAAATTTATTATATAGATCATGATCAAAAGAGAAACAATTCCTAACTTCAATCTTATTAAAACCCCTAAGCTTAAATAGGGGAAATAGTACTACACACGCAGGGATAGCAAGAGGCAAAGACAGCAAAAAAAACTGAAAATCAAACGACAAAAGATAAAACACAACCCACAAAAACATAGGAATAGCTCCACTAAACAAGATGATGTTCAAATCGCTTAAACTACACAATGACAATTAAATTTACCGAATTGTTATAAAATAATCTTTGAATTTTATAAAATTATTACAAAATGATCATTAAGCTTATCAAATTGTTACAAAATGATCTTAATTTATCAATAATTTTGTGATTCTTAAAACTTTAGTGACAGAAAATTAATGGGTAAAACTTTGATACACAGACGTTGTAAAATTAATTTTACACAAGCATGTGTATTTACACTATAAGAACCCAAATCCTAAATTTCAAACACTAACCCTAAAAAACTAAACCATAAATCTTATTTGATTTACCGAGACAGGTGTCGCTCAAATAAAGCGAGTAAACAACTCATAGACTCACTCGCCAGAGCAGGCCTATAATAAAACCGCTAAGCGGTTTCAAATGCAAAAAGGAGGTTTTCTCATGTGATGCTTGAAAACCGCTTTCAGCTTTTCCATATACAGCATAAATATAAGTTCATCTCTCAATCAGTTCAATTTACAGCATCAAGTCGCGTCTCCTCATAATTAGCTTTAAAACAAGTAAGTTTTTGTCTCCACACTTATGATGGCTAAATCTTCTCTTTCCCCAGCTCCAAAGCATATTTTGTTTCCATTTTTGACTTTTTTAATTAATTTCGTTGTGCTTTATAATTCTGTATATGATGTGTGTTTGGCTTCGATTTTTATTTCCCGAAATTAATTTGAGATTTTCTAGGGCTGAAATTGGGGGCGATCTGGGCAAAGAGAAGGCTAAAACCCTAGGATTCGAAGGAAATATGGGAAGAGGGAAGATTGTGATTCAAAGAATCGACAATTCGACGAGCAGGCAAGTGACTTTCTCGAAGAGAAGAAATGGATTGTTGAAGAAAGCGAAGGAGTTATCGATCCTTTGCGACGTCGAAGTTGGATTAATCGTCTTTTCCAGCACCGGCAAGCTTTACAACTATGCCAGCTCTAGGTCAGTTTCTTCTTCTTCTTTTAGTGTTTACAAATCCTTTTAGATCAGTTTCTTCTCTTCTTCCTTGAGTGTTTACAAATCCTTTTCCACCATTTTTTTCTTACTCATTGACTGGAAAAAACTGTATGAACCATGAAGTATGGATTAAAGGTTGGAATTTTAGAATATTGTTTATAGACTTGATTTCTTTTTCTTTTTAAATAAAAGAGGGAGTTGCAAATTATTTTCAGGTTAAGTTTAGATTAAATCTTGAGTTCTTATAGATTATTACTATTTAAATCCATTAACTAGGTTAAAAAACCTTATCGCATTTATTTATTTTTTATTTTTTAAATACCAATTAAAGACACGTGATAGCTTCTTAATTCAGATACATGCATGCATGAATAAGTGTAATCTTAGCTAAATTATCCCAATTTTTATCGGCTAGGAGAGCTTATGCATGCATGCATGCTTTTCTCCATTATTTTAGATCAAGTTATGACATGTATGATGGCATATATATGCATGCATGGAGATACATGTATTGAGATGAGAAGAAAAAGAAAATTAATAACGCGTCAGTGCAATCTTGGCTAAATTACGCTATGGTTGATGCATCCATGCATGCATGCTTTTCTCCATTCTTTCGGATCAGGTTAGGACGGATTAGAAATTTTCTATTCTTTTTGGTTCACTCATTTATGCTCTACATTAAAAGTATATATTTAGGGTTAAGGTTTAGAGTTAGGGTTTAGGATTAAAGTTTAAGAAATTATAAATACAATATATTTTAGGGTTTAGAGTTTATGATTTAAAATTTAAGATTAAAAACGATATTTATGTCACAACTTTTAACACTATAGGAGAAGGATGTTCTGCTTTCCTTTCTTGGTGTGTTGCTTGAGTTTTTTTGTTGGTTCGAGTGGCTCAATTGATGCGCATTTAGATGTTTGGTGACCATAGAAGTTTCAACGTTGACGTGGTACTTAAGTTCTGATTGTTTATGGAGATTACTTGTGTTGGCTGAGATGTTTTCTTAATGTTCGCGTTTGATTCGAAGGATTTTTATCATTTACAAATGGCTCTCTCATGAAACAATGCGAACCCTTTGGATTTGTTGTGTTTTATGTTTTATTGGTGAAACATCATGAACTGATGTTTCCAACCTTGTCTCGATTTGTTTTTTTAACATCTTTTCATTGGTGTTTAGTTGTGCTTGGCTTGATCTTGTATTTGGACTATGCTTTGCTTTGCTTTGGCTTGATTGGTTTTGGTGATTGTGGTTGGAATTTGGGATATGTGTGTAATTTTATTGTAATAGCATTTTATTAATAATAAAATTGTATGATTACACAAAAAATGTTATTACCCTAATAATTACACTTACATGTTTAAAAAGTGGAGTATAATCACACTATATTTTTTATGTCGTGTTTGGTAGTATAAATTGTAATCATACAATTATATAAGTTTGAATTTTAAATATTATTAAGAGCATGTGAGGCCATCATATTGTGATTGCATGAAAATGTAATTATTTCTCTAGCAAGTATAACTACAGAAAATTCTAATTTCCTAAATATGTTCGACTGACAGAGTATACTTGCATCATAATTTTTATGTCATATTTTGTAGTACAAATTACAATCATACAGTTACGTTATAAAACTGAATAGCGTAATTACACAAATCCACACTACTCCCCTAAGATCTTATGTATGAATTCTTTACCACTTGTCTAGAATCACCATAAAATTTCACAAAATGTGTCTTTTTCATATTTTTTCTTTTACTTTCATCCTAGGTGTAATAAAATCTAATACTAATGAAAGTAATTCCAAACTAAATTAAAATTTTTTAATTAAATTTATTATCTCTTCAAATTGACTTTAAGAAATGTCACTTGTATTAGCAAATTACAGTTTTCAGTATAAATGCTGAACATAAATTAGAGAACTGATTTTTTTTCTATTATTATTACTATTATCAGCATGAACTCTGTTATTGAGCGCTACAAGAGGGTAAAAGAGGAACATCATCAACTAATGAATCCTGCTTCAGTAGTCAAGGTAAATGGTCTATTAATTTCTTCAATTTACTCCTAAAATTATTCCTGTTTAAGAATGGTTCATATATTCCATTCACAATTTGAACCATTCATATCTTTTGATTACCTCTCTTTCTTAGTCATGCATTACTAATTTAGCAAAACCTTATGTTGGACGCATGAAATCACATCAAGAATAAGTGATGAGCAAAATTTAATTTGATTCGAATTGTAATTTCATAAATTTGATTTGACTTGAAAAAATGAAATAAAGTTTGAGTTATAAAATAAAACTCAAATAACTCAAAATTTTAGAAATTAATGGATTGGTTTCAAGTTTGAGTCAAGTACCTTAACTTGGACAAAAAAAATTATGCCCCTTTCTACGCCCCAACACTAAACAATTAAATTTTAAGCCATAACCCTAAACCATAAAAATATACCCTAAACTCATAATTCCTTAAACTTTAACCCTAAATCCTAATCTATTTTTTTTAATATGGGACATAAGTAGGAGCACAAAAAAGGAGGAGATAATTTGCATTCTACTTCAGTTTTTACATCTCTATTTATATTAGTTTACAATACATTACTAAAAACGACTCTTAATCAATAATTGACTTTGTACTCAATAGTTTTGGCAAAAGGAGGCCGCAAGCTTGAGGCAACAAGTACAGTATTTGCAAGAATATCACAGGTACTAAAAGACTTCATTTCATCAGTAAAAGTGTAAAACACTGTGAATCCCTGCACTTGTAAATTTAAAGCAAGAAGCTAGGGACTTCCATTAATAACTTTTACCCATTAAAACATGATATGATTGACAGGGTTGCTCATGATTAACCTACATACTACAACGGGTAACCATTAGGATATGTTTTTTATCGGTTAGGAAAGCTTGATGCATGCATGCATGCTTTTCTCCATTATTTTAGATCAAGTTATGACATGTATGATGGCATATAAATGCATGCATGGAGATACATGTATTGAGATGAGAATAAAAAGAAAATTAATAACGATTCAGTGCAACCTTGGCTAAATTACGCTATGGTTGATGCATCCATGCATGCATGCTTTTCTCCATTCTTTCGGATCAAGTTATGATGGATTAGAAATTCTCTATTCTTTTTGGTTCACTTATTTATGCTCTACATTAAAAAATATGTTTAGTGTTAAGGTTTAGAGTTAGGGTTTAGGATTAAAGTTGAAGGAATTATAGGTATTTTATTTTTTTAGTGTTTAGAGTTTATGATTTAAAATTTAGGATTAAAGATTAAAATTTAATTTTTTAGAGTTGAAAAGATACCGAAAAGAGACAAAAGATTTTTGTTCGTTATGACCCGGATTAAAAAAAAGGTGCCTGGGATGATGAGAATAACTTCTATATCTTTGATAGAGTAGTTTTTACCCTAATAATTACACTCGCATGCTATATAGATTGACTTGCCAAACTTGCTTTGTATGGATGCGAGCGTTTGTTTATCCTTGCGATCATTTTTAGGATATGATTGGGAACATTGTTTCTAAACAGGTGACTGTGTTTAAACTACATGAAAGAAGTTAAATGTAAATATGTAAATATGTGATTGCACTATAAAGAAAATATATTAAAATTTACGTGATTTTTTCCCCAAAAAATGGAATAGAGAAGTCGAAATTCACTAATGTCGAAAAAAGATGAATACAAGAGGGACTGTATCTTAGTACGATTTATGGGTTATTCAACTCTATATTGTAACGCTACACAACCTATCTATTTATATGGATAGATACTTGATTATAAAGGATTTCCTATTTTAAAGCAAAATATAATTGTAGAAGTATATTTATGTGCGGATACTAACAGCTGAGATGTGTACTGTACTGCGGGACTCCATCAGCATGCTTACTTTACATCCACCACAAATCTCTATTTTTTTTATCAATTTGTTTGCACCGCGAACTTTTCCGACCCTAATAAGACGATATTTATGTCACAACTTTTAACACTATAGGAGAAGGATGTTCTGCTTTTCTTTCTTGGTGTGTTGCTTGAGTTTTTTTGTTGGTTCGAGTGGCTCAATTGATGCGCATTTAGATGTTTGGTGACCATAGAAGTTTCAACGTTGACGTGGTACTTAAGTTCTGATTGTTTATGGAGATTACTTGTGTTGGCTGAGATGTTTTCTTAATGTTGACGTTTGATTCGAAGGATTTTTATCATTTACAAATGGCTCTTTCATGAAACAATGCGAGCCCTTTTGATTTGTTGTGTTTTATGTTTTATTGGTGAAACATCATGAACTGATGTTCCCAACTTTGTCTCGATTTGTTTTGTTACATCTTTTCATTGGTGTTTAGTTGTGCTCGGCTTTATCTTGTATTTGGACTATGATTTGCTTTGCTTTGGCTTGATTGCTTTTGGTGATTGTGGTTGGACTTTGGGATATGTGTCTGTAATTTTATTGTAATAGCACTTTATTAATAATAAAATTTTATGATTACACAAAAATGTAGTTATTACCCTAATAATTACACATACAATTATATAAGTCTGAATTTTAAATAATATTAAGAGCATGTGCAGTCATCATATTGTGATTGCATGAAAATGTAATTATTTTTCTAGCAAGTGTAATTACAAAAAATTTAGGGGAAGAGATTTGGCTTTGTTAGGTTCTCGAATTGGGTGGATGCTAGTAGAGCGATTGAAAGATTGAATGGCTTCAGATTGTTGGTGACTAAGGCAAAGTTTAGGGGAGGAGCTAAGGACTGGAAGGTGCCTATAAGGAATGCTCAACAAGATGATCAGAAAAATCCATACACTAGAAAGCACGCTCCGGAGGTGCAATCTGAAAAAAAAAAAGAGGAGTATGGATGGAACTGCTGAAGGGTCAAGTAGTGGTAAAGATGATATTAAGGAAAGGGAGAAAATGAGGTGTATTCAAGGACATGTGGAGGAGGAACAACTCTGGAAGCTTAGCAAATGCCTAGTGGGCACGATGGCAACAGTTTGTAGCACCAAACAAGTAGAAGGTAGACTGCACGAGTGGGGGCTGGGGGAAACTGTTGTTAAAAGTATGGGAGGGAGATGCTTCTTGCTTGAAATCAAGGACCAAGAATTATTTAATCTATTAGAAGAACAGGATTGGTCTCTTCTGAAGGAAGTTTTCTTTGAGGTCGATCGATGGTCAGAATCTTTCCACTTACCTGAAAGGATAACATGGGTCCAGTTAACTGGCATACCGCTGCATTGCTGGAACTATATCACGTTTAGAAGAGTAGCAGAAGCTTTTGGATATTTGCTAGCGCTGGGAGAGAATGCAACTTGCTGTGGTGATCGTGATAAGGTCAATATTCTTATATCAACTAAACAGATTAGGCGGATTGAGGAAGTTACTGAATTAGAAGTTGGAAGGGACATCTTCATGGTTCGTTTAGAGGAGAGGGGATTCAATGATCAGTACGTTAGACCACAAAACCAAGGATAACAGCGCGAGGGTGGTGGAAGATGAATCGATTAAGATAATGAGCATGGAGAATCGATTCAATAACAGCACCGCCCAAAATTGGTACTTTAATAATTACCGCTTTATTAATATTAAACTTTCTGGATTAAAGTGACGATTAGATTAAAATTTGGTTATAAGTGCGAGTAGATTTTAAAGGCCCCGTTATTCGAGAGTAAACGCCCAACCACTATCACTACGCCTGATACTGGCCCCGTTTACGCTCGAATAAAAGGGCACCGCATTGACAAAATATATGTTCCATTATGCAACCTTAAAAAACCAATAAAACATACATTCACATTGACATGATACTAAAACATGAATATTACAATGTTAAACAAAAGTATTGAAATACGTAAAAACATAACCCATCATAATATAAAACAAGATAAACATGAACGAGAGAGACGTGCTGCATGATTAAATTCTAACCGTATCACGCTTGCGCATATATAAAAATCATAGATAGTATGCATGACATATACATAAAAAGGGTACGAAATTTACGAGTCAACAACATCACAAAAATGTGATAAAACCTTATCAATGACATAATTAGCATGTAAAAATAACAACAAAGACATTTCATATAACAAACAATATCATACTATCAAGTAACTTACAAAGAAGCGAAATGGACATAAAAACATGGTATTTATGAGACAATCACGCCATTAATTAATACATATCCTAACGTACAAAATGACCATAATAAGCTAACATGTAAACATGATATGCACATTAAGTTAAATATAACAACAAAAGACATATGTAATACGAACGATCAAATTAAAGCACAAAAAATGATATAATACACGATAAAACATAAATAGACTAGGCGTGAATGAAACATATGTAAATATGATGTGCAACACAACACACTAAAATAGATAAAAGGAATAAAAGATATAAAAGTTTAAAGCATCAGAAGGACTAAAATGGAAAAGAAACAAAACCTAAAAACAGAAATTAAATAGACAAAAGACGTAATTAAGGACTTGATTAAAAAATGAATTAAACTCCAAAGGACCTATCGAGTAATAAACCCATGCGGCAAGCTCAAAGTGCAAGAAACAGAAACACGGAAGGACTTTGAAGGTATTTATGCCATTTAAGATATGATCCAATTTTAATTTCTGGATTTAATTGAATGAAAGTGAAATGGAGATGCTGATTTGAAATAAAAAGGGATGCAAAAGCATGCGGTAACAGAGAACAGAGATTGAAAGTGCAATTATCCCATGACCGAAAATAAAAGCGGGAAAGGGTAAGATGACTTCTCATGTAATTAGCCCATTTGCCAAAAACGCGGATCCTCCCCGGGCATCCGGGTCACCGCGGGTCGAGTCGCTGCAAAACTACGTCGTTTCATTTGTATGGGTTTAAAATAGATGGGGTTTCATTTTCAATTGTAAACCGAAATAATAACCTAAAAAAACCTATCTCAATCCTCTCATTCTTTCCCTCGACGGCGCCGCTCCCCATGGGGACTTCTATGCTCGTCCGGCCTTTACGCGTCTTACAACGGCGGCTCGGCGTCACGGCAAAGAGAGAACGACGGTAACTTAGGACAGCCGGTAAGGTTCGAATTTTCCCTTTTGTTCTTGTCTGATTCGAAATGAAATTTGAAACAAGAACAAAGATTTTGGTTTTAAAACTGAAAAAAACCGATTTGGTTGTGAGATTCAAACTAAGGAAGAAAATAGAATAGAAGAGAGTTATAAATCTTCTTCTGAATTTTTTCTTTGATTTTGATTCCCGAAATCCCTTTACAATTTTTTCGAACAGAGCCCCCCTTTTTCCTTTTTTTTGATCTGAAGAAGCCCCCCTTTTTTACAATAAACCACTGATGGTAAAAGTAGATCTAGTGTTTACTGTTGACAAACAATTGATTGGATATGAAAATCTCAGAACCCATGCTTGATCTGACTTGTTTATTTGTTTCTTGCATGTCCGGTTTGGTGAAGGCCGGTGAGATCGTACGGCGGCAGCAGGCGGAGCGGTGATGCAGCCATGTGGCAGAGAAGGTAAGAAGTCATCTCGGCCAGATTTGCTTTGGGCCGTTGGATCAGATTTGATCCAACGGTTAGGATCACTTGGGGCATGAACGGTCCCGATCATTCCTGAAGTGCGTGGTGTTTGCTGGAGATGACGACACGTGGCAGAGGAGATCGAAGTGAGAAGTCGAACAGCCTGTAGGTGTGTTTCACGCGCGCTGGACGGTTCACCTCGGGTTGATTGTGGCCGTTGGATCTGGATTTGATCTAATGGCCCTCCTTCAGCTGCTGCAAAGAAAAATATGATATTAGATATCATATAGGGTTTTAGGGTTAATTAGATGGGATTGGGCTGGCCGAAAATGGGCCTTGTAAATTACATATATATATATATTGTAATAATATGGACTTGGACTGTTATTATAATATTTGGGTTTTATATTTTAGATTTTATTTTACATTAGTCCAATAATAATAATAATAATAATAATAATAATAATAATAATAATAATAATAATAATACGATATTACATATATACGTACGCGTGCACACTCATATAAGTGTAACATACGAATACACATGCAAACATTAATGTAACATACTAACATACATGCATACAATAACACACATGATAATCATGAATACCCACACATATTATACGTACAAACTATGCACTCGTAAGGAATGTAAATACATGCGTGACATACATACACCATATTACTTACTAATGCATATACATGGCTTATAGTATACATGCACACATCACACACCCTATACGTACACTAATCATGTATATAAAATAAACATATAATGTAATATGTATACATGCAATAATAATTCCCCATTAATTATTATACTAATATATTAACAATATTTACAACCCGGATAAAGATGAGTGATTACAAAAAGTGATATGAAGGGTAAGTTATTAAAGATGGTGAAAAACATCAGTCAGAGAATGTTTTGGAGAATGAGAATACCGTTGCAAGTCATCACGGCGATGAGGTGGCACTAGGGGTCAACAGCTTGGACAATTGGCAAAAAAAGGTTACAGGAGAACGAGATATTAATTTGGGGCATAATGAGAAAGATGCTATCGTTTACTCTGAAAGGCTGACAGAACGAGCTGTGGATGATATAAGTAGCATGGGTCTTGGCTCCATGGGGGTCAACAAAATAAAAGCCAAGTCAGCTGAGCCCATATTGACTAAACCGACTCGGTAAGAAATGGTAGACAACCAGAATAAACACTTGGGCTTGAAAAACTTGAAGAAGGCTAATAAGCCTGTTATTTTTGTAGCGCTCGATGAGGGAGAAGAACCTAGAGCTTTTTTCCAAGAATTGGGAAAAAAGAAACCAAAAGTGAAACGGTATAGTTCGTTGGGTGAGGTCCAAGACAAAGGCCTATCAGACCTGGAGAAAAGAAAAAAAATCGTGCAATTAGAAGGGTGAAGAAGCAAGGCAAGGCACACGAGGAATCAGAATTGTCGGGACATTCTCTGTCCGATTCGGACTTGGTGTCGAGATGGGAATTATTAACTAGAGAAGCTAGGAAGGCTCTAAGATTGGGGAAGAGATTGGGTATTCAGATAATAGGAGATGAAAAGCAGGCAGTAGAGGATATTGCGCGGCTAGAAGAAAATCGAGTGGAAATCTGATCAGCTTCGACTCAGGAAGGATGAGGATACTTACCTGGAACATTTTGAGGACTTGGTTCTGTTTTCTAAAATGAATAACGATGGGAAGATTAGTGGGTGTTCAGAGAGTAAATACGAGATGTGGAGTGGTGGCAAATCCGAGTGGCGTCGTGGGTGTTCTAAACTGAATTTCTCCCGAATTTGGTTTTATGAATTTCAACATTGGTTGCTCAACAAGTACTAGCGGCGATGAAGATTGCATTGGAAATATTCATTGAGGCAAAGTGGGCGGGAAACTAACACTACTTATTGAAACAAGCTCCCGAATGGTGTTAAATTGTTTCCATGATATACGCCATAGACCTTGGAATAGGTGACAGAATTTCGTAGAGGTAGACTCGCTAATGATGCAGAGTAAGGGTATTCAATTAAGATATATTGATCGGGGGTACAATCACCTGGCTTGGTGTCTTGCGAAGGATGGAATGCAGCGAAATCAACTGTTTTAAGACCTGGTGGTGATAAACCTGCCGATGGAAGTTAGGTACGGTCTTGGATGTTTGTTTATGTCTGCTGGATGCTATGTGTTATATAGCTCGTATGGGTCTGCTGCTTTATTTTAATTGTTTTAGCATATTGAAATTTGTTGACTTAGGTCAGTTGTGTTTGGGTGAAGATCAGGGGGATACATGGCCTGTTATGGTGTGGTGCGATGTTGCTTTGTTATTCAGGGGTTGCTGCATTTTGCTTTTTGGTGTACGTATTATGCCCGTGTGTGTTGTACTATTTTCCTCCATTTAGGTTTAGGGAGGTTTTTAATGAGTCACGCATACGGGTTAAGGCGTTTTATGATCCATTAATAAAAATCATATCTTGCCGAGCAAAAAAAAAAGTCCAAACTAAATTAAAATTTTTAATTAAATTTATTATCTCTTCAAATTAACTTTAAAAAATGTCACTTGTATTAACAAATTACAGTTTTCGGTATAAATGCTGAACATAAATTAGAGAACTGATTTTTTTTCTATTATTATTACTATTATCAGCATGAACTCTGTTATTGAGCGCTACAAGAGGGTAAAAGAGGAACATCATCAACTAATGAATCCTGCTTCAGTAGTCAAGGTAAATGGTCTATTAACTGCTTCAATTTACTCCTAAAATTATTCCTGTTTGAGAATGGTTCATATATTCCATTCACAATTTGAACCATCCATATCTTTTGATTACCTCTCTTTCTTAGTCATGCATTACTAATTTAGCAAAACCTTATGTTGGACGCATGAAATCACATCAAGAATAAGTATAGGATGAGCAAAATTTGATTCGACTCGAATTGTAATTTCATAAATTTGATTTGACTTGAAAAAAATAAAATAAAGTTTGAGTTATAAAATAAGACTCAAATAACTCAAAATTTTAGAAATTAATGGATTGGTTTCAAGTTTGAGTCAAGTACCTTAACTTGGACATAAAAAAATTATGCCCCTTTCTACGCCCCAACACTAAACAATTAAATTCTAAGTAATAACCCTGAATTCTAAATCATAAACCCTAAACCATAAAATTATACCCTAAACCTATAATTTCTTAAACTTTAACCCTAAACCCTAATCTATTTTTTTAACGTGGGGCATAAGTAAAGGCACAAAAAAAGGAGGAGGTAATTTCCATTCTACTTCAGTTTTTACATCTCTATTTATATTAGTTTACAATATATTACTAAAAACGACTCTTATTCAATAATTGTCTTTGTACTCGATAGTTTTGGCAAAGGGAGGCCGCAAGCTTGAGGCAACAGGTACAGTATTTGCAAGAATACCACAGGTACTAAAAGACTCCATTTCATCAGTAAAAGTGTAAAACACTCTATGAATCCCTGCACTTGTAAATTTAAAGCAAGAAGCTAGGGACTTCCATTAATAACTTTTACCCATTAAAACATGAAATGCTTGACAGGGGTGTTCATGATTAACCTACATACTACAACGGGTAACCTATAGATTAAACGATGATAATGTTTAAAGATAATGTATGTTCTAATTGCGCTAAAAACATATCCTAATGTTTAAAGATAATGTATGTTTTAATTGCGCTAAAAATATATCCTAACGGTTACCCGTTGTAGTATGTAGGTTAACCATGAACACCCTATCATTCCATTGTGATGTGTTGCAGGCAATTGATGGGAGAAGAACTATCTGGCTTAAGCATCAATGATCTACAGAACCTAGAGAGCCAACTTGAAAAGAGTTTGAAAGGTGTCCGCATGAAAATGGTATGACACAATTAAAATAGGGTGAAATTTCCACCAGTGATATTCAAGATGAAATGATAATATTTATGCAATTACTCCTATGCTATTTTTTGCTTGTAGAAACAAATTCTAACCCACGAAATCAAAGAGCTAAACCACAAGGTTTAATAGAAACTTTTGCTGCATTTTTATTCAGGTTTTCATTGTTTGATATTTTCTTGTCAGGTAATGTTCATTTATTGAATTGCAGGGACACCTCACTCGTCAAGAGAGTCTAGAACTGCAAAAGAAGTTGGACCTCATGTGCCAAGAAAATACTGAACTGAAAAGGAAGGTACTGCACTAGATAATTTATAGTAATTGATAAAAATACCAGTATACTATGGGGCGAGTCTGTTGTGCCGCAACCTAAAAAGAAAACCTAAAATATTAACAAAACATATAGTAACATTTTAGGTTAGTCCAGATAACATTTTCGGTTGCGTGTTTTTTAGCCGATTGTTTATCAGATTCTCTGGTATGGCTCCCATGAAACAATATTGAGTTATAAGCACAATTTTTGGGTCTCAGATTGATGAGAAAAGGCAAGCAAATGAAGCTAGCAGAATCTCCCATGGAAATGATCTGCATGCACCTGTTCATCTCCAGTTAAGCCAGCCCCTACCTCCCAAGAATGATGTACCAGAAAAATCAATAACGTTAGGGTAATTCTTCCACTCAATACAGTTTTAAAAAGCTAAAGCAATCAGAAGCCAAGTAAGAAAAGCATATTCTTTCAATATCAACCCTAAAAGTAACTTCTCAAATTTCCCACAGATTACAACTGTAATAACAAACTGGCCGGACAACTATGGATGGACATCATCAATACCTAAAGCTTCTACCAGTGGCCTATGTTCAGCAAAAAAAAAACAAAATTATATGACATGTTTAATGAAACAAACTTTAGGGTTTTGTAATGAACAGAAAAACATATTGTCTGATGTAAATTTACGAAATAATTAGATGCACTGTTTGTGTCTTATGTTACTCTGCAGTCAGCTGCCTTGTGAACTTATTATGTTCCGACCTGCAAATTGCATTTGAACAACTTTGTGTTACCCAATAAAAAAATTCCCAGACTGGTTTTCATTTCTTCGGATAGCTGAAAGCATAATCAATATATCCTTATTCTTCTTTTTCCCTATTAATCCAAGAATGTGAAACCAGGGAGATTCTTGTAAAATCACATTAATATAAAAGCGACGGGGATGCGCATATTAAATCACCAAAAGTTTAGAATATAGGGTTAAGATTTAAATTTTAAATTTAGAATTTAAATAGTAAAAGTTGCTTAATTTTTTTATACATAATTTATACATCAAAATACAATTCATATATATATTATATGTATTTAAGCTACACATGTTAAAAGATAATTCATAAATATATTAGAAAAACTATGTTCATGAAAAAATCAGAAATGTATAATTCTACACTGTCTAATATAAAATAATTAGGAGTAATAAAAATATTGAGGTGGGGAGCATGGAGCGATGTGAAAAGGTCATAAATGTAATTTAATTTGAGTTTTAAAATTTGAGAAATAAATTAATTATTAAAAAAACTAAATTTCAAGTGTACAAAATCACAAACTCGAAACGGGATATAACTTTTTTTATGGCAACTGAATATTATTAAAAAGATCATGAAAGATATTACAAATAAAATAAATTTAGAAGGGAAAATAATAGGACTAGTCCACCAAAATCTCATACAACCAAAAGTAAATATTTTCATAGAGATTAGCATACCATTAAAATTTAGAAGCCTTCTTGAATCTTCTTGTCTCTATCCAAACGAGTACTGACAGATTGCTCCGCTACCCAAGTCTGATTACATCGGCAAACTACCATCAATCGAGTGGGGATCTATATTTTTATGACCATCGACAGAATTAAAATCAGAAACTAGCGCAGTAAAGATCTCTGTACGAGCACCAAACGACCGTTAAAGTATGTTGAAATCATGTCAAAATGACAGATGAAACGAATCATAAAAAATAAAAAAATGTACACCAAAAGCAGAGAAAATGTATACCACAAAAGTAAAAAAATATTAAAAATATAAAAATAAAAAATAACGAACTTTGATAGTCGACCACCAATATTAAAAATAATTAATGACTATCGGTCAAAAGAGCAAATAAAAAAAAAAAGAAAAGCAAGATTAGTTGCGGCGCTTGATAGAAAAGTTTAGAAACTAGGGTTGCTTATAAACGGAATATAACCTTTAAAATAACGTCAAATAGTTTGGCTTTTTTTTTTTTTTGCTCAACAAGATACTATTTTATTAATGTATTATAAAACGCTTTAGCTCAAATATATGACTCATTAAAAATTTTCTTAAACTTACATGAAAGAAAAGAATACACCGAGAAAACAAAAAGTTCCTTCAACCCCTGGAATACAAAACTACATTAGACCAAATCCAACTAGACTAAGTACCCCAAGTACTAGGGCAGTAACGACCAACACCAGCAAATGAAAATAGTCGCAGCTATCCCAACATACCAAGAGAAGCATTCTATAGAGACATATTCATTCAATAAAGCCACAGCCATCCAAACACGCATCCTGGTTGCCCAAGTAAACACGATTATATACCACCAAGCTATGAAAAGGTTTCCACGATACATGCCATCTTTTGCCGATGCGACCATCATAGTATTACGTTGTCTATGTACATGATAGCTCTTAACCCTGCCAATTTGTCGAAACTAAAGCATCAATCTCCATCATATCTGCCCACCAATGCCATGGTCTTTGTGTGCTATCGCTGATCCAGTTCAGCACAACCTTGGAGACCGGTTCTATAATCAAAATTTCATTCCCTTCCCATTTAGCTTCAATAAAAACATGCAGGGCAGTTTTAATAATTATCATTTTTGCATAAACAGCCCCTTGATTGTCTACGGGCCCAGAGAAACTAGCTCTCAACACAACCTCGTCCTTGCGTAGTACGGCCCCGCACATCGACGTTAAATTTGACATATCCATTTTCAGGAGGTCACCAAAACACATTGCCGCCAACGACATTTGATGAACAATCCAAGATGCCTCTAGGATTGTTCCACCAAACATCCAGGACTGAGATGAGATTCTCCTTTGTTGCTTTGACCCAGAATTCACTTATCAACTCATCCAGCACCTTTCTAAGCACACACTGTGAAAATCTTTCATCAATTTCCGCAAATCATCCTTTACATCATTCCAACAGTGTATGAAGAAACTAAGGTTGAAAATTCCAGGCCCGCATTCTTGTTCCCATAAGTCCACCTGTAGCCTCAACGTTTCTCATAATTCCAGTCTACAGTCCCTCAAATCTTTCTCACGCTCTCAGTTTGGTGTGTCACCATAATTACTTTCCTCCAAATGACTGCAACATCTGGTTTATTCAAATTCTTCCTGTCAAAAATCACTTTCACAATTTTTCTGCACCCATCTTTTTGTACCCAGGCGTACATAAACCTTGAAGGGTCTCGGACCCCAATCCAAAACCTCTTCCAAAAGCAGAACAGGGATGTAGTCCGAGATTGCACAGGATACACCTGTTAGTGTCACGCCCTTAATCATCATCCTGCAGTTATCAACGGTTAAACATCTATCCAACCTTGCTTCTCTTTCCCTTCGAGCCACACCATGTGAATTTCCTCCCTTGTAACGGCAGAACAATTAAACCACAGCTATCTATAAACTGGTTAAACTGCACAGCACCTTCCAACAGGCTCACGCAACCGCTGCACCTTTCCCCTCGGAGCCTAACCCTCTCACATTTCAGGTTAACATTCTCATCTTCCTTTGTCAAATAGTTTGGCTTGATAATGCAAAAATCAATAGTAACGGCAAAGTTAGCAAACAAAACAAATATCGTTTTGCCCTTTACAGCTTGCATGTGATTAAATTAATCAAATTCTGAAAAAATTCTTAACATTAAAAAAACTAATCCTTTAACTGCTGCACATTCATCTGATCAATGCAAATGCAGTATTTTTAAATATGTCGAGGATGGAGACGAAATCAGAATATCAATTAAAAAAATAAAGGTAAAACAACAATAAAAATTAGAAACTAAACTAAATTAATGAGGTTTAAATAAATAAATATTCACATAGGTTTTTAACAATAAAAAATAGGGGGCAATGCCCCCTAAGACAAAGTGTAACTTCGTCCTTGGTCTAGGAGAAATTATATTATGAGACATTCTCACCATGTCATCCATGAGATCAACCAATAAAAATCACCAATCTCATTATTTTTTTCATGTCATATTTTTACCAAGTGAATCTTCTCTTGGTAAAAACTGTTTTTAGAATTAATTTGCAGTAAATATGAGTGAAGATTCACTTGGTAAAAAATATGACATGGAAAAAATAATGAGATGAGTGATTTTTATTGGTTGGTCTCATGGATGACGTGACGAGAATGACCCATGATATAATTTCTCTTTGTCAAAGATTTTTTTATAACTATCGTATTTGATTCATTGGTCAATTGTTTTATATAAGATGTTACAAAGATTTATCATAGATATGATTCTCTCATGCCAATTTAATCCAATCATAACACTATGGCTCGCATTAATCTTACTTAAAATCTAATATCACATCCTGCTATATAAGTAGTAGTCGATTCTTTCAAAGGCTGAATTAATCAAAGTTTTTTTTTTTTTACTTTCAAATTATACCTAAAGATACTCGAATAAATCAATATTCCATTCGAAATAACAACCTATGTAGATTAAAAAAAGTAAATGAGAAATTAGTTGAAATAAAGAAATATACACTTTTTAGAAAAATACAATGAATCAAGATTCCTTTTTATAGTTAACAATATCCAGAGCAGGTGATTAAAGCTCTCAGTTGACATCTTTCTATTTTTATTATACTCGGTTGTGGGTTCAAGACCGAGTAGGAACAAAAATCCCCTCACCCTCCCCTTAGGTAGAAATTGTTAAAAAAAATTCCTTTTTATAGAATTTAGCCAAAAGAATAATATGAATAAGTATTGTATTAATAAAAGGCTTAAACCAAAAAACAGGCTTTTGGCCCTTAAACTATGATTTGGGCAAAATAGGCCCTTAAACTATCATTTTGGTCACTTTAAGTCCCTAAACTGTGATTTGGGCAAAATAAACCCTTAAACTATCATTTTTGGTCACTTTAAGTCCATGGTTACAAAAATATCATTTTATAGTCTTTTCTAACATATATAAATGTTTATGTTCTTTTTAAATTTTAAAATATCATATATCAAAATAAGCCCCTAAACTATCATTTCTGGTCATTTTAAGTCCGATAGTTATTTAAGTCAAAAGAAAATTATTTTGACTAATAAGATGTTGACACATCACAAAGATTTTTTGACCAATTGATAGCTTTGGGGACTAAAAGAAGAAAAATGACATAGTTTAGGTACTTATTTTGACCAAAAAATAGTTTAGGGACTTAAAGTGACCAAAAATGATAATTTAAGGGCCTATTTTACCCAAATCATAGTTTAAGGGCAAAAGTAGAAAAAATGCATAATTTGAGGATTTTTTTTTGTTTAAGCCTTAATAAAATTAGGAAAGAATTGGTAAAACCTAATAAATATAGTGCAAAATTTTGCACTGGTGGGGTTACGGGCTTAATTGTAAAATATCAAATACTATAATTAGAGTCGTAATGCATGATGCCACCTCTTTTCTTTTGTTGTACTTTGGTCAAAAAATAATGGGTAAAATACATCATAAATCTTTAAATGTTATGAAAAATAATCTTTTTAACCACTGGAGTTTTGGAAGTTACAAAAGAGTCATTATTCTTTTGATTCATTTACGAGATTATTATTAAAAAAAATTAAATGTTACAAGATGATTATTCAAACTTATAAAAAATTATCAAAAATCCATCAGATATCAATTTTTATTTGAATCATAAGTTTAACAATCATTTTGTAAATTTCAAAACTTGACCAAAAAATTATTTTACATAGTTTAATGGCCTCTAGTGTACTTCAGGCAAGATTGATATTAATCTATGCTTTGTCAATGATTGGCACTTGGCCTATCTCCCTATTTCAAGGAGAAGTTATATCATAGGCACAACTCGTCATGTCATCTATGGTCCAACCACTAAAAATTATATATTTCATTAATTTTTTTATATCTTCCTTTTACTAAGTGAATCTTCACTTTGTAAAAAAAAATTAATTTTATTTACAGTAAATATAAGTAAAATTCACTTAATAAAAAAATCATATAAAAAATTAATGAAATAAATTATTTTTGTTGTTTGTGACCATAGATGACATGACGAATCGGACCTATGATATATATATTTTTTTCCATTTCAAGACATCCAATAGCTTAGCACTAATGTTCCTTAATAGATTACTTAGCCGTTAAGAGTCTGAATAAAGTTTAAAACTGAAGTACATAGGTTTGGTTTATACTAGAAAACATCGTATCTAAGTTCGATACTATCTAAAAGTTCGATTCATTTTTTTTAAAAAAAGATTTTTTTCTAGCATAAAATTACTTGTATAGACTATAAAGCATATGAGATTTTTTTTAACCATTGATATCCAATCTATTGGTTTATTAGTCTGGATCAGATACTGCAGATATCTATTATAAGAGCGACTCTCCCAACTCCCAACCTAATTTGCACCATTTCACAACGTCATAAGTCGAATTTCTGACATTGCTTAAGGAATCTAGTATCTCATCCCATACTAGACCAATTGATTGTTGGTGAGAAGAACTTTGGTACACAATTATAAATTAAAGTTTGCATAAGTTGTTAAATCTAGGGTTCATGGATTTAATTTTAAGGGTTTGTGATTTTAGGGTTTATGTTATAGGGTTTAAAATTTATGATTTAAGGTTTAGAATTTTGGGTATTGAATTTAAATTTTAGATTGTATAGTTTGAATAAGAATGATTTTGTATTTTTTTTTACATATATTGTGTATCAAAATATAACATAAACATAATTAATAGTTACAAGTTATATTCAGACTAACAAACCCTGATCCTAAACTTAACCAAAATTCTTTAACACAAAACCTAAAATTTAAAATCTCTAAAAATAATAAAAATTATAAACCTTAAACAATAACACAAAAACCCAAATCACAAACCCTGACGCCTAAATATTAAAACTATATTCCTAAACAATAATCCATAAACCCTAACCATGAATCATGTACCCTAAACTCGAGAAATTATATCATGGGTCATTCCCACCACGTCATCTATGGGACCAACCAATAAAAATCACTCATCTCATCATTTTTTCCATGTCATGTTTTTATTAAGTGAATCTTCACTTGGTAAAAACTGTTTTTAAAATTAATTTACAGTAAATATGAGTGAATATTCACTTGGTAAAAAATATGACATGGAAAAATAATGAGATGGGTGATTTTTACTAGTTGGTCCCATAAATGGCGTGGCGGAAATGACCAATGATATAATTTCTCCCTAAACTCAACAAAGAATCTTTTATTTTATTTAATACAATTAATATTATATCAATTATAATAATTATTAACCGAATTAAATGCTTCCATATTATTTAATATGTTATGAATCCTTTTCTTAATCAAGATCATTAAATGTCTCTTAACCACCTTTGTGGGAGTATATATATATATATATATATATGCATCTAACGTTTCATTGAATAGTCATTTTAATTTCTACATTTTTTCTATTTTTACACTTGACTCTTTATTTTTGGATAAAAATGACTATTTTATGAATGAAACTTGTTAGTTGTAACAGTTAACGTGAGATATTGACTTGACTTGGCACGCTGACTTGGGACTTTACCACGTAAGCAATTTTTAATTTTTTTAAATAATTAATAAAAACATTTAGTTTATTATTTTGAACTTTTTAAAATAATAAATAATAATTTATTTGATTTATTACTTTTTCAAAAATATTTTTAAAATTTTAAATAATAAATTAAATAAAATTTTAGAAAATTAAAATATTAATTTAGTATTTTAATTTTTTTTTAAAAAGAATATTTAATTTATCATTTTAAAAAATTAATAAATAGTATTATATTTAATTTATTATTGTTTAAAGTATTATGTTTAATTTATTATTGTTTAAAAATAAATAATAAATATATTTAATTTATTATTATTTAAAAATTAAAATTAAAATTATTTATTATTTTTTAAAAATAAAAAATCAATTATTTTTAGAAAAAAATTTAAAATATTTTTAAAAATGATGATGCGACAAAGTGCCATATCATCATGCTACATCAGAGTCTCGCTTTAATCGTTAGTCAATTAATAATTTTTACTTACAAAAACTATTTTAATTTAAAATAAAATATTGGAATTTTTACTCAAATATAGTTGTAAGGTTTTTTTTTCCAAAAATATGGTCATTTTCATTTTAATTCTCGAAATATTGCAATTGTTACAGTACACTAGAAGTCGAATTTAGCTGAATCTGACTATGAACAGTATTTTCTCAAAAAAAGACCCAAAAAGTGCCAAGGTCGGAGCCTCATGAACTCGCCTTTTAGGGGCATTTTTGTACTTTAAAGCCTAAAGTCGGAGTCTCACTCACCCGACTTTAAGGTACTGTAACAAATGCCCTAACTCGAGAAATAAAATGGGAATGGCCATATTTTAGGAAAAAATAAATCCTAAAGCAATATTTATGGAAAAATCCATAAAATATTAATAAAAAATATAAACTAAAATAATTATTTATTGAAATACGACCTGTCCTTTTTTTGAAAACCTTATTATTGTAGTTGAAAAAACAACTTTACTGACATTTTGGGCTTTCCGTGCGTACTCATCACCCGCCGCACTTGCTCACCAACTGCGATCAGCTCCATAAATTATCATTCTTCCTATACGTACTTCTGCTTATTTCGTTTTCGATTTCAAATACCAACCGTACATCTCCATCACTTTAATACTATTAATTTCCACTCAACGCTATTAACTCAGTTAATTAGGAATGAATGCTCTATGGAATCATAAAACAACAATTTTACGTTATGGACATTCATACACCATGCTTCCAAAGGAAACGAAAAAGTTAATTAAAATATCAATCGGATTGATCTAGCTAGTAAGCAGCTTGACATCATTTAAGTAGGTCACAAGTTCGAGACTTTGTGTATGCAGGAACTATCCGCTGAAAGACTCACCCACCAAAATCATGTATGTCTAAGCCCTGAGAAATCAAAAGTACAATAAAAAAGTTAATTCGTCCCAAACTGGAATCCATATCTTGTATGGGTAAAATAATAAGATTTATGAAAAGAGAAAGAAATTACATTTTTATTGGACAACACATGTTGTTGAATTATTTCGATATAATCAAAATTGAAGAATAAAAAACACATGTTGTTGAATTATTTCGATATAATCAAAATTGAAGAATAAAAAATTATTTTACGCAATATGACAAAACTAGATAAGTTTTTAGAAAATTCTGACATGCTCGACGAGCATCGATGAGCACCATCAACGATGAGCACCATTAATTTAATTTATAAAGATTAAAAATCTAAAAGACTCACCGTATAATTATAAATTATTTAAAAATTAAAAGGTAAATTAATTAAAATACATTATTTTATTTTTAATTTTTTTTTAAATATAAATCAAAATACCTACCTTATCCCTAAATTACAAAATCCTAATTTTTGTTCACTTGAAAGTCAAGAAGCCGCCGCCGCCACCTCTATAATCTGTATGCTTAAAGCCAAATTTGTGTGCGTGTTCTTTAGGATTTTGTATATTTGGATCAACATCAAATCCATTTCAAGTTTTGGATTCACAAGATTTTTTTGCTGTTCAATCATTTGATCGATCAAGGGGGAAAATGGGTATCGGAGATGGAGTTAAAGATGAAGAATCAGTCACCCAATTGCCCACAAAATCAAGATTTTGATACAATTCCCCACTGGTGCAAGTCGCCCTGATAGGCCTGGTGTGTTTCTGTTGCTCTGGAATGTTCAACAACCGACCTCTCCGGCATGGGCGGCGCGGCTTGAATTTTAAATGAATAAAAATTAGGGTTTTGTAATTTAGAGGTGAAGTAGGCATTTTAATCTATGTTTAAAATAATTAAAAATAAAATAATGTTTTTATTAATTTACTTTTTAATTTTTAAATAATTTATAATTATACGATAAGTCCTTTAGATTTTTAATCTTTATAAATTAAATTAATGGTGCTTATCGGTGCTTATCGTTAGTGGTGCTCGTTGAGCGTAACAGACTCATCCTAAATTTTTTATTCAATTATATTAGAAGTTTGGACCGTGTCAATTGAGTAATAAATAATGTATACTTTTTCTTTCATTTGTTGCTCGTATTGTTCTTTAAAACGATTTAATTACCGATCAAGTTTATAACTAGATATAATTTTTTTAAAATTAATTTTGGTTTACTTTGGTTGTCCATACCTACTTGTTCTTTCACTTTTATAAAACAAATAAGTTCCAACCGACTCTGAAAATTGAATATATTGTTTAGGAGAAAAAGTTTGATACATAGTCCGTGTAAATTAAAGTTTACACGTGCTTTTTAAATTTAAGGTTAGGGGTTTAAAGTTTAGGGGCTTAGGTTGTAGGGTTTAGAGTTTAAGATTTTAGGTTAGGGTTTAGGGTTTAGATGGTAGAATTTAGGGTTTAGAATTTAGGACGTTAAGGTTAGGTTTTAGATTTTAAATTTTATAGAAGGGTTATGTAAAAATATTTTACACGGGCTGTGTATCAAAATAAAACTCATTATTTAGTTATCTGATATCACCAATAATATTAACTTCGTCCGTACGCAAACTTAAGCCAACATTGACGCTATCAAATATAAGTATATATATTTTATAATAGCCACTTAAACTATCAAATGTTAAACGGTTCAATCCTTTCGAGGTTCAAAAAATCGATAAAATTTTGAACCAATCAAATCACGCTATGCTGATATTTTTTTCTTTTTAAATATGGATTCCTCGATTTTCTATTTATATATAAGGATAGATATTTGAATCCTGTTATTGTGAATAGAGAAAATTGAATTGAGAGGATCATTTCATATTAGATCTCTACAGAATCCGATTTAAATTAGTCGACCAATGAATAGGATATCGATGATCAAACCAAAAAATTTAAAAATCAAAACTTAAGCATTAAGGTTTGATTTATACAAGGAAACATCGTATTCCAATTGGACACAATCACATGGGTCTGACCAATCACAAGCTTTGTTAACAAACATTTACACTTAATCTTATATATTATTTTCCTTCGGAAATGTCGAAATGGAATGGAGGTTTGGTCATTGATAGTTGCAACTTCCAAGTTCCAATTACAAGCAAAGAAAGATTTTGGACATTTTGGGTTACACATGCCTTAAACTTTCCTTTATAGGAAACCTTGTTGAATTCGAAAAAACCAACAGCTTTACTAACATTTTGGACTTCTCAATCACATATATCAGCATAGATGTACACAATATTTTATGTTAGAGGGTGTACATTTTTATACTTAGTAAAATTATATGGGGATTTAAAAATTTAAGAGTATGAGATTAGATCCAAGAGGTGCGATTGTCCCCTTAGCAATTCCTCGATCCATCCTTGTATATTACCTACTTGCTAACCAACTTGCACACTTGCATTTAGGGATGTCAATTGGGAGGGGAGGGTGTGAAGGGTACTCTTTCCACACCCATCCCCGTAAAAAAATTTCATCTTCATCCCCGCCCCACAACCTGCTGCGAATACAAAATTTAAAATCATACATGCTCCGCAACTCACAAGACTAAAACTATTCTCGCCCCCATCACCCACGTAGGTCCTGAGCCCACCTAATCCCCTTTTTACCTGCCCTATGACCCATTCATATAATATATTTATAAATATTAGTTAAATAAATATAAATCAAATTTATTATGAAAAAAGTATAAAATACTTGTTATTCGCACTCCCACCACATATGCGATGTTATTCTAACCGTCATTATTTAAAAATAATATACGAAATTAAGTTTCGTACAACACAAAAGTTTGGACAAAAAAGATACTAACGTTTATCGTAAAGGACCGAAAAATAATACAAATAACACGTAAAATAATATTTCAATTGTTGTAACAAATAAATAATATAGAAAGAACTAAAAAATAACAATGAAAAACAACATTTAAAAATAAGAATAATGCCTGTAGAATCTAAATATCATGTAATATTATAAAAATAAAATTAAAAAAATAGAAGAATAACATACTTGTGGTGAGGATTGGGCAAAAGAAAACAAACCTTAACATACCTATGGTGAGGACTGAGAAGAAAACAAATCTTAAAAAGAAAGTTGAACGGCAAGCAACTGTAAAGAAGAAACCAATAAACATAAATATTATATATATATATATATATATATATAAATTTTCACAAATATTCTAAGATAAGTCAATATAAATTATCTTAAATTTGACTCTGATTCAAACTGATATTTTAAAAAATATTTATATATCTGATATGATCAATCTCAAATTCAATTATATATATTGAACTTTTCGTTAATATCCAAAGACAAGTCATATTTGACTATGATCCAAACCGATGCAGGGTGGGTGGGGATGGGGTACAAAGGCATATTCACGACTTCCCCACCACCCACGACGAATCTAATTTTTATCTTCATCTCCGCCCCACAACCCAATAAATTTAAAATCATTCCTACCCAATTGAATGCGAAGTGAGGCAAATCCCCGCAAAACCTGCATATCCCTACTTGCATTCGACCCCATAAAGTATCGTTTCCCTACACGTACTTTACCTTTTTTTAATTAAGTTTTATTTGTACATTTTCATCACAACAAATTTACATGACGGACATTCATACAATACGATTTCCAAATGAAAGCTTTAATTGAAATTTAAAAATTCCATTTTAA
This sequence comes from Hibiscus mutabilis, assembly GCA_019671005.1. Classification (NCBI taxonomy): domain Eukaryota; kingdom Viridiplantae; phylum Streptophyta; class Magnoliopsida; order Malvales; family Malvaceae; genus Hibiscus; species Hibiscus mutabilis. The sequence goes on along the minus strand of CM033723.1, from coordinate 52,145,802 downwards.
ATTTAAACTCTTACCTTATAGGTATTAGAATAAGATTTATCGAAAGAGAGAATAAATGACTTATAGAAAGAAATAGTACTATCTTTTATTATTAGATGGCACATGCAGTTGAATTATTCCGATAAAACCAAAGTTGAAGAATAATAAAATATATCATTTAATTATGATCATAAGATGAAAACAATTCCTAAGTTCAAGTCGGGTACGAACGCAAAATTTTATGTTAGGAGGGTGAACCTATAAAATTCTAAAGGGACGAACTTATAAAATTTTAGGGGGACGAAATTTCAATAGAAAATATATAAAAAATTCTAAATCATATATGAATTTTAAATTTTTAGGGGTGACTAAAGTTAAACAAATGTCAAAATATTGATATTTCTAATAATATTATAATAACTACTTCACTTTGCACATTTATTTTTATTGAAAATAAGTGTTGTATAAGGCGGTGACAAAAATTATCGTTAATCATATTAAACCGTTCATTGTTGATTTGGTCTCTTGTTCTCAAACAAGTTTTGTTCCTGGAAGATCGATCACGGATAATATAGTAATCGTGCAGGAGGTAATACACTCAATGCGGAGCCGTAGGGGAAAAAGGCTGGATGGCCATCAAGATTGATCTTGAGAAGGCGTATGATCGTCTTGAATGATCCTTTGTTGAGGACACGTTACGCGACATTGGGTTTCCAAGTGACTTCATTCACCTAATTATGCAATGTATTTCGTTGCCTACTATGCAAGTGTTATGGAATGGTGAACCATCTACTACTTTTCGGCCTTCGAGAGGTATTCAACAAGGTGACCCATTGTCGTCGTACCTCTTCGTGCTTTGTATGGAACGTCTATAATGGGCTATCCATCGGGCTATTGACTGTGAATGTTGGAAGCCTGTAAAACTAGTACGGAATTAACCTAGTCTTTCACAGTTGTTCTTTGCGGATGGTATGGTGCTTTTTGCTGAGGCGTCTCAGGATCAATGTGATGTTATACGGACTATTTTGGATAATTTCTGCAGGGCTTCCGGGCACAAAATCATCATATCTAAAACCAACATTTTTTACTCTAGGAATATCTTACCTGCAAATCGGCAAAGCATTAATTCTAATTTTGGTTACAAAGAGGTAACAGACTTCAACAAGTACCTCGGTGTTCCCCTACCACATCACCGTGTGTCTAAGGCGACATATCAATATTTAGTGGCGAAAGTGAGAGACAAACTATCTTGATGGACGGCTAAAAAGTTGTCACTAGCTGGGCGAATGGTTCTTGCAAAAGCCGTGCTATCTTCTATACCATACTATGCCATGCAAACGGCTCTATTACCTAAAGGTATGTGTGCAGAAATTGAAAATCTGATTTGAAGATTTGTGTGGGGAGCTTCGGACTCTCGTGGAAATGTTTCGCTTGTTAAATGGTCGGAGTTATGCAAACTAGCTAAGTAGAGAGGCCAATGCTTTAAACATTTGGAACGACAGAACTTGGCTTTTTTGATGAAGGTAACTTTTAATCTACATAGAAATCCTGATCAGTTGTGGGTTAAAGTTCTCCATAGCAAATATAAGTGGTTGAAGGGTCTTCTTTCATCTTTGGAAAGTCGAAACTGCTCGCGCTTATGGAAGAGAGTTAGTATGGTTTGGTCGGACGTTCGTTCTAGTCTTGTTTGGAATGTGGGTAATGGTTCCAAGGTTGATTTTTGGCGTGACACATGGTTAGGGGATATCGGCCCTCTTGTTAATTGGGTTATCGATCCCACATTGTTGATCTAGTACCAATCCACACCAACAGCCTCGATGGTGGATGGTGATGGCCTTTGGAAGTGGAAGGATGTTGAGAAATCAGGATAATCGGCAAGGAATTAAACAAACAAGAACACAGGATTTTAACGAGGTTCAGCAATGTGCTTACACCCTCGGGAGCGATGAGCGCATGTTTTCTTATTATGAGATTGATAATACAATTAGGTTACAAATACAGTATATAAGAGTAACCCCGGTACAATTACCAAAATACCCCGTACCGTACCGTACCGCTGGGGCGAAGCCCCCGCACCCCCAAACCCACTTAATCCTAGACCGCAGACTAACTCGAAACTCCTTTAATGGACAGATGCTCCAACATCTGTCCTTCATCTAGTATATGAGCCATACATAAACAATATCCACCTTGGCGAATATCATGCCCCCTTAAAAGAGATTAATCTAGGAGTTTCTCACACATCAAAGTGGGTTGGCCTACCATGCTTCTCTAGCAAATTGCAAACATTTAACAAGTCCAAGCAATGCATGAAACTTGTCAGTAGTAACTGGCTTGGTCAACATATCAGCTGCATTATCTGTGATAAAAGGAAAGATAACTGCAGGGAATATTTATAAAACTGTTAGAGAGTACAGTTGTAGGTGGAGCTCATTCTATTGATTCATATGATGATAATACAAAACCGTGGCACATGCGTCTTGGTCATCTTAATGAACGTGGAATGGTTGAATTGCATAAAAGAAATTTGTTGCATGGTGTTAAAAGCTGCAAGCTTGATTTTTGTAAGTTTTGTGTTCTTGGTAAATAGACTAAAGTTAGTTTCACGACTAGAAATCACAAAACTGAAGGGATTCTTGATTATGTGCATTCTGGTGTATAGGGGCCTACCAGGGAATCATCATTGAGTGGATCTATGTATTATGTTACTTTTATTGACGATTTTTCTAAGAAAGTTTAGGTGTATTTCTTGAAACAGAAATCTGAAGTATTTTCCAAGTTCAATATGTGGAAAGCTGAGGTGGAGAACCAAACTGGTAGAAAAATCAAGTACTAAGGTCTGATAATGGCACAGAGTATACAGATTTACAGTTTCAAAAATTCTATGAGGAACATGAGATTCAGAGACATTTTTCAGTGCGCAAGACACCACAACAAAATGGAGTTGCTGAAAGGATGAACATGTCATTATCTGAGAGGGCTACCTAGTTTAGACATGTCCTACAGTACCCTTCAAATACCTAAAACCATATGATCATTTTGCTGACAACCAAAAATAATTCCATGTCCTACAGTACCCTTCAAATACCTGAAAATCCACTTGATTGCCTCCCAAGGTCGTCTACCTAGTTTAGACATGTATTTACAGACTTGACTAACAACATGAGCTAAATCAGGGCTAGTACATACCATGGCATACATCAGGCAGCCTACAACACTGACATATGAAACCTTTGCCATCTCTTCAATTTCCTCATTTGTCTTTGGGCGTTGTTCTGAAGAAAGCTTAAAATAATTTGCCAATGGAATGCTCACGGGCTTTGCATTGCTTATCCCAAACATGTCTAACACTTTCTCAAAATAGCCTTACTAAGATAACCACAGTTTTATTGAGCCTCTATCTCTATGAATCTCTATTCCAAGAATTTTCTTTGCAGCTCCTAAGTCTTTCATATCAAATTCCTGGCTCAATAAAGCTTTCAAACCAACAACATCAGGCATATTCTTCGCAGCAATCAACATATCATCAACATACAGTAGCAGAAAAATAAAAGAACCATCATCAAGGTTTTTAACATAAACATAACAATCATACTTACATCGCTTGTAGCCAATCTGAATCATGTAGGAGTTGAAACGTTTGTACCATTGTCTTGAAGACTATTTCAACATATACAAAGATTTCTTTAACCTGCAAACCAGATGCTCATTTCCTGATTGAGTGAACCCTTCTGGCTGCTGCATATAAATCTGCTCCTCTAGATCGCCATGCAAAAAAGTAATTTTAACATCCATCTGCTCTAAATGCAAATCCCAACTAGCTACTGCCCTGATTGAAGTATTTCTAACAGCATGAGAAAAGATTTCATCATAATCAACTCCCTTCTGCTATGAAAAACCATTTGCTACCAATCGAGCCTTGAACTTTCCCCCCTCTTTTTCTGATACTGCTGGTTTCCTTTTATACACCCGTTTGCAACCAATAGTCTTCTTTCCCTCAGGAAGCCGAACTAGCTCCCATGTATGATTTTTCTGCAAAGACTCTATCTCCTCAACCATTGCAGCCATCCATTTCCCTTTCTCTAGATTGGTGATAGCTCCTTGAAAGGTAGTTGGATCATCACTACTAATGTGAAGTGCAAAATACACCATGTCTTCAAAATCCAATCTGCATGGAGCCTTTATATTGGTGTGTCTCTCTTTATCTCTGGCTAGATTATAATCCTGCAAATCAACTGTATTAGAACCACTAGATGTTGAATTAGAACTTTCACATTTCTCAGTTGTTCCTGGACACTGTTCTAAATCCACCAGCACCTTGTCTTGGTTCTGCTGCAACATGAACTGCTCATCAAAAATCGCATCTCTACTGATCACTATTTTCTTTACAATCGGATCCCAAAACTTGTACCCTTTGACACCTTTCTTGTAGCCTAGAAAAATACACTTCCTCAACTTTACATCAAGTTTTGATATTTCATCACCAGGTACATGCACATAAGTAGGACAACCAAAAATCCGTAAGTGATCAAAATCAACTGCATTACCTGTCCATACCTCTTCTGCAACTTTTCCACCCAAAGATGCCTGTGGTGACCTGTTAATGAGGTAGCATACACTTAATCGAAAATTGAGCTTGCAGCTTTTAACACTATGCAAAAAAAAAATTATGCAATTCAGCCATTCCACGTTCACTAAGATGACCAAGACACATGTGCCATAGTTTTGTTTTATCATCATATGACTGAACAGAATGAGCTTCACCTACAACTGTACTCCCTAACAGTTTATAAATATTCCCTGCGGTTATTTTTCCTTTCATCACAGTCAATGCCCCTTTAACAATTCTAATGGTTTCCCTATCCTCATATGCTTTAGGAATAAAACCACTCTTATGCAAAGTGCCCAAAGAATTTAGATTCTTTTTCAAATCTGGTATATGTCTAACATCACATAATGTTCTAATAGTACCATCATACATCTTAATTCTGACTTCGCCAATACCAACAATATTACAACATCTATAATCACCTAAATAGACTGAACCAAAATTAACATACACATAAGTAGAAAACCACTCTCTGTTAGGCATTATATGATAAGAGCATCCTGAATCAAGAATCCATGCATATGTGAACTGAGTTGTTGAAATACAAAGCATATCACCATCACTGCAATCTGAATTGTCATTCTGCACTATATTCGCAGTTTTGGATGATGCATCATGTTTATCATATTCTGCCTTTTTAACTTTGGGCAGTATCGCTTCATATGTCCTGGCTCTTTACACTTGTAGAAATGAATCATCTTTTTGCCTCTAGAATTTCATTTTCCAGAACCCTGCTTATCTAACTTCCTTCCATAGTCTTGATTACCCTTAATATATAAACTATCAGCATGAGAGCTTTCCCCTGCATTCTGCTTCCGCTGGTTGTGAACCAACAAAGTTGCAGTAATCTCTTCAACTATGATTGTTTCTTTCCCATATATAAGAGTAGTCACCATGTGTTCATAAGAGGAAGGTAATGAACACAACAAAATCATTGATGTGTCTTCATCCTCAATCTTCACATCAAGTTGAGCCAAATCTGTGATTATTTGATTGAAAACATTCACGTGTTGCGCCAAATCATAACCTTCCTGCATCTTCAGCCCATACAACCTCTACTTCATATACAATTTATTTGTTAGAGATCTCCCCTTAAATTAACTTTTCAATTTCTTCTGGGGACAATAGATCCATTACGTGATACATAATCTCATCTGCCAAACATAACCGTATGGTTCCTGTCGCTAGCTGCTGCAGTTCTTCCCAATCTTCATCCTCCATAGACGATGGTTTTGCAGATCGTAAAGCCTTTAAAAACCCTTGATGCGCTAGCAGATCCTTTACCCTCGTCCGCCATAATTCGAAGTTACCCTCACCATTAAATTTTACCACTTCGAATTTTGCACCTGACATTGCCATCTCAAACGTTCTCTGATACCAATTGTTGAGAAATCAGGATAATCAGCAAGGAATTAAACAAACAAGAACATAGGATTTTAACAAGGTTAGGCAATGTGCTTACGTCCTCGAGAGCGATGAGTGGTTGTTTTCTTATTATGAGATTGATAATACAATTAGGTTACAAATACAGTATATAAGAGTAACCCTGGTACAATTACCAAAATACCTCGTACCGTACCTCATCTAGTATATGAGCCATACTTAACAGAGGAGCTTGATGATATATTATCTGAAAACTTTTTTGCAACGTCTGTTGGACATGAAACCGACATTGGCCGATACGGGCAGTGGTATGCCTAGTTAGAAATGGTCCAAGAATTGTCACTTTTAGGTTCGATCGACATATGCTATGGGAACTGAACAATCTGTGGATAATGTTGGTAATATTTCGTCCTACATTTACAAATTCAATGGTATTCCTAGGATCAAAATATTTCTATGGCTGTTGGCTCAGGGTCGTATCATCACGAAACTTGAGAGAGTGCGACGTCACATTGCTGTTGATAGTCGTTGTGAAGTTTGTGCTTCTCATTCGAAATCCATTGATCACCTTTTTGGTGGTGTCCAACAACTGCTACAGTATGTTCATGACTATGGTTCGTCTCGATTGGATGGAGGTTAATTTAACTAAACCTATAAACCTTTGTTCAGTGATGTATAACTCGGTGACAAAAATTATCGTTAATCGCATTAAACAGTTCATTGTTGATTTGGTCTCTTGTTCTCAAACTAGTTTGTTCCCGGAAGATCGATCACAGAAAATATAGTAACCGCGCAGGAGGTAATACACTCAATGCGGAGCCGTAAGGGGAAAAAAGGCTGAATGGCCATCAAGATTGATCTTGAGAAGACGTATGATCGTCTTGAATGATCTTTTGTTGAGGACACGTTGCGCGGCATTGGGTTTCCAAGTGACTTCATTCATCTAATTATGCAATGTATTTCGTTGCCTACTATGCAAGTGTTATGGAAAGGTGAACCATCTACTACTTTCGGTCTTCGAGGGGTATTCGACAAGGTGATCCATTGTCGCCGTACCTCTTCGTGCTTTGTATGGAATGTCTATAATGGGCTATCCATCGGGCTATTGACTGTGGATGTTGGAAGCCTATAAAACTAGTACGGAATGGACCTAGTCTTTTACGGTTGTTCTTTGCGGATGACATGGTGCTTTTCGCTGAGGCGTCTCAGGATCAATGTAATGTTATACGGACTATTTGGGATGATTTTTGCAGGGCTACTGTGCACAAAATCAGCATCTTTAAACCAGCATTTTTTACTCTAAGAATGTCTTACCTGCAATTCGACAAAGCATTAATTCCAATTTTGGTTACACGGAGGTAACAGACTTCGGCAAGTACCTTGCTGTTCCCCTGCTACATCACCGTGTGTCTAAGGTGACGTATCAATATTTAGTGGAAAAAGTGAGAGACAAACTATCTGGATGGACGGCTAAAAAGTTGTCAATAGCTGGGCGAATGGTTCTTGCAAAAGCCGTGCTATCTTCTATACCAGACTATGCCATGCAAACGGCTCTATTACCTAAAGGTACGTGTGAAGAAATTGAAAAGCTGATTCGCAGATTTGTGTGGGGAGCTTCGAGCTCTCGTGGAAGTGTTTTGCTTGTTAAATGGTTGAAGTTATGCAAACCGGCTAAGCAGGGAGGCCAAGGCTTTAAACATTTGGAGCAACAGAACTTGGCTTTTCTGATGAAGGTAACTTTTAATCTAATTAGCAATCCTGATCAGTTGTGGGTTAAAGTTCTCCGTAGCAAATATAAGTGGTTGGAGGGTCTTCTTTCATCTTTGGAAAGGCGAAACTGCTCGCGTTTATGGAAGGGAGTTAGTATAGTTTGGCCGGATGTTTGTTCTGGTCTTGTTTGGAATGTGGGTAATGGTTCCAAGGTTGATTTTTGGCGTGATGCATGGTGTCACGGCCTTAGCCTTTAGTTCACTCGGTCGCTAAGCCGTGCGGCACTTGAAAATGACTCTTCCCGATCAAGTCAGCCTTTTCCCTCGATTGATCTGCTCAAAATAAGCAAGCAACACATTAGTTTCGCGCCACAAAACCATTCTTCAAGCCATTGGCGAAACCGTGGGGCATAGCAGATGCACACAGTCGACCCCCAGCTTCCCTGTAGGAAAAAAAGAACGGTTTTTATTTTATTAGAAAAAAAAGAAACATCGGTTACATTAGAAAACTCACCCACACCATCGACTTGGGCGGTATGGGCCACCTCGATGGTGTGTAGGATACATACCTTTACCAGTGGATCAGCCCAAACTCTGCCGACTGTCCACCCCCTACATATATGTGAAAAAAACATAATAGAAATGACCCGAGTAAACATTCTATTGTTTGAAACGAGGACACTTTTTCCTAACTAAAGAAATAATTGAAAACAAAGACTCTTCTTCCTAAAACATTGATGTGCTTGAAAATGGGGCATGGTAGAAGTGACTCGATTTGTGGCCCGAAAAACTCGGTTGTAACACCATGTGAGGGGATGGCCACAACATCTTCCCCCCACCTAACTTGTCGACGCCCTCGTTGGTGAGCTGCAAGGAACTCCTCGATTTTCTGCTTGAACGCCTTTAGGTCATGATCTCTCTCCCAACTTGTCTCTTCGACTCGAGACCTTCCCACTTGACCGGTACTCACGAGCAGGCTTCTTCTTGGACACCGTAACAAACCTATCAGCAAGGATCTCCTCAACTCGACGTTCTGATGGGGGTTTGGTACAGATGGGGCCTCGATCACTCTGTCCTCGGCTAATATCTGAGGGGCTCGCATGAAAAGGCTTCAAATTGCTCACATGGAACACAGGGTGAACTTTCATCCATGAGGGCGGCTTGATCTTGTATGAGTTATTTCCAACTTTGGCCACAATCGGTACTGGTCCTTCATACTTTCGCACCAATCAACGATCTCTATTCCGTAAGAACCGCAACTGTTCTGCCATTAGCTTCACAAGCACTAGATCGCCAACTTTGATCTGCTGGTCCCTTCGGCAACGATCTGCCCACTTCTTCATATGTTTTGTAGCTTTCACTAGATAAGCCCGAGCAATCTCTGTATTTTGGCGCCATTCCTTCGAGAAATTAAAAGCTCGGGGACACTTTCCTTTGTATGACTCTAGAGTGGTGTGTGGAAGCCGCGGCTGCTGACCTGTCACAATTTCAAAAGGGCTTTTATTAGTAGCAGAACTCTTTTTGTGAATTAAAACAAAGTTGTGCCACATCCAACAAAGAAGGCCAATTTTTCTGGTTGGCCTGGATAAAATGCCTTAAGTACTCTTCTAACAACCCATTAAAGCGCTCCGTCGCGCCCATCCGTGCAGGGATGATAACTTGATGACAAATTCAGTTTGGATCCCAACATCTTGAATAACTCTCTCCAGAAATTTCGGTGAACCGACCATCCCCTGTCACTAACGATATCTTGTGGGACACCCCAATACTTTACAACATGTTTAAAGACTAATCGAGCTGTCTCCTCATTTGAACAATATTTGGGGCGAGGATAAATGTAACATATTTTGAGAACCGATCCACCACCACAATGGCAGCTCCAAGATCCCCCCACCCGAGGCAAGTTCACTATGAAGTCGAGTGAAATGCTCTCCCAAGGTCGTCTTGGCGCGACAATGGCTCCAACAATCCTGCGTCTTTTGTCGATCCACTTTGTCTTCTTTGGCAAATAAGGCAAGTCTTGGTATAGTCCATAATATCACTGTCGCATGTGCGCCAACAATATCCTTGTTCCAACAGGGCGAGTACGCCGCCAACCTTGGTGACCTGCCCGAGGAGTGTCATGGCATTCGGCGTAGTAGTTTTGTCTAAGTTCTCCGCTCTCGGGACATACATACGCGGACCTTTCGTCATTAGGATCCCATTCTCTACCCAAAAGGTCTTTGATTGGCCACTTTCCACCATCCTCAATATTGCCATCATCTGCGGATCCTTTCCCATATTCTCCATTATGAGTTCCCGAATGTCATTCGTTACCTACTAGTGACATAGGAGCAATTAATCTAAGGGTTGCGGATCGGCCCTTCGACTCAACGCATCAGCTACGATTCTTCTTCCCGACTTTATGCTCAAAACTGAAATCAAACTCCGCTAAGCGCTCTTGCTATCTTGCTTGCCTTGCCGATAGTTTTGGTTGTGTCGAGGATATGACTAGCTTGTTTGTGTTGTGCATTTTAACAACAAACTTTGAGCCCAACAAATAATGCCTCCAAGCCCGAGACAATGGATCACGGCTAGAAGTTCTTTTCTGAGTTGCATATCGTCTCTCGGCACCACTCAACTTCCGACTCTCAAAGGCCACGGGGTGACCACCTGCATGAGTACTCCCCTATGGCAAAGTCGGATGCATCGGTTTCAACTTCCATTGGTTTCTCAATGTCTGGCAATACTAGGACTGGGTCGTTCATCACAACAGTTTTTAGTCCCTCAAAAGCATCTTGACACTTTTTAGACCAGGCCCACTTCTCACATTTCTTTAACAAATTGGTAAGTATAGCTGTCCTCCGAGAGTAGCCTTCGACAAACCGTCTATAATAGTTAGCTAATCCCAAGAATGATCTGAGCTCACTGACACTCTTTGGAGTCGGCCATTCTTGGATTGCCTTCACTTTTTCCTCATCCATTCGAACATGTCCCTGCCCAACGAGGTGTCCTAGGAACTTAATTTGAGTTTGGGCAAAAGCACATTTCTCCTTTTTAACAAATAGCTTATTATCTCTGAGTCTCTGCAACACTAACCGCAAATGGTTTTCATGATCTGTCAAAGAGGAACTATATACCATTATATTATCCAAGTATATCACCACAAACTTGTCCAGAAAATCATGGAACACTCGGTTCATCAAGGTGCATAAGGTTGCAGGCGCATTGGTTAGCTCAAATGGCATCACAAGAAACTCAAATGCCCCATATCGAGTAACACAAGTTGTCTTCGGTTCATCTCCCTCGGCCACTCTTACCTGATGATACCCCGATCGAAGATCCAGCTTTGTAAAATATTTCGCGCCACTTAGCTGGTCAAACAAGTCCGCAACTAAGGGGATGGGATACTTGTTCCGGACAGTCACTTTGTTCAGGGCTCTATAGTCCACACACAATCTTAGGCTCCCATCATGTTTCTTCTGGAACAACACGGGCGCCCCAAATGGCGCTTTAGACGGTCGAATAAACCCAGCTTTTAATAGTTCATCGAGTTGTTTCCTCAATTCAGCTAATTCCAGAGGGGACATACGGTACGGGCATCTCGCAGGAGGTTTGGCACCGGGGACCAGTTCAATCTCATGATCCACCGTCCTTCGAGGAGGAGCCCTTACGGCACCCGATCGGCATGGCATCTTTATAGTCCTCCAACACTCTCAAAATCCCATTTGGTACCCCTTCAAGGGTTGACTCCCCATGTAGGATAGGTAATATGACAAAAGAAGGTTCCCCCTTCTTCACCCCTTTCTTAAATTGTATTGCTGACAGCATCTTTCCGCTTCTTGGTAGAATGGTAGCGGGTACCACCCCGGGCAATCCCCTAGAAACAATAGGCAGCTCGCGGCGAGGGACGGGATGGCTGGGCTTTTGTCATAAAATCCGGTCCCAACACAACATCAAAATCGTCCATAGGGGAAACAGTGAGATCCACGCTTCCTTCCCGGGACCCAAGCTTGGCCTTCACCCTCTTAACACTTCCACAAATTTGTGGCGGTGAAGTAATTCTTTCATCTTTCCCACATCTCTAGTAATTGTTAAACCGCATCTCTTGACTTCCTTAGGTGAGATAAAAGTATCTGTTGCTCCCGTGTCAACAAGAGCCCTAGTCGCCTTCCCATTTATCACCAAGTCCACGTACATCAAGCCCTTTCTCGGTTCTTTCTTTATGTTGTCCAATTGCGATTGTAATGCACTCGAAAGCGAATAGACCCAATCTGGCCAGATCGGTCTCACTATTCTCTGTAGGTGGGTTGGGAGTGTGTCCCCAGGCCGTGAAAGTTCCAAAGCACTCAATGCACCCCTATGTGGGCACTCAGCCCACGTGATGAGGCCCTTACACAAGAAGCATGCTAGGGGTAGCCTATTTGGCCCATTCCTCGGCGTAAAGCCGCCATTCCCCCTAATTCCTGACTGGCTCCTTGTTTGGAAGTCCTCTCCGGCTCCCCAAGTTATCGGCCTCTCCCCTCTAGCCATCTTACTCCCATTACCTGCATGGTTATTGCTCCCACTAGTTGGGGCCTTGCGTTTGTTTGAGCCATCATTGTAATCGTTAAGCCGCTCGGCAGCGGCCATGGCAGCGACTACGTCCTGCACCCGTTGTCTTTGAATCTCAGTTCTAGCCCATGGCTTTAGGCCCTCAAGGAAAGCAAACATCTTGTCTTTCTTCGACATGTCCTTAATATCCGGCATCAATGCCGCAAACTCTCTCACATAATCACGAATAGTCCCAGTATGGGTCAAATCCCTCAACTTCTTCCGAGCATTATACTCCACATTCTCCGGAAAGAAGGTAGCTATTAATTCTTGTTTCAACTCGTCCCAACTTTTAATGGAGCACACGCCATTTGTGAACTTGGACCTCCACCACAATTTGGCATCCCCTAACAAGTACATAGAAGCCATCGAGACCTTGTCTTCTTCTATAGAGGTGCGAGTAGCCCGAAAGTATTGTTCAATATCAAATAGGAAATTTTCAAGCTCTTTGGCATCTCTGTTCCCCTCATACCGCTGAGGCTCGGGGACCCTATTCCTCTGGCCCCTTTCCATGGTCACTGAATTTCCCACAGCCACTTCAATCAAATTAATTTGAGCCTTAAGCTCCTCTATCTCATACTTCAGAGTACTCATTGCCTCCTTTGTCTCATCAGTGAGGTGTTTCACCATGTGAACCAACTCCTGATGAGAAACTTCAATTGCTCGAACTCGTTCACTGGTCACCACATGAGCCCTCAGGGCCGCCACCGCGGCTTCTAGCTCCTCATACCTATCGGGGTCTATGGTCCTACCCCCTTGTGCAGGCACTCTAGCGCCATGTTGCGCCGAAGTACCTGCGCCCGCTGGCACCTCAGTTCTCGGGACGGCTCTTGGCCCCTGATTCTTACGCGTAGTCACCATCATCGGGTTGACTCCCACCACACTAGTTCCTGCACAGGAAGAATAATAAGCACCACAACGCCTATTAATATAACTCAGCACCACTGTGCTTCAAGAGGGAGTAAGCACCACTGTGCTTTCCCACTCAAAAAAAAAACTCGGCACCACTGTGCACAAGAAGCAAGAGAGCACCACTGTGCATCAAGAGGGAATAAGCACCACTGTGCTTTCCCAATAAAAACTAGGCACCGCTGTGCTTGAATAAAAAAAATTGAGCACCACTGTGCCACAATTAAAAAGCACCTTTGTGCTATTGATTACGCACCTCTGTGATTTTCACCGCAATGAACAGGCAACACCACCCGAAATTGAATGCTACAACCTTGCTCGGATACCACGTGTCACGGCCTTAGCCTTTAGTTCACTCGGTCGCTAAGCCGTGCGACACTTGAAAAGGACTCTTCCCGATCAAGTCAGCCTTTTCCCTCGATTGATCTGCTCAAAATAAGCAAGCAACACATTAGTCTCGCGCCACAAAACCATTCTTCAAGCCATTGGCGAAACCGTGGGGCATAGCAGATGCACACAGTCGACCCCCAGCTTCCCCGTAGGAAAAAAAAGAACGGTTTTTATTTTATTAGAAAAAAAAAGAAACATCGGTTACATTAGAAAACTCACCCATACCATCGACTTGGGCGGTAGGGGCCGCCTCGATGGTGTGTAGGATACATACCTTTACCAGTGGATCAGCCCAAACTCTGCCGACTGTCCACCCCCTACATATATGCGAAAAAAACATAATAGAAATGACCCGAGTAAACATTCTATTGTTTGAAACGAGGACACTTTTTCCTAACTAAAGAAACAATTGAAAACAAAGACTCTTCTTCCTAAAACATTGATGTGCTTGAAAATGGGGCATGGTAGAAGTGACTCGGTTGTGGCCCCGGAACTCGGTTGTAACTCCATGTGAGAGGATGGCCACAACACATGGCTAGGGGATCTCGGCCCTCTTGTTAATTGGGTTATCGATCCCACATTGTTGATCCAGTACCAATCCACGCCAATAGCCTCGATGGTGGATGGTGATGGCCTTTGGAAGTGGGAGGAGGTTGATGATATATTACCTGAAACTGTCTTGCAGCGTCTGTTGGCCACGAAACCGCCATTGCCCGATAGTGGCAGTGATATGCCTGGCTGGAAATGGTCAGAGAATCGTCACTTTTCCGTTCGATCGGCGTATGCTTTAGGAACTGAACAATCTGTGGATAATGTTGGTAATATTTGGTCCTGCATTTACAAATTCAAAGATATTCCTAGGATCAAAATGTTTCTATGGCTGTTGGCTCAGGGTCGTATCCTCATGAACCTTGAGAGAGTGCGACGTCACATTGCTGTTGATAGTCGTTGTGGAGTTTGTGCTTCTCATCCGAAATCCATAGATCGCCTTTTTGGGTGGTGTCCAACAGCTACTATAGTATGGTCATCTTTGATTCAACCATCGAAGCTCGCGGAGTTCATGACTATGGATCGTCTCGATTGGCTGCAGGTTAATTTAACTAGACCTGGTTACTTTGCACGTGACCCTGAACATTGGGATTTCATGTTTAGTGCGGTCTTATGGAGACTTTAATAAATCGCAATCAGCTAGTCTTTGATCAGGATAACATTGAGGGAAGATCGATCCTTGTCTTAAGTCGACTGTTGAGGGATGATATGGTCCGTGTGGCTTTAACAGCAATGCCCAGACTTTATTCTGCAAACTTTCCATGACGACTGTACTGCTCAAGTGAGCTAATCTATTAGCTTTGGCCTTCCTTTTTTTTCTCCAAAAAAAGTGTTATATTATTATTTTTTCAAGTTAGTGTTATATTATACTTAAAAACAAAAACAAAAATTGTTCGAATGGAAACCCTACAAATTGAACAAAAGAATTAAATACAATTGGGGGCGATCTGGGCAAAGAGAAGGCTAAAACCCTAAGATTCGAAGGAAATATGAGAAGAGGGAAGATTGTGATTCAAAGAATCGACAATTCGGCGAGCAGGCAAGTGACTTTCTCGAAGAGAAGAAATGGATTGTTGAAGAAAGCGAGGGATTTGTCGATCCTTTGCGATGCCGAAGTTGGATTAATCATCTTTTCCAGCAGCGGCAAGCTTTACGATTATGCCAGCACTAGGTCAGTTTCTTCTTCTTCTTCTTCTTCTTCTTCTTCTTCTTCTTCTGCTATATTACTATATTAGTCCCTTTTTTTCGTTAATCTTAAAAGTCATAGCTGTTTAGATTTGCTCCATGTATGAATGTTCAATCCTTTTAAAGTTTTTTCAAACGCATGAAGACTCATATTAATTATACTTGATTAACATAGTTTTCTAATTACGCAATCAACTTCCTCTTTCTCTTCTTTAGCTATGTGGTCCTTCAGTGTTTACAAATCCTAATACATGCTAACAATTTTAGATAATGGGAAAGATTATTCGAATGATTACGTTAATTTTTTTCACTCGTTTTCTGGAAAAAAAATTGTATGAACTATGAAGTTTGAATTAAAGGTTGGAATGTTAGAATATTGTTTATAGACTAGATTTCTTCTTTTTTTTTAAGTAAAAGAGGTCATAGAGAATAAGGGAGGGAGTTGCAAATTAATGCTAGGATTAGTTTAGATTAAATCTCGAGTTCTTATAAATTTACTTTAGGATTATCATCTGATATATTGGTGGATTTTTTTTTTAATTTCACAAGCCGAATTAAGAAATGGTGTCTCATTTATTTATTTTTAGTTTTTTAAATATTAATTAAATACACATGATAGCTTCTTAACTCTATACTGAGGCGAGAATGCAAAGAGAATTAAGAATGGATAAGAGTAGTCTTGGGTAAATTACACCATTTTTCATCGGATTGGGGAGCTTGATGGGTTAGGCGTTCGATTGAGTCGAGTCAAAAAATTTTGAGTTATTCAAGTTTACATGTCCTAGTTTATAATTCAAATTTTATTTAAATTTTTTTCGCATAGAGTCAAATTTATGAAATTCGAGTCGAGTTTTTGAGTTTATGTACAAATTTAATTGTAATTACTTATAATGTTATAATACATATTGATTCCAATTTAAACGATTTTATATATCCATTTACGATATACATATATATATTTCTTCATATTTTCACATGTGATATACATAATATATCAGACATAATTGATAGACTCAACTCGAACTTGAAAATTGATCAACTAATTACTAAAAATTTTGAGTTATTCTAATTTCAATTTTATAACTCAAACTTTATTTGAATTTTTTTTAATCGAATTTACGAAACTACGAGTCAAGTCAAAATGAGTTGCTTTTTCGCATCGAGTAATTCAATTTTTTCGAGTCGAGTTTTGCCCACCCTACTTGATGCATCCATTCTTTTAGATCGGGTAATGACTTGGCCAAAAAAAGTTATATCATGTATGATGGTATATATATGCATGCAAGTATGGATTGGAGATGCATGTATTGAGATGAGAATACAAAGAAAAGTAATATTGTGTCAGTGTAATCTTGGCTAAATTACGCCATTTCCATGCATGCATGCTTTTCTCCGTTCTTTCAGATCAGGTAATGGCCTGGATTTAGCAACAAAAAAGCGACATTTTATATATATATATATAAAAAGCCGACTTGGATGATGAGAATGAACTTTGTTCTATATCTTGGTTAGAGTAGTTTAGAGAAAAAAGGTATACTAAAGGTATTTGTATGTTCTGTACTTGTGTTTAATTTGAAGGATATATACAGTGTTGGATTACATAAATTTTGCAGCATGTATGATTATGGAGTTTGAGATTTTTTTTCCTAAAAAAAGCTTATTAATTCCTAAGGTTCCTGCACTTCGAAAAGAATTTAATGTGACTCTAGAACTTATATTGCACTTAATGTAGCCCTCAAAATAAAAAAATATATAATGTAATTTTCTAATTAACAGAAATTGTCGTTGACCGTTACAATGTTAATGTGACGGATTTAGTGGTCTATTAAGATTTGATAACGCGAAGGTTTAAAATGCTTGGAGGTTCATTCTATTGACTGGTTCAGATATAATGTTGATATTTCCTTTTCATAGCAAAATAATTAGTTATGCTGAAATGTGAAAACCCATACCCATCCCTTAACTTCGAGACTACCAGCCATTTTTATTTTAGCCGAATAAACCTTTTGTTAAAACCTACATTTGGTTATTGCTCATTGTTTCTACAGTTTCAATAACTTTATTTTTAAGGTTTGAATGTAGATTTTTTTTCTAAAAATATAATGTGTTATCGTTACATCCAATACTTATTAGTATATAAATTTGAATTTGAATTTTTATGGGACAACTAAAGATTTCAAACAAAATGTTAAAACAGGGGGAAATGAAAAATTTATTTCACGTTATGTATTGTGGGACGAAGTTAAAATTAAACTGAAGGGTAAGTTAATTAATTTTGAAATAAATAGAGTTCTAAAAAGTAATTAAATCATAAAAATTAAAGGAGTTGTGCTTTAATGTCACTAACTTTAAAATCGAAAAGTCTTAAAAAAGTAATTAAACCAGAAAAAAAAAAGATGCCAAGGTTTAATTTCTTTAATTTACTCTAACATGGTCTTAAAAAATAATAAACCAACAAAATTTGAGAGAATAAAGACTTAATTGTAATAATTTTAAAACTATTAGTAACCTAAAATGCAATTAAACTATTCAAAGTTAGGGCGGCAATTTATCAACATCTTTCAAAGACTTAATTGTAATGGTTTTAAATTGCCCCTCTCACCTTCTATGTGGAGTATTTTCTTTATCAACATCTTTCAAAAAATTTATATATTTTTTCTTTAAAAAAAAAAACCTTGCTTCCATTTGTCAAAATCTTATTTCATACTTACGTTTGGTTTAAACAACTAAAAATCACATTTTTTTAAGAATCGAATCCATATTTAATAGAATTTATGTATGATTTCTCTACCATTCCTTTAAGAATGATTACTGGATAATTCTTTTTAAAAAATACATTTTTTTTCTTTCACTCTCATGTGAGTGAAAATTTTATTACTAATGAGAGTACTAATTTCTGACTAAATTTAAGTTTTTCAGATTAATTTTTTTAAAACATTTAGTGTAATCTCATGGCAGTATCTTTTATTTTTTAAAACCTTTTAGATTAAATTTTTTTAAAAAATTATGTGTTTTCTATTGAAAATTTATTTTCTCCTCTTAAAATTTTATAAGTTCACCTTTTAGAACTTCATAGATTCACTTCCTAACATAAAATACTATGTTCGTCTCAGCTTGTTAGAATAACAAGGCAATGACAAATGAGTAGTAAATCACGGCTCTAATCTCAACGAGCTCTTAACAGGAGAGGACCATACAGTGGCAAGTCATGGTGCTGCTCCATGAGAAATTACATCATGGTTTCTACTGTAGCGGAACTTGAGTTATAAGTTTGGAGACCAACTTACATTAAAAACATTAAAGACTCAAACAAAAATTTTCAAAATTTTTGAGGGTTTAACTAAATTTTTTAATATTTTGAGAGATTAAATAAGAACTTTTTAAAAATTATAAGAGATGATTTAATTAAAATATTCAAAATTTGAAATTTAATATGAAATTTTAAATATCTTGAATGAGCCAAATTAATTTTTTTAAAATTATGGGTCAAATTCTAATTCCCAAAATTTTGGATGGATCATGGCCTTTTTCAAATGCTAGATTAAGCGTGCAAGTAGCTTAAGTTTGAGTAAGATTAATTGAGTTGAGTCATTGAATAAAGACTAGTCTCCCAAGTTCTTTGGCATGTACTTCAGTTTTTACATCTCTATTTATATTACTCCCTCCGTCCTACTAATTGTGTCACATGTTCTTTTCATAAAGTTTTATAAAAAAAAGTTGTATGGTATAAAATAATTGAAATGATAAGTTTGTCCTTAGAAAGTTAACTTTTGTTTTTGTTGGAAAACTAAAAAAAGGATAGAAAAGTAAATTTGTGTTAAAAAAGTTAGTTGAATTTTTTAAAGTGACAATTTGAGTGAGACAATTTTAAAACAGAAAAGTAACACTTTTACAGGGACAGAAGAAGTAGTTTACAATACAATACTAAAACAACTTTCATTCAAAAATTAACTTTGTACTCAATAGTTTTGGCAAAGGGAGGTCGCAATCTTGAGGCAACAACTACAGTGCTTGCAAGAATACCACAGGTACTAAAACACTCTTTAAGAATCCCTGCACTTGTAAATTTAAGACAAGAAGCTAGGGACTTGTATTAATAACTTTTAACTCAAAATATGACATTTTATTAAGGATTAGAGTACCCGTTATCCTTTAAGAACATTTAAAACATGATATATATATATATATATAGAGAGAGAGAGAGAGAGAGAGAGATTTTAGCTGACATAACATTCCACTGTGATGTGTTGCAGGCAATTGATGGGAGAAGAACTATCTGGCTTAAACATCAATAATCTACAGAACCTGGAAAATCAACTTGAAAAGAGTTTGAAAGGTGTCCGCATGAAAAAGGTATGACGTCATTAGAATTGACACCAACAATATTCAAGATCAAATGATTCCTCCGCTACTTTCTGCGTGCAGGACCGAATTTTAACCGACGAAACCAAAGAGCTTAACCGCAAGGTTTCATGGCTGCATTTCGATTCAGATTTTCATTGTTAGATATCTTCTTGTAGGGTGACGTTCGTTTATTGAATTGCAGGGACACCTCATGTATGAAGAGAATCTAGAACTGCATAAGAAGTTAGACCTCATGTGCCAAGAAAATACTCAACTTAAAAACAAGGTACTGCACTAGATAATTGATATATATGCATATCCCATACGTACCAATGAATCATACTTCCTCTACAAATCTTTTACTTTGTTCTCATGAAAGTAGTAAAACGAAATTGTTGTACCTCCATCTTCGTCTTTAGCTGCCATTTTCCGCACGTATGACCCCTGAAATTTTTGGAATTTCCTCGACACGACCGTTGTCAATTCCACTTGACTCATTAGCTGATTTTATTGTCTAACAGCCGGATCTACCCATCCTGCCAGCCCATCAATAGCAGTCAACCCTATGACCGAGACCTACCACCAAAGAAGACTTATGTTGTGAGGGAAATATATACTCGCACATTAATTTAGACTGGAAAAAAGACCTTGAACCTCATATCCATTGTTCATCTCCTCCAACCCTTTTTCTTCCCTCCTCTACTAAAACCATTACCGACTGTGACTCTTCACCCAATACAGAAGGTGTAAATCGTCTAAAACCACTACCATCCCACATTGACCGTTAACTTTTTTTTTTATCAAACACATTGACCATTAACAAAAATTATGAAAAAACTAATGTCATTATGCCATAAGGCTAATGAAATAATCTTGAATTCTAAGCAAATGAAGATTTTCCTCATGATAGTCCTAAATAGCACATCCTTTGGGTCTCAGGTTTATGGAACAAGGCAAGCAATTGAAGCTAGCAGAAGCTCCGGCCCAAATTATACTTTCAACAATGGAAATGATCTGCATGCACCTGTTCATCTCCAGTTAAGCCAGCTCCTACCTCCTAAGAATGATGCACCAGAAAAATCAATAACGTTAGGGTAATTCTTCTCCTCAATACAGTTTTAAAAATGCTACAGCAAACAGAAGCCAAGTAAGAAAAGCAAATTCTTTCAATATCAATCCTAAAAGTAACTTCTCAAATTTCCAACAGATTACAACTGCAATAACAAACTGGTCGGACAACTATGGATGGACATCATCAATACCTAAAGCTTCTAACAGTGGCCTATGTTCAGCAAAAAAAAAAACAATATTATATGACATGTTTAATGAAACAAACTTTAGGGTTTTTAATGAACAGAGAAACACATTATCTGAAGTAAATTTACGAATAATTAGAATGCAGTGTTGGTGTCTGATGTTACTCTGCACTCTGCAGTCAACTGCACTCTTCTTCTTTTCCCCCGCTAATCCAAGAGTGTTAAACCAGGGGAGGTCAGAGCCGTTCTTGTAATATCAATTCAATATATATACTTTTATAAACTACATAATCATGTTAATTTTAGAGTTTAGAGTTTATGTTTAGAATTTAAGGCTTAGAATTTAGATTTTAAAGTTTGTAGTTTAAATAGAAAGGTTGTTTAAATTTTTTTTACACAATTTGTATCAAAATATAACTCATATAAACTATAAGGCTTAAGTGGGATGACAAGAGTCTCTTACCTTAGACAAGTGGTTTAGGCCTTAGGGTTTGATTCTCGCTATCTACTCTTAGATAAACGTGAAAGATTAATCACTAGAGTTATTTTTTAAATTTAGATTTGTTTGATCTAATCTAAGTTGTTATCTAATAAAATTTTGTCAATATTTAATTATAAAAGTATTTTAAGATATGTCGCTATTTTGTAAACAGTAAATTGGATTATTAACGATTTGAGCAGTTTTTTTTTCAAAATTTTAAACTTTTTTTTCTATTTTTTGGATTTTAAAATCTATTTTTAATTGTTTTTGTAGCATATTATTATGATTACATTTAGTATATGCTCATACTTTTTCAACAATGCCCACACAACTTACATATACATGTGCTTAAATTTGAATCTTCTAAAAATAGAATAAATATCATCGTCTTTTTTATTAGAACTATTCGTTGGGTTCAAAATCTAATCTTAATTGTTAATACTATCAAAATCTATTTTTAAAATTCAAGTCCAATACAAAGGATTTTTTTTCTTGTTACATAGTTGTCCAGTTAATATTTTATTTTAAAATGCCATGTAAGCTAATTTAGCGGACAAATTTTAATGATATTAATAATTGAATTTAAATTTTTAAATCAAAAAAATTAAGTTTGAAATGTAAAAAATATATAAATTTGAAACGGAATATTAGCCTTACAATAATGTCAAATAGTCTGGCTTGATAATGCAAAACTTAATCGGAATGGCAAAGTCAACAAACAAAACATTACAGCTTGCAGATGTGATTAAATTAATCAAAGTCCGAAAATACTTAATATTAAAAAGGTAATCCTTTTGCACATTCACCTAATCAATGCAAATATTGTATTTTTAAGGCTTCGTTCGTCATTGTTGAGGTAGACGTCTGTTGCCTGCAATGTTCATGTAAGCAAAAATTGAAATTTTTAATTATGGACAAACGTTTATTTAAGCGTTAAATTAAATGAACGAACGTCCGTTGAACGTTAAACTATTAGTTGTTTGGCAAGAATATAAGTTCAGAGAAGTGACGTGTAATTAAAAGTAAAAAAGAGTAAAATTAAAATAAATTTAAAATTATAAGGTCTAAGCGGATAATTATTCACATTTATTTTTTAATAATAAAAATAGCAATGTTTTAATATACAAATTGTGTAACATATTTATTTTAAGTCTAAATCCTAAAATCTAAATCCACAACTCTAAATTATAAACATAAACTCTAAATTATGAACCTTAAAATTTAAACCCCTAAATCCTAAAAAAGTAATATTTTGATACACGTGTTGTGTAAAACTTATTTTACCCAACCTGCTTATTTTGTATAACTATTGTATTCGACTCATTGGTCGATTAATCTAGATCGGGTACTACAAAGACTTTATTATGAAGACGATCCTTTCGGCTCGGTTTGCTTTATTCGCAACACCATGATTCACTTTGGCCCTGCTTGACAATTAGTGAATAGCTGATAACGGATTACATTAGCTGATAGTAGGGGTGTGCAAAAAAATCCAATCCGATTGATCTGAACTGTTTATCTATTGATCCAATTCAAAATTTTGGATATCCGATTCTTTTTTTTATTTTTCGGATAATTCGGATCGGATACGGATAGTTATTTCATATTCAAATCGGATATATGATTATCCGATATCCGAACATTCAATTTTTTTTATAGATATGAATCTTGTTAAATTCGATATTTTTACTTGTTATGTATGAAAAAATAAATTTTTCATGGATACAAATCTTGTTATATTCAATAATTTGTTGATTGTTATATTCGAAAATCTAAAATTTTCATGGATATGACCTCCAAATTAAAAAATAATTAAATCAAGTCATATATTCAGATATTCGAATATCCAATCCGAAATTTTGGGTATCCAATTTTTTCGGGTCAAATACGGATCGCTAAATTGCCTATCCAAAAATTTCAGATATCTGTAATGCACACCCCTGGTTGATAAAGGATAGCTAATAGCATTAAATGATTTGACTAGCTGATTATATTAGTTGGTTGTATAAAGTGTTTGGTAAAATTATTTGATAGCAGATAGTTGTTTGATTATTTGAACAAGCAAATGACATATAAGGACATGATTATATTTGATACTTGTTTGAATAATTTATTAGTTATTAACATTTTCTATCTATTAATATTAATTTGATTATGAAAATTATTTTTTTAATATCATTACTGAGCATATATAAGGATGCACATATTATTTTTTATTTATGAAATTATATTTTTAATATAATTTTAATAATTATTAAATTTATATGTATTTATTAATTTATATTAATTTTTTTATTTACAAAATTATTTTTTAATTTTATTAGTTAATCAAATTTATGTTATTATAGAAATTTTTATAATTATCAAGGACAAAATAGTCTTTACAAGTTTTTATCCAAACCTCTAACTCAAAAAGCTCCTAAAAGGAGTTTTTCAAAATGAGAGGTTTCACCTCAATCCGCTATTACAATCCTCTATTTACCAAACATCCAAATTAATGGATTTGACTGGTCAAACCTCTAAAAATACTTCAAACTTTTAATTTTAGCTCAAAAATAGGGATGGACACGGAACTCGAATCCGACGGGTTCTGACCCGACCCGATCCGATATGGTCGGATTTTTTTATAAAAAAATCGGGTTCGGGTCGTGTCGGGTGGAATATGCAAGAACTTTGGGTCGGTCAGGCGCGGGTTTAGGGTGGAAAATATCCGACTCGGCCTGACCTGGGACTAATTATGTAATTTTTCCTAAATACTTTAGGGATATTTATAATAATACCCCATATATATATATATATTATAATTAGGTCCCTAAAATTATATTTTTATTTACAATTTAGTCCTTCAAATTATAATTTTTACGATTAAGTCCCTTAAAATTATTTTTTACAATTAGGTCCCTAAAATTAATTTTTATATAGGTCGGGTCGGGGTCGGATTTAGTATATTTATTTTTGGGTTGGGTAGGGTCGGATTTTTTAGAGAATAGGTTCGGGTTGGGTGCAGGTATAGGGTTTTCGGGTTGGGTTCAGGGGGCCAAAAACCCGACCCGACCCGTGCCCATCTCTACTCAAAAATACGTTTACCAAACAGAGCCTTTGACCTTATTTAAGAACCTAACATCTTATCCCGCTCTCGCTAAATAACTAGTAGTCTATTCTTTCAAAGGGCTTAATTAATGAAAGTTTTCCTTTATTACTTTTGAATTATACATAAAGAGACTCGAACAAATTAAGGTTTATTTTTTTTTATAGAATTTAGCCAAAAAGAATAGTGTGCATGAGTATTGTATTAAAACTAGGAAAGAAGTGGTAAATCCTAATAAATATAAGGGTAAAGTACACAAATTGTCACTAAACTATCCCCAAAAATACAAAATGGTCACCAAATTTTCAAAAATTACATAATGGTCATTGAATTTTAGTTTTTATTACAAAATGGTCACTGGCCGTTAACTGCCGTTAAATGGAAGACGTGACAGTTACGAAAATTTATATAGTAACATATTTAATCCTCAACATTTACACATTCAATCAATTTAGACATCAATAATGAGAGTTAAATTAGAAATAAATTGATTAAATGTGTCAATATGGAGGATTAAATGTTATACTATTCAAATTTTTTGTAACTGTCACATCACCCAGTTAACGGCTCAGTGACCATTTTGTAACAAAAACTAAAGTTTAATGTCCATTATGTATCATTTGAAAGTTTGATGACCATTTTGTATTTTTAGAGATAGTTTAATGACCATTTGTGTACTTTACCCTAGATTTATGCAAATGTTTGCACTGTTGGGAGTACGAGCTTAATTGCAAAAATATCAAATACTATAATTAGAGTCGCAAGGCAATGGGTAAATTACATTCGAAGCCACTAAACTGTATAAAAATAAACTTTTTAACCACTCAAGTTTTGAATATTATAAAATTAAACTATATCTCATTTTGGGATTGTCATTAAAGTTTTTCAAATGTTACAAAATGGTCATTCAAACTTATTGGACCATTACGGAATAGTCCTTAAACTTATAAAAAATTATAAAAAAATCCATCACTAGTAAAGACCATTTAGTAATCGAATTAGAAGTTTAATGATTGTTTTCTAATTTCCGAAACATTAGTGAGCAGCAAGATCATTTTTAAGTAGTTTAATGACCTATAGTATACTTTGACCAAAATTAATAGTAATCTATGCTTTGTTGATTTTTTGGTACAACCATCGGAATCTAACCTTGACTAATACATATCTTACTAATCTAGATCGGATAAGGTTTATTATGGAAGTGATACTCCTAACCCAATTTACTTTATTCATAACATCAAAACCTATACATTTAACATTATTTAAGGATCTAGTGTCTCACCAGACCAATTAATTATCGGTATGTATGCTTTGTTTTTTTCTTTAAACATGGCCATACAAAAAAAGGTAAAAACCCTAACTCAAATGCTCGAAACAAAATAGATACGAATATCACCAAAGCTCTACAATGAAAGGTAAAAACCATCAACAAGCAACATTATAAAATGCATATTACAATAATAAGACATGTTGACAACATAGTCATTATCACAACTCAATCGCGAACAAGAGTGGTGATTGTAAGCTCGTATCCAAATTCAGTTTGAGGGTCCAAAACAGGGAGATCAACAGGATAATCAAAAGAGTGTCATCTTGATCAGTCATGATGACGTCAAATCTAACCCTAATAGAAAAAATAAAAAAGAAACAACCAGGCGATCGATTCAGAAAAAAAAACATGCCAAAAAATAAAAGGCACATATCAAAAGGTAAAAAAACGTATCTCAAAGACAGAGTTATTAAAATTAAAAACTAAAAAAATAAAGACTAAAATAAAAGAGCAAGAAAATATTATCGACAGTTGACAACCAGCACTAAGGCTGATGCTGTTACCGGCCATATAAAGATTAAAAAGAAAAAAAATGAGCGCTAGGGAGAGCGGCTGTCTTTTTATATGTATGCTTTGTTGATGATTGACACTTGGCCCACTCCACCTTTCTAGACATCGAAAAACTTAGTATTCATGTTGCTTAATAGATTACTTAGCTATTAATAGTGTGATTGAAGTTTAAAACTCAAGTACAAACGTTTGACTTATACGATGAGACATCGTATCTGAGTTGATACTATCACATGGGTATGATTAATGTCACGGGCCGTGAACCAAGGTTCGAGTCATTAGCACCACAGGGTGCACACCAGGGTGTCCATGAGGTTCTGAAGCACACTTTGGGCTTGAAGAGACCACCAGACTGGCCCGATCCGTGGGAAGATCTAAGAAAGCTTATCCATCCACACCTATGTGAACATAGGAGATTATTTCCATAGATAGCTAAGGAATATTCTTGGCATTATGCCTTATGGTTGGTAGAGTTGTATCTAGTCCGTTGATGTAAATCAGTAGAGTTGTATTAGAGGGGACTCAACTATAAATAGAGGCCTCCCCACCTCAGTTGTAATCATCTATTCTTGAGTAATAGAGAGCGCATTCACTCTAAATTCTCTGAGTTGTTCTTCTTTTGTTCTTCGCGTTCTTTGTAGCCGATCTCATAGTTTGCTTCCGCTAAGAACGATCTTGCGTTCTTCGGTGCCTTGGAAGTTCAATCTTCCGGAGTGAGGATTCAAGATTACTTAGTCGTTTATCTTAAGGACTCGACTAAGGTCGCACGTTGGGCTAGTTCAGAAGTCTAGCCGCGTGACATCAATCACAAGCTCTCTTAACAAATATTTACACTTAATCTTATATTAAGTGATTTGGACCACATGTATTGTAATCTAATCCCCAACATAATAGCTACTAATTAAAGTTTGTCCTTGAATTGATTCGGCATGAATTAACTAAAAGTTTGATTCAATTTAAAAAAAATATTTTTTTCTAATTTAAAAATTATTTTTTGGGTTACAAGTACATGTATAACCATAATTATATATAATATATATTGTGTAATTTGTTTTTATATATGATGTGTAAAAAATACATAAATATTTATATTAACTCTTTACAAACTAAATCCTTTAAATATTAAATTCTAAACTGTTGTGCTTAAATCGATCAACCGAAATCGCCAAGAGAGGGGTGAATTAGATTTTTGCTTTGGTGGATGAAAAGCTAAGTAATAAAAATATCGACACAATAATTTATAGTGGTTCGACTTTTAAACCAAGTCTACCTCCACTACCTTAGCTATTCACACTAAAGATTTTCTACAAATTCAATAATTTGTCTTTTCTTTTTTCGGGTTCAAGGAGATAACCCTTACAACCAAGACTTATACCCCAAAGTCTTGAAAACACTCCCTTACAAAGAGAAAACAAATTTGCAAAAAAAGAAAAATCTCTCTAAGCAAATGTGTTTGCAATTTAAGCACTCACCCAAATCCTAACACTTGAGCAAATATAACAATTAAGCTCACAAGTATGTTTTACAAAAAAAAATTGGCAATTAAAGCTCAAAAACACTTTCTCTATACATGAATGTTGGCAATGATGTTTCTTGTTATTCAATGGTTGCTTGAAGGTCCCTTTTAAGTCCTCTAACGAGTTCTTGACCGTTACTAGCCGTTGGGGTTGATTAGGGTCGTTGGAAAGTCATAAAGTTGTGCTTTAAATGCTCACATGCACAGAGGTTTTGAAATCTTGTATAATGATTTCGAAACTTTAAGGTAAGATTTATAAAATATAGTCGTTACATGGTCATGGTTTTGAAACCTTTATAAAGGTTTTAAATCCAGGTCATTCTGCCCGAGAGGTTTCGAAACCTTATAGAGAAGGTTTCAAAACTTTCACTTTAACAACCCAATTTTGGCTAATTGTTAGCTTTTAAATATATATATATTCGATATAGGTGCAAAGTCAAAACATTTTAAACATATTTTTCAAGTTTTATTGACTTTGAAATATTTTTGCAAATTTGTTTAAGTCCAAAAACATTTTTCATTTAAGTTAAGTTATATCAAAATCAAATACCTACCATAAACTTAATTTTTTTGGGGATAAATGGTGAATTTTATTATCCAAAAAAATATAAATATACTATCGAATCATACAATAGAAAAGAATAAAACACTACTAATCAACCTTATACAGAAATATCCCAAGATTTACAAAAAAAAAAGATATCATTTGTATCTATGAAATTTACACTAAGTCTAATTCGGACAGAAATAACTATGTTAATTTCATATGTTTGTTGCCCTATGAAATGTCTTTTATTTCACTATTCCGGTATCAAGTAGATGTTAGTACTCCATACAATCTTGAAAAGAAAAGTAATTAAAGATTTACCCTTAAACTTTGAGTAAACCCATTGTAATTATTGCTACCATGCTTGAATGCTTTTGTTAATTCTACATAGCATCAATACATCATGTAAAAAATTGAGTACTTTTTTCATCAATATTTTAAATTTGATACAAATTAAACTAATTAATTATGATTTGAGTCAGAATATAAAATTATAACTGAAGTGTTTGTTTCAAGAGCATCAAATTGGCTATTTATGCATTTTTACACACAAACATATATTGTCACGGGGCTAGACTTTTGAACCAGCCCAACGTGCGACCTTAGTCAATGTTCTTATACAAACAACTAAGTAAGCCTGAATACTCACTCTGGAAGATCGAATTCTTCCAAGGCACACAAACACAAGATCGTTCCAAGAGGAAACGAACAAAAGAGAAAGGCAACAAGAACAAAAAAAAGAAAGCTCAAGAACGCGAAGAACACTACAGACAAAGAACGTTCAAGAACGCGAAGAACACTACAGAGTGTTTTTAGAGTAAATGCCAAGTGTATTACTCAAATGATGGATGAATACAATTGAGGTGGGGAGGCCACTATTTATAGTTGAATCCCCATACAATGAACGGACGAGATCCAATCACACTAGCTGCTCAGATCGAAAGCCACCTACCCAATCTACACTAACTAAGGAAACTCTATCACTATGAAATTCTTTCCTTAAGTTTGTGTTTACATTGAGAGATATTCTTATCCCTTGGAATATTCCCTGGTAAGATGCCATCTATTAATTTACTAGGCTCAATGTATTTGGGCTTTCTTTTAGTCTCCAACGATTGGACCAAGTCGGGTGGTCTTCTAGGCAAGCTTAGAACCTTTTCGGTTGCTTGTTGCGCATCTATCTTGGACCCAAATGTGCAGGCCATGACATTCTCCCCCACCAAATCCGGTGATGCCCTCATCGTTGTCTCAGAAAGGACTTCGCTTGGTTGATCCTGGATCTTCCATGGTACTTTGGCTTGCTCCCAACTCAGAATCGGGCAATGATGTTCCCCCATAAGAACGAATCCCCCCATAAGGAGCGCTCGACTCGGACTGGGTTGTCTTCCCATACAGACTGCTCGCCTTGGTTCCTTCCGCCATGTAACTTCTCTTCGCTCCGCATCATTGTACACATCTCGATGAAGTTTGAGATGCACCTCTTCCGTGGCATTCACTCTAACTGGCATCAACCCTTCCCTCGTGAAGTTTGGTGCCTCGTTGCCCATTGGCAACTTTTCTCGCATTGACCCTTCTTCACTCTTAAAGTTCAATGCTTCTTCCACTTTGCCCAAATGTGCTTTTTCCACGGGCCTCATGCCGCTAGCTGACTCGGACAGCTCTTGCCCCACTAAAGTAGTCCCTCCAATAGTAGCCCCCAAAACGATGTCTCATTGGCTTGAAAAATCCTCGGCAAGCTGAATGGTAGTCAGCGTCTTGGTTCCTTTACCCTTGTCTCGGTACGTGGGCACAACGCAACGTTGTTTGCGATCCAAAATACAGACAACATCGGCACAATGAATGATAAGAGCATCTATACGGTCAAGGAAGCTTAGTCCCAAAACAAAATCAAAGTCATCTAAATTGATTACCTTAAAGTCTTCCTTGCCCTTCCATTCACTAATCTGCAGCTCAACATTCCGTGTCGTTCCAACAATTAGAACTTCTTTAGCATTCACAGTCTTGATCTTTCCAGTTGAACCCACAACTCTAAGACCAAGTTTGTCGTCAGCCTTCTTGGACATGAATAGATCGGTTGCTCCGGTGTCCACTAGAGCACTCCTCGATCGTACCGCAATGTTGATATCGACAAACATCAACCCTTTCTGCTTGCGTACTCTCGCCTTAACAGAACTCAGTATCATCGAACCAAGTCTCGCAGCCTCGCTCTGTTTGGGGCTCGTCCACCCCCTTGGATGGCTTGACTCGATGTAGGCATGCTCGCAACTTGTGTGGCCCCTTACATTGGTAGCACTTTAGTTGCTTCTCTACCCTCGACTTGATCACTTTGACACTCGCAATCGCACCAAGTCTCATCACTTATTCTTCCGACTCATCGGACTCATCGCCTTTGACAGCATTAAGACGATCATTATGGGGGAAATCTTTCATCATGTGCTTCCCTCCGCAGATGCAGCACACAAGACATTCCCCATTCTTGACTCCCCCGCCATAGCCCTTGCCTCGGGGATTGTAGGACTCCACTATCTCGAACTCGGCTATAGATTCTGCTGCTGCCATAGCCTTGGAGAGTTCCTCGACTCCCATACTCTTCAGCTCCATCTTGGCCCATCGCTTAGGCCCGTTTTTGAAGGCAAAGAGGCCTTCTACTTCAGTGATGTCCGTGATTTGGAGTTTGAGTTTAGTAAACCGTCTGACATACTCCAGGATGGAACCTTTATGCTTGAGTTCGTGCAGCTTCTCCCGAGCCTTATATTGGGCATTCTTTGGGTAGAATTGTTCTTTGAACTCAGCCTGAAACTCTTCCCAAATCCCGATGAGAATATCCTTGCTCTTCTCCTCAAAGCATCTGCGTCGCCACCATAAAAGTGCAACGTCAGTCAAGTAAACAGAAGTAATGTTTACCTTATCCGCATCATTTTTGATGCCTGCATCACGAAAATATTACTCCATGCTCCGCACAAAGTTCTCCACGTCTTGGGCCGATCTAGTTCCACTAAACTCCTTCGGCTTTGGCACGTCTAACTTTGGTCCGATTGTTACCGTGTTTAACATACCAGTCACGGCAGGCTTGTAAACTTGAAGCTCTTCCTTGAGCCCCTTAATTTCCTCCATCACCTTCACCTTCAAAGCCTTCAGCTCGACTTCGAGTGCATCGCTCCGTCTATCCGCACGGTCGGCACACTGGTCAAGGTCTTGCACGTTGTTTTTTAGATCCTGCACGCTGCTTTTGAGCTACTCTCCCGAAGAGTCTAGCTCGTCAAGATGTACTCTTACAACGTCAATCTCCTCTCGGGCATCCTTCATGGATCCTTCGAGCTTTTCCACCATTTCTTCCAGCGTAGGCACAGTGTTACTCGAATTGTCTCGCTTTCCATCGTCAGCCTGGGTCTCTGCACCTTTTTGTGCTGCAACATTCCCTCCTTTCTTTGCCATCTCCAATCAATGTTTGCGCTCGAACACTCGCTCTGATACCAACTGTCACGGGGCTAGACTTCTGAACCAACCCAACGTGCGGCCTTAGTCGATGTTCTTAGACAAACGACTAAGTAAGCCTGAATATTCACTCCAGAAGAATGAATTCTTCCAAGGCACACAAACACAAGATCGTTCCAAGAGGAAACGAATAAAAGAGAAAGGCAGCAAGAACAAAAGAAAGAACGCTCAAGAACGCGAAGAACACTACAAAGTGTTTTTAGAGTAAATGCCAAGTGTATTACTCAAATGATGGATAAATACAATTGAGGTGGTGATGCCTCTATTTATAGTTGAATCCCCATACAATGAACGGACGAGATCAAATCACACTAACAGCTCAAATCGAAAGCCACCTACCCAATCTACACTAACTAAGGAAACTCTATCACTATGAAATTCTTTCCTTAAGTTTGTGTTTACATTGAGAGATATTCTTATCCCTTGGAATATTCCCTGATAAGATGCCATCTATTAATTTACCAGGCTCAATGTATTTAGGCTTTTTTTAGTCTTCAAAGATCGGACCAAGTCGGGTGGTCTTCTAGGCAAGCTTAGAACCTCTTCGGTTGCTTGTTGCGCATCTGTCTCGGACCTAAATGTACGGGCCGTGACAATATGTTCATTTACAAATTCTAGTATTTCCAAATCCATAAAAAATATATAGTATATATAGTTGCCTTAATTAATGTGGCTATGCCTCTAACCACTAGGTTTAAAATAACATTTTTTTTTCATTTTGATTCCATCTCTTTCCTCATACATAAATAAATTACAGGTATGGTTATAAATTGACGATTATAATAAATTAATAAAAAGTACGTTCAGATTAAAAAATAAAAATTAAAATATATTCATACTTAAACTAGAGTGGCTATAATTATAATCAAATTTGGATGTGATTTAAACACTTTAGTTAAGTTAAAATACGATATTAAACAAGATGACAATGATAAAAAAATATTTTATAAAGTATAGTTAAAGTATTAAAATTTTATTACAACCCTAATAGTGCCGCACAACCAGTTTCATCTGCTCATTTTTTTTAGCCGGAGACGATACCAACTTTGATGTTGGTCGTCGACTAACGATTCTTTTCTCTCTTTATTTATTTTTTTAGCTTTTTACAAAAATAAATTTATTTTGTGGCACATTTATCTCTACCTTTTGGCACGTTTTTCATCTTCTTTCTCAGTCATTTGGCCGTTCTTTTTATTTTATGTTTTTTCAAGGTTGAATTTGAAGATGCCACGACTGATCAAGATGGTGTTTATTTGTAATTTTGTTGATCTTTCCTGCTATGGACCCTCGGATTGAAGGATACGCGGTTTGCGTTCGTGTATAATTTCTCATGACGCTCGGCTCTGATTTGCGGTTCTCGATGGTCTTTAAATAGCTTAATCCCCTCTTGTGGTTTGTTTGCCGATGCAGTCAGATTTGTTCATATCTATTTTTCGTTCGAGTCTTTTAGTTGGGTTTTTAACATTTACCATGTATGGTCCTTGTATGATCTAAAGTGACTAGTGTGTATATTATAGGAAATTGTCCAAATTATATATTTAGTTTACGATGATAGTTGTAAACCTTATTATAATCTTGAATATTTTTTTAATAAGATTAGACATTTCTATTAAAAACTATTATAATTTTATTAAAATTTATGATCATAATATACACTTATATTGATCAACAAAACACAGAATTAAGGAAGAGTAGTGGAGCAAATTCATTTCCTTTTATATAGGCTCTGTTTGGCAATTAACGGATAGTTGATAGCTGGTAGCGAATTACATTAGCCGATAACATTAGCTGATTTGACTAGCAGATTACATTAGCTTATTGTATAAAAGTGTTTGGTAAAATTAACTGATAGCTGTTTGATTATTTGAACAAGCAAAATGACATATAATGACATGATTATATTTGATACTTGATTGACATTTTATATCTATTAATATTAATTAGATTATGAAAATTAATTTTTTTAAATATCATTACTAAGCATATATGAGGATGTACATATTAATTTTTTATTTGTGAAATTATCTTTTTAATATAATTTTAATAGTTATTAAATTTAGATGTATACATTAATTTCTTATCTATGAAATTATATTTTGAATATAATTTTATTAATTATTAAATTTATATGTATTTATTAATTTATATATTAATTTCTTATTTATGAAATTATTTTTTAAAATTTTATTAGTTTGTCAAATTTATGTTATTTAGAAAGAAAAAAATTATAATTATCAAGCACATAATAGTTTTTACAAGTATTTTATCTAAACCTCTAACTCAAAAAGCTCCTAAATGGAATTTTTTCAAAATGAAAGATTTCATCTCAATCTGCTATTACAATCCTCTAAAAATACTTTAAATCTCTAATTTTAGCTCAAAAAAATGTTTACCAAACAAGTCTATAAGCTTTACAAAATTATTAACTTTTTCAATTACTTTCACTACCGCAAACTTAATAAGAATAATATTACTATATGAATTAGACTATCTTATATTTACGCATGAATGAAAATATTTTATGTATATTACAGAAGATGATTTAATGAATGATTATAGATCAAATGATAAAAATGTTTATTTATAAATTTATGTTCCTCTCGTGTTCGGTTGTTAGGTATGTAATTCAAATACTAATTCTTAATTATTTTATTTAAATATTATATAAAATTATGAAAAGATAAAAAAATATCATTATAATAATATATATTTTCATTTTTTAAATTGTCTTTTTTCTATTAATTGAGTTGATGTCAAAACGGATTTATGACATCAATTCAAACAAGAATTTTATATATAGTATTGATACACAAACTTGAAAATAAGAGTAATTAAAAATGCTTACACACGAACTAATAAAGTAATATCAGTAAAAAAGAGAATGTTATTACTTTTAGAAGATCTGGGTTCGATTAGCTTATCTTCACATAGAATATTAAAATTTGTATAAAAAATTATTTTTCTTTAAAAAATCTCTTAACTTTAACCTTGGATCCCAGTGGTCCAAGACGAATAATACCAGAGACAAAAAGGTACGTAGATGGTGCGGGTGGTTGTCCCTCTAATTTTTTATTAAAAAATATAGATGTTATTAATATCAGTTGGGATGTTTACACATCTAGATCCCAATTTTAATTAATTTAAACTTTATCCCCCAATTTTTTTTGGTTGTGTTTACTCTACTAAATTTATTGTTTGACTATGTTCTTAAATAATACCTCATATAAATTTAATTAATTATAGATTTAGGGTTAGATTTAAATTGTATTTTTTTGAATAGTCTAAAGGTAATTACAAGGTAGTATCATTTATAGATATTCTTAACCTTTTGACAATGTACACATACTTTGTAGACATTGTGATTGAACTCGAATCTCTTAAGATAAATATCATTTGCTATTTTACTGAGATCACTTGTTGGGTTCTGATTTAGATTGTATTAGATATCTTTAAAATTGTCGAAATGGGATGTTGGAACTTGCAAGTTTCAAGTTCCAAGTACAATCAAAGCAATATTTTTGATCTGCAATTCAAATCCCTACACTTACGATGCTTTAAAAACCAACGAATTGATAAAGGATTCGAAAGTACAAATCCCTAACGTTGAAAGTAATCGAGAGAGAATAGAATAATTCTTAGTTTAATTTGTGCTTATAAATGTCGTTCATTATCGAATATAAAAATCGGTTAATCGAGGGAGACTAAATTTAATTTGTTGACTTTTTTGATTAACTTGAGAAGTTTTACGTTTTAAAAGCGCAATTGTCAAGATTCGAACTCACACAAGATAAGAGAACATGAGCATCATTGATCATTAGGTCAATTAATGGATCTCAAATGAATTGTTGAGATTAACGGTAGGAAATGAAAAAGTGTAACAATTGAATTATCCTTGATTTAAAAGTTTTGATCCCGGCCATTAAATTCAATTAATCTAACGATCTAAATAACGTATAAAACTTAAGTTTGACATGGTGTAAGTCTATCAATCCATAGACCTAGCAAACTTGACCCGAGACTCGAACTGATTTATCTAATCTGAGACCCGATATAGACCCGAACATGATGGTCTAAACTTTACTCGAATTTGAACCAAAACTAACCCGAATTTAGTTAAACCGAAAATCAACCTGAATCGAAATTAACCGAAAACAACCAGAACCGAAAACAACCAGAATCGAAAATCAACCCAAACTGAAAGCAACCCAAATTTAATTTTCTCAAATATGTATGTTTTATTCTCATTTTGTATTATATTACTAATTAATAACCACCTTTAGTAATAGTTTAATGGTTTAATATCATTTTTTCTCCTTTAAAAGATCATCTTCATATATTGACTCAAATTGAAAGCCGGCCGATCTGATATTGACCCGACTCGAAAAGCAACTGATCCGATATTGACCCACCCAAAAAGTCAACCGATCCGATATAAACCCGACCTAAAAAGTCAACTAATTTGATATTGACTCGACCTGGAATTCAACCGACCTGATATTAACTCGACCTGGAAATCAACCGACCTGATATTAACCCGACCTGATACCCGACCCGATCCACAATAACATAGACCCAAAATAAATTCAAACCAGACCCGATCCAACCCGAATTGAACCTAAACCGAAAACAACTCGAAATGGACCTAAAGTGACCTGACCCAAACCCGATCCGAACGACCCAATTGCCACCTCTATCAATCCATATTATACAAGATAGTATATGTTGGCACAATGTAACTATTTGGTTTTGCACTTATTTTTAGGAACGTTTGATGAGTGAAAATGGATGAATGGTATTTATATTAGAAGATGAGATTTTTACGAAAACTATGAAATAGATTATCCTCCATTTAAAAGTTTTAGTTCAACCATTAAAATCAATTATTTTAAATCAGTATAAAATTAAATAGTACTACATTAGGTAAGTGAACCCTAAGTTTTATATATCTTAGGGATTCGAGTTTTAGTTTATGGTTTATAGATATAGTTTATAAAGTTTATGGTTAGAATTTAAGGTTAAAATTTTAGATTTTAGTTTTTAAAGAGTAAATATGTAAGTATGTATAGTTTTTAAGGAGAGAAAAAAATAAGAGTGTTTAATCTCATCCATCCAGTTCACCTATTTAATGATCATGAATTAGTGTAAAACTAATTGAGTTTTACTTGCGATGAGATAAGATCCTCTTACACCAGGTAAAAAATGAAAGTTTTATACCTTCTTTGGACCACAGGATGAAGGTAAATGGATGACTAAGATTAATAGTAGAAAATAAGAAGATTATCACATGAAAAAAGAGACAAGGAAATAATCTTAATAATTTATTTAACTTCATCCAACGGTTCAAAATAGTGTAAAAATAATTGTGTTTTATAAGGTGTGAGTGGATCTTAACCCTCTATATATATATCATTGGAAATGTCGAAATGGAATGAGGGTTGATCATTGATAGTTGCAAGTTCCAATTACAATCAAAGCAAGATTTGATTCTTTTCTCACAAGATATTGGCATACGCATGCCTTAATTTGTCCTATTTCGGAAACCTTATTGTAGTCGAAAAAAGATAACTTTGCTCAACAGTTTAGACTTTCCAGGCACACATATCACCCACTTGCACGCAGCTGCGATCAGCTCCATAAATTATCATTTTCCCCTATATGTACTTCAGCTTCTTTCATTTTCTATTCAAATTTTTATCCGTACATATACATCACTTTAATATTTATTTCCACTCAAGGTTATGAACTCAATTAATTAAGAATGATTTGAACAAAAAATAATTAAGGATGATTTGGAAAAAAATAATAATTAAGAATGAATGCTCTTTGGGGGGGGGGGATTAACAAATTTACATCATGGACATTCATACACTATGCCTCAAAAGGGAAAAAAGTAATTAAAATCTAAAAATCTCGTCCCAGACTTGAATTCAGATCTCATACGGGTAAAAGAGTAAGATTTATGAATGAGAGAGAAATTACATTTCTTCGATAGACATCACATGTTGAATTATATCGATATAATCAAAGTTGAAGAATAAATTATTATCTAACACACATTGACAGGTTAACAACTAAATAAGTTCTTTATTCAATTACGATTAAAAGTCGAGAAAATTACTAACTTTAACAACATTCCACCTTTAAGATTATTAAATTTAGCATTTTTACTCATTTGTGTTTTACTTGGGTCGCCCATACCTATTTGTTCTTTCATTTTATGAAAAAAATAGTTTAATTTATTGGACTTAAGTGGATGGTAAAAGTCACTCCTATCTTAACTATCGGTCGAAGGTTCAATTTTTGTTCTAAGTATAAAATATTTTTAAAAATTGGTGGTCAACATTTATCCTTACGTGGACCAATAGACCTGAAATATTAATCACTAGACTTATTCCAATAGATATATTAAAAAATTCAAAAAAAAATTGTAGCCTAACTCGAAAATTAAATATACGGTTTAGTTAACTAACATCAGCAATTTTATGTAAAAAAAAAAATAACATCCGCAATAATTTTAACTTCGTCCGTACGTAAACTTGAGTCAACGTTGAAGCTATCTTAACCAAGTTAACACTAGATTTGGCTCCCTATTTTGATCCACTAGAGTCAAGATTCTTATCGAATGCCGACGAAAATTTAGATAATATCGACGAATCCAAAACAATTCATTAGTGTATTATGTTATTATTATAATAAAACTGATAATAAAAATTAACCATATATATATTATAATAGTCAATCTTGATGTTTGGAAAATATTCATTTCATACTTTTTTTAGTTTATTACAGAAAATTATTCGATACGCATGCTTTGTAATATGTAGACTACACAATCTTTTTGGTTTAGGGTTAAAGATTAAACTTAAAATTTAATGTTTAGGGTTTACTTTGTATGTTTAGAATTTAGTGTTAGATATTTATATTTTATTTTATAAAATCAAATATATTGGCTTTTATAACAAGTTTATGAATTTAAGGTTTCAAGATTTAGGATTTATGGTTTATGGGGTTATGGATTATTGTTTTAGGATTTTTAGGGTTTATAATTTTTAAGGTTTAAAAGTTTAGGTTTATTGTTTAGGGTTTTTAAGTTTATTTTTTGGGTTTAGGATTTTGTTACTTATGGTTTATAATTTTAGGATTTAAGAAGTGGAGCTTTTATTGAGCCTAAAACCCATGATCTAAGAGATAAGAGAATAAAAATGAACAATTTTGCCAACTGACTAAATATGTTTTTGCTCAAAAAAACCCTATAATTTATCATATTTACAATTTTTTGGTACATTAAAAAAAACTCCGGTTAAAGCGGAAACCCCAGAAAATAAAGAAATTAATTAATCCATTTGTCAATAATGGATAACAGTAGGACAATTATTTCCCCAATCAATCAAAACAAAGCTTGAAAACTAAAATAATCATAGGGCCCCTCGATTTGCTTGCTAACGTGTCAATAATCTATACGTCAAATTATAGTGCTTTCACTTTTTCCACTTCCACTTTTTTCACTAACTCCACACCACGCGACCCACGAATCCCGGGCTGTAGTCTGACAGTCCGAGGTTAGTAACTTCCATATCTCACCTTCTAGTACGTCGTTAGCTACTCGCTTTCATCTTTCGACGCGTGTCCTTTCGAAATCCATCTTTTCCTCTCCAACAACCCTCCCGAATCTCTACCTAACGTCAATGCAACTCCGTTTTGATTCACCTGGACAGATGTCACTCATGTAAAGCGAGTACAGAGTTTATCCATTTACTCGCGAGAGTAGGAGAAGCGAGGTACATAATAAAACCGCTAAGCGGTTTCAGGCACAATGTTTCAAATGCTAAAAAGGAGGTTTTTTCACGTGATGAAAACCGCTTAGAGCCTTTTCTATTTAGAGCATAAATATAATTACCTCATTCAATCAGTTCAATTTGTTCTTCTTCCCTTTTCTCTCTCGAAAGTTTTCTCTTCCCAAAAGAGAAAAAAACTCGCGTCTCTTCATTGTAGCTTTAAAACAAGTAAGCTTTTGTCTCTCTATGTATGATTCCTAAATGGCAAAATCTTTTTTTCCAGCTCAAATCATTTTTTTTCATTTTTTTTGTTTTTTCGATTAATTTCGTTGTTCTTAGCATACGATTATTTGTATTTAGCTTGGATTTTTGTTTTGGACATTGATTTTGAATTTTCTAGGTCTGAAATTGGGGGAGATCTAGGCGCGAGAAGCAGTTAAAACCCTAAGATCTCAATGGGAAGAGGAAAATTAGTGATTCGAAGAATCGACAATTCGACAAGCAGGCAAGTGACTTTCTCCAAGAGAAGAAATGGATTGTTGAAGAAAGCGAGAGAGTTATCAATCCTTTGCGACGCCGAAGTTGGATTAATCATCTTTTCCAGCACCGGCAGGCTTTACGATTTTGCCAGCACTAGGTCAGTTTCTCTTTCTTTTTCCTATTTTTTGTGTATTTTATTTATTTATTACATCTTTATTTACTCATTTAATAATTTTATTATCTGATCAGTGATTGCTATTTTTATCTTCTTCCTTTTCGTATACATGTGTTTATAATTATATCTTAATCCTTTTTTTTTGGTTATCTGAAAACTGATGGCTGTTTAGATTTACAAGGAAACATATATAATAGTATAGGCATGTTTGGGGTTGTTTCTTTTTTTAGAGGGTTAATAATTAACATGAAGTAGAGTTTGCCACTTTTTCCCCTTCCATTTGTGTCAACGTGCATGCAAATATTAAGTTTAAAAATGAACAAGTTGGAGATTATATAAATAATGAAGAAGAAACTAAAAACCATTGAAGTTTTTTTTTTTAATATTGGCAAGTAGCAAATTTTTTAATTTATGTTATTGGGATCTTTGTTTGATATATGTATATTCATTTCTTTTAATTTTTTATATATTTGAAGAATCATATTATAACTCGTTGAGCATAAGTATTAGACAAGAATATTTTTAAAGAGAAATGAAAAACCGGATCAACATAGTTTCTAATGGAATAAACTTCCCCCTTCTCTTCTTTAGCTGTGATCCTTGAGTATTTACAAATCCAAATACTTGCTAACAATTTTAGACAATTGAAAGGTTGAAAAGCAAAATGGAACTATCTATTGTAACACTGTTTTTATGATTGTAATTGTGGTTCTGCTTAACACTAACAATTATGATCCTTATTCTAATTATTTCAGTTTGCCATTTCAAATATGATCCTTATTCTGATTATTTCAGTTTGCCATTTCTGCAAAGAAGATATTTTGTGTCCTCTTTGACTTTTCTTCATTCATTGACTGGAAAAAATGGTATGAACTATGAATTAAGGTTAGAATCTTAGAATATTATCTATAGACTTGATTTTTTTTTTACTTGTATAAAAGAGGTCATAGAGAATAAGGGAAGGAGCTGTGAATTAATATTAGGATTCGCATCTCTCACCTTTACATGTTATTTAGGGTGCTTACCGATTTTTGACCGAGTCAAGTTCCAGTTGTTTGTGAGATGTTCAACTCAATTAGTACCCTATTATCTTTAAGGTTGGTTGTTTGAACCAAATAGAATAAATCTTGAGTACTTATTTTAGGATTTCCCTTCGTTAAACTTTCCAAGGACTATACATACAAATATACATAATTTATATATATGAGTTGAGTTCTTTTTAACTCTACAAGTAGGGTTAAGAAACTGTCAGTGTTAAGTATTTAATTTTTTAACCATCAATAAAGGACTCATGTCATTTTCTTAACCCACTGTATATATATGGATGGAGACGGGAATACAAGGAAAATTAAGAATCGGTAAGTGTAATCCAGGATAACTAAATTACACCATGTTTCATTGGCTTGGAGTTGGAGAGGTCGGTGTATGCATGCATTCATGCTTTTCTCCATTCTTTTAGATTTAGGTTACGACTTGGGTGATGCTAATTAACATCACCCAAGATATAAAGAAAGAGTAAAAATCGGTGTATGTATTGGGTGATGCTAATTATTTATATCTTGATTAGAGTAGTTGAGTGAAATATTATACTAAAGGTACTTGTATATTACATTTTATTTGAAGGGTAGTGATTATATTACATAATAATGCATTTTTTAAAATGGATAAAATAATTTTTAAAATTGTGATTGTAAAGGTCAGTTCATCTTGGAACATTCTGTTGATGTTTCCAATATGCTTGCAGCAGGTTCATTCTATTGGAAGGTTATTGCTCATTGTTTTTGAAGCTTTATTAACCAATTTTTACTCATATAATTGTTTATAGAAGTAAATATATATATATATATATAACACATTTGTATTAATTTGATTTTAAACATTCCAATAGATTTTTCAGGTAGAATTTGACTTTTATTAGTTTATAAGTTAATGTTTTCAGAGGGAAAAAAACGTTTGGAGTTCCCCTTGATTTAGACAAGAGAATTAATTAAGATAATAATGAAAATTAGGGATATTTGTGTTTTAATATTTCAAATGAAACTTAAATTAAAAGATAAATTAACTTATTTCATGATGCAATAATATTCTTATAGAATCCACTTTATTCTTAAAATAATTCGAAAAGGTTTTAATATTTTTTTCATCACACAAAGTGTAACAAATTGTAACTTTAACTGTTACAAAAAAAGAGATTTTTTCCTCGAACAAGGAGACAAAGAACTTAAAACGTAGAAAATTGGGTACGTAGTTTATCAAATGCACTCTGCCCTCAACCGTATGATATAAGGGTGAGCGATCGAGTCGAGTCAAAAATTTTAAATTATTTGAATTGACAAATTATATTTTACAACTCAAACTTTATTTAAATTTTTTTGTTTGTGTCAAGTTTATAAAATTTGAGTCAAATTTTTGCGTTCTTATATAAATTTAATTATAATTATTTATCATATTATAGTACGGTTTAAATTCCAATTTAAACAATTTTATCTAATTATATAAGATATATATATTCATATTTTTTCATATGTGAGACCTATATTTTTTATATTTTTATATCAATTTTTTTTACTCGGCAAATAAGATTTTATTAAAAATAAAGATTAAACATAACTTTGACCTAAGTTGTGAACCTCATTAAAAACCTCCTTAACTTAAATGGAGAAAAAGAGTACCACACAACTAGGTAAACTTTTTTTATATCAATATATATATTGGAAAAAATTAAGAGATTTAACTCAAACTTAAAATTAAATCTACTAATTACTACAAAATTTCAAATTATTCGAATTTTCATTTTGCAGCTTAAATTTTATTTTAAATTTTTTGAATCGAGTCTAATTTATAAAATTTCGAGTCGGGTCAAGCTCACCCCTAGTATGATAGACATGTTCAAAAATCAAATTATTAAACAACTTCGATAAATCCAATTTGAATTGAACCAATCCAAAGTATATGCAATACAATTTGACTTGTTAGTTGATAAAAATATATTTTATGGTTTTAGTAAATTTTATATGCATTTATCACTTTACTAACTCTGTTGGTAACATTTATTTATTCCATAAGACTGAATGACTGATTACTTCTCCGCAAAGTTAAGAGGATACCGCAGTCCTCCAATATTAATGCAGAAAGGAATTCCTTTGTAAAATTTGGATTTCAGATTTCTCTCTTATTTATTACCTCGTTCCACTCAGACATATTACTGTTTTACTAATTACTGTTTTACTATAAATGACGAACATAAATTAGAGGGCTGATATTATTCTTTTTATTATGACATCAGCATGAAGTCTGTTATAGAACGCTTCAACAGGGTAAAACAGGAACGTCGTCAAGTAATGAATCCCGCTTCAGAAGTCAAGGTAAATCGTCTATTATCCCCCGTTTGGAAATGGTTCGTAAATTCTGTTCACAATCTGAACCGTTCATATCATTGTTTCCCCTTGTGGTAAGCCTCTCTCTTAGGCATGCATCACTA
Source organism: Hibiscus mutabilis (assembly GCA_019671005.1). Lineage (NCBI taxonomy): Eukaryota > Viridiplantae > Streptophyta > Magnoliopsida > Malvales > Malvaceae > Hibiscus > Hibiscus mutabilis. The sequence continues at coordinate 52,102,039 of CM033723.1, read as the reverse complement.
ATTTACGAAAAAGCAAGGGAAAATAATAAGGTTGCTTATTGCTGAACTAGACATAATCAAACTAGATATATGAGGGTTTGTAACTGTAGTAAATCACTTTGTATAAGGTTCAAGAAACACCGGCGAAGAATACCAGAAAGAAAGTTATTAATCTCAGCGACAATGTGTAGGTGACAGTACGTGTAGTCGATCAGCGGAAAATCATCTATTTAGTTTTACCAGCTTCCTCCTTAAGGCATTCTTTTCAATCTAAGTGTGGTTTCAAACCTTCTTTAGTAAGATAGTAATGCGAAAGAAAGAGCAGCGGAGAAAGAACCTAGCTTTACTTGGTTTTTTGTCAAGTGAGGCCCCATTGAGAAGGAAAGGACGTAGCAAGACAATGGTAAATTAAATCATGGTTCCTACTTCATGTAGGGTACAAAGAATAGAGCATAAGAATCTGCTTGCAACAAGGCAGGGCCTACAGCTAATGCCATGTAAGTAGTAGCATACTATTTAACAGAAACCTACCAAAATACATATTTTTTAATTGACCCAACAAGATTAAAGAGTAATGCCAACTAAAGCTTGAGGTTATCGGGAAATTGCTAACAGAACTATTTCTAACAACAGTAAAGCATTACATAGTCGCTGACGGAAGTTAGATGAAACAGTGCGAACATGTAAAATAGAACATATCTTTTGGATGAATCACAGAGATTAACAAGGGTACTTAACTGACTTAAGCTCAAGCTTACCAGGTTGACAGCAAGATGTATTACATAAATGGTTCATGGGGCTCCCCTTACAACTTGTGGAGCATAATGCCTTCATTCGAGCACCTGCACCAATAGATGAATGAACGGAATGGAACAGTGTATCCAAGCCAGTCATGGTGCATAGTGAAATGCCTACTCCCTACAGATAAGAGGTAAAATGATGCCACAAAAACAACTCAAGCTTCAGCTACACATAAATCTCAGCTTAAACACGGAGCTTCTAGGACTTCTATACCATGAAGTGTTCAACATAGTGAAAAATGAAATCCAACCAAGTCCATGAGTATATTCCTTTAAACAAAACCATCATAGTATTCCTTGTCAGTAAACCATCAGAACAAAAGCTTTACAAGGCTAAACCCTGGAATCCTGGAAGCCCTCTTAAAGTCTCCATGATAGTATCGAGTCTACCATAGAAATAAATTCCCACCGCATCAGTCATTATTTTCTACCAAATAGCATGAGAAGAAATCACAATCTTTTTTTGAATAGAAGGTACTTGAAGGTTGCAGACAGCAATTTTATCAAACTATTGAAAGTGTTAGAAGAGTAAAAAATCTACAAGTAAATCATCCCCAGTTTAAATTGCAACTTGTATCCTTTGCCCCACTGGGATCCTTGAGTGGTCATATACTCTCAGAAGTCAGAAGTGACTTTACTTCAAGAAGTCAGAAGTCATATATCCCCAGTTTAACCTCCCTTTAGAGTGCAGAGTAACTTGCAATTGTTTTTCTTTCCACTGCATCTGCAGGTTTATGATCAATAAGACTCCAATGCTACTACTGCACAACAACCGTCTTTCCTAACTCTAAGATGCAACTTTCCTATCATACATTCAGCAATATCCACCATTTGCAACCTCAATTAGGTTAGTACACTCGTCCAAGAGGCAATCATTATGTTTAGTAGTTTAGTGTTACTTGATCAAGCATAGCCTATTCAGTTTAAAGTCGAATTAGTGGAGGCTTGAACAACTTCTCAGCAGGATATTCATTTTTCAGATAAATGTCTACACACAAAATTGCATTTTTCACGTGCTTAGTCCATCAGTGGTTGTTTTTTTCTGAAATAGATTAGCATCATTTATCGTGAAACATGCATGGCATCGTGACCTTTGTGAGTCTTATTGGAAGACTAAACACATAGCATACAAATATCGATATTCTTTCGCATCTTCTTTTAAAAATGGTTCAAACAAGGACATTGAATAGATGGTGGAGTGGATCAACAACAGCGTGTGGATAAGTTTCTTCTAGCCGAAGAGCAAATGCTCTGTGTTGCATAAAAAAATGTATTTCCAAGCACACCGGAAGGTGATTGGTCTCAACCAACATCTACCCATGTACCTGGTGAATTAGTGATTTACTCTCAAGCATAAAAGTTAATGCATGTCAATCTTCACATTCAAGAAAATCAAATAGAAAACTTATTGCTAGTGAGGGTTAAATAACAGACATGAGAGAGAGAAGGCATCGATATACAAATGTCAAAAGATGCCAATCAGACACATAGACCCAAGTTCCCAACACTAGCATGAAAACTCTGAAAATTAGACATAAAAATTTGCAATACAAAAATATAGCCAGATCATACCTCTATATCTCCAAATATTATGAAAGGACCATATGTTATCCTCCTTAGAATGCATCAAGGTTGACCACATACTTAAGCATAAACACTAGAAAGGGCCTAAGAGTGGCTTCAATAATTAATTAATGAAGACAAATGACTTTTTCCCCTCTTAGAAATAAACTCCCTCCGATTAACATATGAAGATGTCTCCAATAAGCTATCCATATCAATTTTCTTCTCTTAGTTCCCTTTGGTACATCCCTCACTGCCTAACATAAAATATCATGATAGTAAAAATTTATATTATTTCTCAAGATCCATGTTGATCATTTTTTTCTAATAAATAGGAGAAAAAAAACAATAAAAATCTCCCATCGCATGGAATAAGAGCCCTTACTTTGAAAGGAGTCAATGCGGCTAAAGACAAATGGAAAACCAACAATGTTTCTTTACTTATATAGCACCCTTACTCTATGTTTAGTAAAAACGCCTACATCTTAAGTTTAGAGTATTGAGCCCTTACTTTGAAAAGAGGCAAGATGCTTTATTGAAGTGCTTGCCTAGGAAAAGTCCACCTGATTGAAGTTCTCTTTTAATTTACTTTATTTTCACGTTTTTTCACTATCTTTTCCTTCACAGGCAAGAAACGCGATATTTGGGTACTCAACAACAAAATTAGGACCCCAAGGAAAACATGCAAATGGCCCAACAAAAGAAATTTTTTAATGTTTTGTAGAAAACCGAGCCATCTACATAAACATGCATGATTGCATGCATATCGTACCTTCCTCTCTTCACCTAAGCATTTTTATTACAACCTAGGCAATATACCTTGAAAACATTGCCTTCATCCAGCGAGGCACTTCTACTATGCCTTAAGATATATATACCTTGAAAACATTGCCTTCTAACCATCATAATCTATATGAGATAACTCTAAACCACCAACTCCATTTGAAAGCAAGCATTTAGCAATAGGAATGACTAGGTAAAGCAATAAAAGGTTCTAACTCTAATGGTGAGCTAAAAATAGCACATGTAATTGTTAAATTGTGTCGTAGCACATCTATAATGAATTAGGTTTTCGGACACCTATTACCAATCGGGTTTAGGTTGGATGCTTAACAATTATAAATCTTATCCATTCGATTAAAGAGTTTTGCTTCTTTCATACTTTCCTCCTACCTATCGAACATACCAAACATTGAAGAGAGCACATGGTACAAACAAATATGAACTAAGTCAAAGTAAAAATGTGGTTAGTTCGCAAGGAGAAATAAAAGAAGAGGGGTTTGAATGGAAAGACCGCCAGAAACCATATAGGAGAATGAGATGGTGCAAATTCAAATATTTTACCAAAATCGTAGATATCAAACTCGCCACCAACCATTTTTTTCTCCATAGGGAAATACAAAGAAAACATAGGACACACTAAAATAAAAATGTGATTAGGTTACTTGGGGCCTATATTAAAGTTATCCCTCCACCTATTACCGATTGGTTTTAGGTTGGATACTTAACAATTATAAATCTCAACCATTGGATTAAAGTTTTTCTTCTTCTTTCCTCCTACCTAGCGAACATATCTTACGTTCAAGAAAGCATAGGACACACTAAAGTAAAAATGTGATTACTTAAGAAGGAGAAATAAAAGAAGAGGAACCGAATGGAAAGATTTCCAAAAACAATTATTAGGAGAGAGTGCAAATTTGAGTATTTTACGAAAATTGTAGATATCCAACTCGTTACCGTCCATTTTTCCACTGTAGGGAAATACAAAACAGGGCGAAAATGAGTGGATTTGAATCTTTTTGGTTTCTCAAAATCCAATCCTAGCACATGTAAGGGGGACCACTTATTCGACTAGATCATAAGTTTACTCAATTTTTCAACTTTTCTTGTCGCATTTATTCTATTCTTTTCTTCCTTCCGTCTGTTTTCCTTCCTATGAAACATAATCTTAGAGAAACAAAGGGTTTCTTAACCACTCCACCTAAAAAGCATCCTGGAAAAATGTGGGGTAACACCAAGGTCATCAACCTCACATGAGGTGAAGAGGAACAACACAAAACAATCTGAGGTCCGCTACCACGATAAGCATCCAATCAAAAATCATTTGATGATGGGTTGAAGGACACATCTTTATACTAAGATTGCAGAAAAGCCAGGAAAGAAGAATCTAGCTTACCCTTGTCAAAATCTATATTAAGCTTGCAAATAGCTTCAGTTTGAGTAATGAATCACTTTCACTCTAGTTGCAAAATATGTGAGTCACACAACAAAGTAACTTAAGTTAGTATAATAAATCCAAGTAACTCACAAGTAGATGACATTGTATTTTCATTGAATAAAGAGTAACCTACCAAGTTCCAAGACGTGAACTTCAATTTTTACATCTCTTTTTATATTAGTTTAAGAATACAATGCTTCACTTTCAAGAATGACTTTTACTTATGATTCTTAATAATTTGACTTTGTACTTGATAGATTTGGCAAAAGGAGGTCGCAAGCTTGAGGCAACAACTACAATACTTGCAAGAATACCACAGGTACTAAAAGCCTCCAATTCATCAAACCAAAACATTCTTCAAGAATCTTTGGACTTGTAAATTTAAGGCAAGAAGCTAGGGGCTCCTATAAGTATAAAAACCATGCCTCAATGTTTTTGTAGTAACAAATGCATAAGCTAAATTGTTTCCAAAACTAAGTTTTATGATCATGTTTGCCTATCTTATTGGGAAAGATACAAGGAAGAACAAGGATGAATCCAAGATTAGTATACCAAGGGGACAAATTATCATATATAAAACATAATAAGTATCCACATCACTATAACACATTACAAATGTTCTCTGTGGTTTTTATAGTTTGGAAACTAATGAAAATTTTAAATACCAAATAACATTTTTTTTCTACATGCGTAACCATACAATCATTCACTCAAATTATTTTGAATATAAAGAAGAAAACTATGGACAAGCCCTTTGTTTCTTTGACATTTCTTTCACACAATCACTTGTCTATGTTCTTTTCTATATTGGTTCGCCCTTCATCTTTATTACCGGTTGGTTCAACATTTACTTTTGTTATGTTTTATATTATGTTTTTGGATGGAAAATCAACTGAGGTAGAAGTCATGTTTTTGGCTTACTTTGTGGTGTTTTATGGTTTTTCAAAGCATTGAAGGGTCCAATAACAATAAACTCAAAGTTCATTCAAGTTTTCATATGATAACCTACTATTTTAACGTTGTCAATTTCCATGAGTGAAACATGAACTTTAGCTTTTAAAGCACTATTATAATATAAACAGAGGGTGATTATGACCTTAGTGGGACAATTAGGGTTTGTTTTAACCTATTTTAAATATATATTAATCTTTTAGCAATTGTAGTTTGAAGAAATTGTTGATCAACTGTAGTAGTCTCATTGGTCAAGACAAAATGTCATAAGAGTTTTATTGTCAACTAGCAAATTGAGATTTCTAATTCCTAAAACTACTAAAATATTTTCCTAAACAAATATATAAAAGTTGCCACATTTTGCTTGTAGATAAGCTTTTTTCTTCATGATCATGCCCATCATATGTACACCTAAATCATCTTCTCAACCTATTTGAACACAACTATCCTCAAACTTTAGTATGATCGTGGAAAAGAATAGTCTTTATCAACATAAGAAAAGACCACCTTTAAGGAAAAACTAGAACTCCCAAAACAATCTCCACTTTTCATCAAATGTCTTTGTTGATTTGGGCATCCCATAATACTAATCTATCGTATAATTCAAATAAATAAACCATTGAAACAAGGAAATTTCATGAAATAGATAGCATAAAACAAAAAAGCAAAAGCAACTCTTGCCATGGGGGTATTAGGAAATGTTAGTATATATAGCATGATAGTAGAAACAGCAAAGATCACTTAAAACACTCTTCATAACTATGTTCTTAAAAAGAAAGTCTTGATGGTTGAAAAGAACCTTTTAAAACATGATATAGTGAGATTTTCCATACCATGTGATGAGGAATAGCATAGATAACATTCCACTCTAATGCATTGCAGGCAATTGATGGGAGAAGAACTATCTGGCTTAAGCACCAATGAACTGCAAAACCTGGAGAATCAACTTGAAATGAGTTTGAAAGGTGTCCGTGTGAAAAAGGCATGACACAGTTAGAATAGAATGGAATTTTCACCAATAATATTCAGGATCAAATGATAATATTTATGCAATTACTCATATGCTATTTTTTGCTTGTAGGACCAAGTTCTAACCGACGAAATCAAAGAGCTAAACCATAAGGTTTAATAGAAACTTTTGCTGCATTTTTATTCAAGTGTTCATTGTTTGATGTTTTCTTAATAGGCAATGCTCATTTATTGAATTGCAGGGTCACCTCATTCATCAGGAGAGTCTAGAGCTGCATAAGAAGTTAGACCTCGTGTGCCAAGAAAATACTGAACTTAAAAAGGTACTGCACTAGATAATTTATAATTGATAAACATACTAGTATGCCACAAGTCCCTTGAAATAATCGAGTTATAAGCAAATGGAGATTTACCTCGTGATAGTCCTAAATAGCACAGTTTTTGGGTCTCAGCTTTACGGATCAACGCAAGCAAAAGAAGCTAGCAGAAGCTCCCACACAAATTATACTTTCAACAAAGGATATGACATGCATGCACTTGTTCATCTCCAGTTAAGCCAGCCCCTACCTCCTAAGAATGATGTACCAGAAAAATCAATTACGTTAGGGTAATTCTTCCACTCAATACAGTTTTAAAAGCTACAGCAAACAGAAGCCAAGTAAGAAAAGCATATTCTTTCAATATCAATCCTAAAAGTAACTTCTCAAATTTCCCACAGATTACAACTACAATAACAAGCTGGCCGGACAACTATGGATGGGCATCACCAGCACCATCTCGACAATCAGCCCACGGTAAAAATTAAAGCTTCTACCAGTGGCCTTCACGCTCTGGCAATTAGATATAGTACGTTCAGCATATAAAAAGAAAATTATATTAAATATGCAATGAAACAAATTCTAGGGTTCCATAATGAACAGAGCGCGTTATCTGATGTAAATTTACGAAACAATTAGAATGCACTGTTTGTGTCTGATGTTTCTCTTCAGTCAGCTGCCTTGTGAACTTATTATGTTCGACGGTATTAATTTACTGATTGCAAATTGCAATTGTACTTGTGTTATCCAATAAAAACAATTTCTCACATGTGCTTTCGTTTCTTCTAATAGCTTCACATCATTGATATATGTATATATGTATATAAACTTAAAGCTGAAAAAAAGGAGACTCGGGGAGGATCAAATGAATTACTGAGATATAACGTGGGAAATCCATTGCACTACTAAATGCATGCTAAAATAATTAGCAACTACTGTAGACAGGCCAAAAGCTTTATAAGCACGCTACCTTAAACAGATAGTCACCATTTCACCAGAATACTCCATTCCCCTTATTGCCTCTTCAAAAGTAATTGTATTGTCTGAAGTGGGGGAAAAATAGGGTTATATTTCGATACACAGGCTATGTAAAAAACATTTACACAACCCTTCATATTTAAGCTATAAAATCTAAAACCTAAATCCCTAACACACTAAAATCTAAACATTAAACCCTTAACTCTAAACTATAAATTCTAACCATAAACCTTAAATTCTACACCCTACAACCTAAACCTTAAAATTGAAAGGCTAAAGTTTACACAAGTTCGTGTATCACAGTATTTTCCAAAAAATATAACAGTCAACTACAGATCATGCATGCATTTAAGATAAAAGAAAACAATCACACCACTTCTTAAAATCAGTAGCAGGAGTAAAACTACAGGGAACTAGTACGTCTGGGAAAAAAGTTTTAACCATACATTTAGAAAATTTTCAACATCATAACTGTTGAAAATAGAAACACGACAGTAGAGAAAAATCTCTATCAGAATATTTTTTAATCGTCTCAATTATTTACATAGGCAGAATCCTGTTTTAAAGGCTTAGTACAGTAGAGAAAAACATTTACACAACCCTTCATATTTAAGCTATAAAATCTAAAACCTAAATCCCTAACACCCTAAAATCTAAACATTAAACCCTTAACTCTAAACTATAAATTCTAACTATAAACCTTAAATTCTACACCCTACAACCTAAACCTTAAAATTGAAAGGCTAAAGTTTACACAAGCTCGTGTATCACAGTATTTTCCAAAAAATATAACAGTCAACTAAGATCATGCATGCATTTAAGATAAAAGAAAACAATCACACCACTTCTTAAAATCAGTAGCAGGAGTAGAACTACAGGGAACTAGTACGTCTGGGAAAAAAGTTTTAACCATACATTTAGAAAATTTTCAACATCATAACTGTTGAAAATAGAAACACGACAGTAGAGAAAAATCTCTATCAGAATATTTTTTAGTCGTCTCAATTATTTACATAGGCAGAATCCTATTTTAAAGGCTTAGTACAGGAGTTCTAGTTAAATTAGGCTACCTCTAGAGTTATCATTTTATCTCTAATTAAGATAAGGTTCCTATACAATTAAACTTCTGATTAGAATAAAATTTAGAGCAGTAAAACTAAGTATTTACACTGTTCCAACCTACACTTCCCTTCAAGTTGGTGAGTATATATTATATACTCCTAGCTTGGATGTAAAATTATCGAAGGTCACTCTTGGTAGTGCCTTGGTTAGAACATTAGCTAGCTGACCTGTTGTAGGGATATAATGCAGCCTCACAATTCCGTTGTTAACTTTCTCATAGATAAAATGCCCATCAATTTCAACATGTTTAGTTCGGTCATGTTGAACTGGGTTCTTGGCAATACTCATTGCGAATTGGCTGTCACTGAATAGTTCGAAGTTTTGACTCATCCAATTCAAGTTCCGTGAAAAGCTTCTTCAACCACATCCCCTCACAAATTCAAGTTCACTGAATAGCTCTGAACTCATACTCAGCACTGCTGCGAGAAACAACAGTTTGCTTTTTACTTCTCCAAGTCGCTAGATTTCCTCATACAAAGGAGCAGTAGCCACTTGTAGATTTTTCTTGAAAATCAGACCAAAACCAGGCGTGAATTTTAGGTACCTCAGGATCCTGTTGACTGCCTCTAGGTGCTCCTCTCTCGGATCACTCATGTACTGGCTCACTATCCCTACTGAGTATGCAATATCTGGCCGAGTGAGTGAGAGATAAATTAACTTCCCAACAAGTCTCTGATACGATTCCTTACTCACTGGACTTCCCAACTCACCTTGTTTCATCTTTAAGTTTGGATCCATTAGAGTATCTGCTGGTTTGCATCCCAGTTTCCGAGTAAATCCAGAATATATTTTCTCTGATTGATGACTATTCCTTCTGAGGACCTAGCAACTTCCATTCCAAAAAATACCTTAGACTTCCAAGATCTTTCGTCTCAAATTCCCTTGCTAAGAATGCATTTAATCTCTTAATTTCTTCTGCATTATCACCAGTGATAATTATATCATCAACACACACAATTAAAAACGTTTTCTTACCATCTGGTGTAATATTTTTGAACACAATGTGGTCTGCCTGACATTGTATGTACCCATTCTTCATAACAGCTTTGGCAAACCTGTCTAACCACGCCATTAGGGAGTGTTTCAAGCCATACAAGGATTTATTCAGTTTGCACACCTTCTGGTTTGTTGAGTGATCTTCAAAACCTGGTGGGACTTGCATATACACTTCCTCTTCAAGGTTCCCATTTAAAAATGCATTCTTTATGTCTAATTGATGCAATTTCCAGTCCTCATTAACAGCTAATGACAGTAGTACTCTAATAGTGTTTAACTTAGCTATAGGGGCAAACGTCTCCTGATAGTCTATCCCATAAGATTGGGTAAACCCTTTGGCCGCCAGTCGAGCTTTGAATCTTTCTATGCTCCCATCTGAGTGGTGTTTTACTGTAAAGACCCACTTGCAGCCAACCACCTTCTTTCCTTTTCGCAACTCAGTCAAGCTCCATGTATTGTTTGTTTGAAGTGCTTTAATCTCTTCTTCAACAGCCTTTTTCCATTCAAGAATTTCAAGTGCCTCCTTCACTGTTTGAGGGATCTTTACACTGTCTGCCTTGACTGTAAAAGCTTTAAAATCAGTCATTAGTTTCCCATAGGCAATAAATCTCTCAATAGGATGGCTAGTACATTTTCTTATTCCCTTCCTTTGGGCAATAAGGAGATCATCTGTATTAATAGAGGGAGCAGAAACTTGAGAAATATCATTACCTTCCTCTTCCTCCAAGGCAGTAGGATTCAGATCTAGTTCTCGGCAAATATCATGCTGAATAATGGACTCTGTAACAGGTCTTTTTCTCCTTTTATAAACACTGAGTTGTTTACCTTCAAGTTGCGAAGTCAAGGTTTTTTAGGAGTGTTTGGCACAATTTTAGTTGTTGGAATAGTAAAAGTGTGACTGCTGGGAGTTTTAGGATTAGGCAAGGGTGTGTTTAATTGATCAACAAGGGTAGTAGGCTGTTCCAAAGAAGTTTAGTCATGAACCACATTAAAAATAGGTTGAGAGGGTGAGGGAGACGAGGACTGAACAGTTTGTAAAGGCTGAAACTCCATAATACTCTCCCCCTAAATTTCAGTTTGTAAAGGCTGAAATTTCATAATACTCTCCCCCTAAATTTCAATTTGTAAAGGCTGAAAATATGGCTTATGTTCAATGAAAGTGACATCAAGAGAGGTATAAAATTTTCGGGTAAAAGGTAACATTTATAGCCCTTCTGACTCGAGGAGTATCCAAGAAACATACACTTTAGGGACCTAGGATCAAGTTTACCTCTCCCAGGACTATGCACATGACCAAAAACTGTGCATCCAAAAACTCTAAAAGGAAGGTTAGAAGATAAAGGTTTAAAATGTGGAAAACGAGCAAGAAGAACAACCCTAGGAACTTTGAACTTAATAGTTTTACTAGGCATCCAATTCACCAAGTATGTAGCAGTAAGGAGAACATCCCCCAAAATTGTTTAGGTGCACGAGCAGAAAAAAGTAGGGATCGAGTAACTTGTAATAAATGTCTATTTTTTCTCTCAGCTACCCCAGTCTGTTGAGGAAAATTAACACGAGAAATAATATGGTAAATGCCTTTTTCTTTAAAGTAAGAACCCAGGGTCTTAGTAAGGTACTCACTTCCATTATCACTTTTTAGGATTTTAATTTTTCCCTCAAATTGAGTTTCTACCATCTCATGGAAGGTTTTAAAGATATTTTCAGCCTCAGATTTTTCTTTCATTAGGTAAGTCCATGTTGTCCTCGAATGATCATCAATAAATGAAATAAACCATCTTGACCCAGATATATTTTTGACTTTAGAAGGGCCCCAAATGTCACTATGGATGATTGAGAATGGTGCAGAAGGTTTGAATGTAGATGGGGCAAAATTTTGTCTTGTGTGCTTAGCAAATTGGCAGATATGGCAAGTATACGAGGATGGAGTTTTATGGAGAAATAATTTAGGAAACAATCTTGCAAGATAATGAAAATTCGGATGTCCTAACCTAAAATGCCAAAGCATTAATTCATTAGAAAACAAAGAATTAGGAGAAAAATCAGATTGAAAGCAACTTGAAATAACTTGTTTACGAGGAGAGTACCCATCAAGGATGTAGAGTCCATTATGCAGCGTAGCCCTGCCAATCACAATCCCGAGTCCTGTGCCTGAAATTCACAACCATGCTTCCCAAAGTCAGCTTTGCATTTCAAAACACTTACAATCCTACTAACAGATAACAGATTACATGCAAGATTTGGCACATAAAGCACATTAGATAACACTAGTGTTGCATTTATTCTGATTGAACCACTTCCTTCAACAATCGAAAGAGACCCGTCTACTGTTTTGATAGTAGATGCAAATTGCATTTCCTCGAAGGTATGAAAAAGTCGAAGGTTTCCTGTCATATGGTCAGATGCACCAAAATTCACTATCCAACAAGAAGCATGGAATGCAGCGAAACTGGAATTACTACCTTCAATGGCAGTGAAAGACGAGGAGGTAATGGAAGAAGGAGAATTTTCTGAGAAATTGAAAACAGAGGTACGAGGGCTAGGTTGAGAACTGATTTCAGAAGAATCAGATGCTCGAGGAACATCAGAACTGCCTGGTGCGACCATGGTTTTAGAAATAGAGAAAAGATCGAAGGTTTTGTTTCGAGAATGAAGGATCAAACCTAAACTGATACCATGTTGAAAATAGAAACACGACAGTAGAGAAAAATCTCTATCAGAATATTTTTTGGTCATCTCAATCATTTACATAGGCAGAATCCTGTTTTAAAGGCTTAGTACAGGAGTTCTAGTTAAATTAGGCTACCTCTAGAGTTATCACTTTATCTCTAATTAAGATAAGGTTCCTATACAATTAAACTTCTGATTAGAATAAAATTTACATCAGTAAAACTACGTATTTACACTGTTCCAACCTACAATAACATTCTCAATGGAATATGATCTACAAGAATGTGGATATTCGAGAAATTTTTGAAACTCATTCCATAGTAGTCCTAATTATTTCCCAACAGCCAGGAAAATAATAGTTCTCTAATGCTCGGCGCAGCGACGGCCTTTGCTAATGACACAAAAAAAGACACAAATCTCATTACCTTAGTAACTTTCAATAATTTAAGTTATCAACATCCATTTCCTGAATACAATGCATGTTAGGAAAATAGAGAAACGGTAGTTATAAGAGCAAGAATTGGAATGTTGGAGGGCAGGAAGTCAGGTCCTTCACAGCATTAAAGTAAGCAATATTTTTCTCATAATCTTGAACTGCAACTTGGATCTTAGTAATAAATCACATGGGTTTATTGCAGTATAAACATATTAATTCAGCTCATATAGTGAGGAGAAAATTTAAACAATACTCATGCCCATTGTCGGCTGCATTAAATGCACAAGAATATGATCTGCCAACATAATTATCAGTCACAAGAGAAGAAAAATTCTTCCCAATGGTAAGGTTGTCAATTCAATCAAACAAGTGTTAATTTTCCTTATATCATACAATGGTAATTATTGCCATCTACAAATGCTCATCCATTCAACATGTCATCTTCGACTGAAAGCAGAGTGAACTTAGCATGTTCTTGCTTTCAATTAGAATATTGGTAGATCATTATTGACCTTACAAAATTAGTTTTCAACCATTAAGTGTCATAAGATATTCAACTTAATTTAATGAATAATCTAATGAGAAAAACTAAAAAACTCCATACACCCGAATTTCCAGAGGATGTAATCTACTTAATTCACTAAGTTTTTAGAAGGTTTAGCTTCAGACGTCCACACCAGGTTTTCCCTTTATAATGACTATACCTCTAAGCTAAGGAATAGACAAATAGGGGACAAGGTGGAGTGAGAATTGTAGAGTTCCTATTTTAGCTAACCATGAAGTTAATTTTAAAACACAAAAGCGGTACATGAATGAAAGAAGATAAATAGGATGAAAAGTATATTCAACTTCAGGAAGAAAAATATCCATTATACACATATATATGTATAAAAAAACTAAAATATATGAAACATTCACCCTTAAGAATTCCGGTATAGTTGTAACTCTCTCTTTCCTAGCAGTCCTATATTGGACAATTCAAAGATTTCATGAATGTCGAGGGCTGTCCAAGTAAAAAATTAAGAATATTGAATGTGTTTGTCAAAGAAACACGCTTTTTCTAACACCACCTGAACCCCGAGCATAAAGAATGCATACCTGTATAATTGCCAACACGTACCAATGGAGAATAGGAAAATTTTATTAACAGACATACCATTAAGGCTTAGGAATTTACTTCAGGGCCACTCTGACTGCTAGCGATACTTCACCTAAGAACCCAAAAGACATATCAAAGAAGAAAATAACAATTACTAATTGCTTAACTTGAATATAAAAAAAATAGCAAATAGCTACTGACGGCATAACATAAAGTTAAATTGATCAAACTATGGTAATGTTCCACCATAAAAGTTTACAAACCAAAAAAAAAAAAAGAATCCGTCAATACAAATCTATTACCCCTCCACATGAAGCAAGAACACTATGATATTTAAACATAACTCGCCAAACCAAAAAAACATAAATAGCATCATTTTCCTTGGACTGGAATCTTATGAGTAGCAATTTCAATGATAACCCCATCTTTTTGTAATTTTCAAGATGATACTTCGATTCAAAATATTTCAAAGAAAAAGGTCTAGAAAGAAATATTTAACGCATTAATATACACTAGAAACTCGATTAACAATTACAAAGATTGACAATGCACATTATACCATTTTTGTAACTTAAATGATGGCACTCCAATTCAAAATAATTCAAAGAACAAGCTCAAGAAAGCAACATTTAACACATCAATATAGGTTAAAATAAAAAATAACAAAGATTGACGGTGCAAATAGTAACATTGTAGAAACCTGATTAGAATAGTTCTAATGCAATAAGGCTAACAAACAACAATATAAATCAATTTGGCCACATGTATCCCAGATAGAAGGCTTGACAGCAATTCCCTTAGATGAATTTTTTTCATTTGCAAACATAATCAATATCCTTGCACTCTTTCTTTTCGTTAATCCAAGAATGCTTTTGCTAATTCCAACTCATTTCATCATATCATACAACCACTTGACAAATTAACCATACAACAAAACCATGTATTTTTAATGGAGGAAAGCCCTAATTCACTGCGAAATTCTAAAGGCTAAGGCCAATGGCCAAAATCCAAAAAATTCATCCATCAAAGTCAAAAAAAATGAAAACTCTGTATTGATGATTTTAGTTTGTCGGTTGCAATTTCAGTGTTGGGGGAGGGTGGAAGACATAGTGGAGACTGTGGAGTATATAGAATTATAGATGTTAGTACTCTTCCGAAAAAGGATTACAATAGGGAAAATACAGCAAAACAATAGCAAACTGAAAGTCATGAGATTGCAATAACATGTAATTTCATATTATGCACGATTAAGAGATGAAAACATGTCAAACTCACAACAACTATAGACGAAGAAAATCAAACAACATAGACGATCAAAGTACACGTGAACTTGTACCTTTAAAGAAAAGCAGCAGCAAACCAAATTATGACATGAACTAAAACTTACATTTAACGAGATGCGAAGAAACACAAAAGCAAAAAAATAATAATAATAATAAATAAGCACTTTCACAAATGATAAGCTTCTAAAGCTTTGACCTAATTCCAATTCTTAAAACATTAGAAAACTATACATCAAGTAACGGAATAATCAAATGAAAACAATAAGAAAAGGAGAAAAAAAAACTAAACGTACAGAGTCAAAAGAAAGAGTAAAGCCTACAGTCATTAACATGCAGCGACATCGCCATGAAAGCTCTCAAGGGAAAGCATCTGCAAGGACGAAACTGAAAAAAAAAACGCAAAATCATCATCAAGGCGAAGACGAAAACAACGAAGAAAACAGTGGGAAAAGGAGATATAGATCTGGTTTTTGAACCAAAATCGAAAGGTACTGTACGCCTGGATTATCAAATTCGTCGTAATGTAGAGAGAGAAGAAAATATCTTCGCCAACTTACACGAATGAAGAATCCTTTTATGCAAACATGGAAAATCCTTTTATATTCTCTGCACACATAATTAGTTGAAATGTGTGCACTTGGACAGCTGTCGCTTCTTTAATTTCCCAGATTATATTAAAATACACACAAAAGAAAGTAAATTCCACTAGATCATACAACTATTAAGTTGTGTTTTTTTATTAAATTTGAGTTATTATTTAGATTTTATTTCGACAAATATATTTATTAAATTTGAGTTATTATTTAGATTTTATTTCGAAAAAAATATTTTTTTTTATTTTTTAAACGGTCTGAATTGATTATGATGTTTTTTTTATTTCGATCGATTTCTTACTTTTCAACACTTTAATAATGTATATACACTTTACAACTATTTCAAAAAATACACTTTGTAAATAAAATTGATTGAATTTGAATCTATTAAGATGGACATCTTTTTCACTATAACCACTTAGTAATATTTTTATGGATTATATTTAAAGATATATATATATAATTTCATATATTATTAATAGGATAATTATTTGATACACTGGCGGTGAAAACTAAAAGTTTTTATAAGCGCCTTAATTTTAATGTTTAGGGACTTAATTTAGGGTATAGGGTTTAGAGGTTTAGGTTTAGTAGTGTAGAATTTAGGGGTTGTGGATAGAATTTAAGGTTTATGGTTTAAAACCTAAATCCTCAACACATTACACTAAAACCTAACATCTAGACCCTAACCCCTAAATTATAACCTTTGCCTCTAAATTCTATACCCCTACCCCTAAACCTTATAGCCTAAACTAAGTCCCTAAACCCTGAAATTAAGGCGCTTATGGAAACTAAAAGTTTCCACCGCCAGTGTATTGAATATAAATCCTTATCAATAAATTATAAGCTATTGTGTTACTAGTAAATAAAATAAAAATAATTAAAGGGCATATAAATAAATAGGATTCAATTTTTTTGAACAAAAATAAGTGTTACTAAATTTGTTTGAACATGATTAAAAGTCAAATTTTTAAACAGAATCTTTAGATCATTTTTTAAGTAATACAAAACTAAAATGTAATATTAAAGATACAAACATAGAATTTATTAAGTTAGGACATTTGTTATCGTGGAGGACAGGGGCGGATCTGGGCCTAGGCCTACCTAGGCCATGGCCCATCCTATGCCCAGAAAAAGTTATATATTCTATATATAATATTAATATATATTAGGTTTTGAATAAGTAAGAATAAAAGTAATGGCCCAATATAGAAATCTAGTTTAGTTTTTAAATCTTGAATTAGCCTTACAAATAAAATTCAATATTCTATATATAATATTGATGTATATTGCGTTGTGGATAAGTAAGAATAAAAGTAATAGTTCAATATAAAAATCTAGTTTAATTTTTAAGTCTTGAATTAGCCTAAGAAATAAAATTCAAGTAAAATAAAAGATAAAAATAGAAAAAATATAATTGTTTATATTTTCATTACATTTTATAAATATTGTATAAATTTTAATAAAAATAATTTAAACATATTTTTGTTACTAATTAATTAAACATTTTAAAATAATTTCTCCAAGCATTGTTGGGATTCATCCTAGTATATAGTGACCATAAAATACAAACAACAAAACATAATTAAAATTAAGATCAAAATTAATTTTTTTAAAAAAAATTAGTAAAAGCCTATAAGTCATCTCCTATATTTTTAGAAAAAAAAAGATAAATTAAAAGAGAAAAAATATAATATATTTTCAATTATTTTTGTTGAAACTTGAGAAAAACTAATTTTAAATAAATAAATTTAAATCCACATTTTTATTACTTATATTTTAAAAAAAATTAATTAAGTTATAGATAAAAATTTATTGTTTTTAGGAAATATTTTGATTTTATTGAAATAAAGATATAGATAATAAAATAAATTTAAAATTATTGACGAATGAAATTTTTAAAATTTTAAAACCACATATGAGTTATATTAGATAATTTTTTACTATTATTTATATCGGCCCATCTAATGATGATTTTCTAGATTCGCCACTGGTGAAAGAAGAATTCGTCGTGTGACCCTGACCAAATATTATATTATGAATTCTCTATGTCTCATTAAAAAATAATAAACACAAAGAACTCGTCAGAAACACATGATGAGTTCCTCTTCACTGTAACAAATATTCTAGTTTATCCTTAATATTATATTTTAATTGCATTATTTCTCAGACTATTTACTTAAATAATGTTGTTAGAAAAGGATATTTGTTGAAATAGAGTGCTTCATTGATTATTTGTTCATCTAAGGATAAAACTTCAGTAACCAATGAAGATTCCTTTGAGGATGTAACCAAGTACGAGTTTTCTACCAAAGTTTTCAAGTAGAGCCAACGACTTTTCCCAAAATCGTCGTCTAGGGAATTCGACTTTTTTTAAAATTGTCGTACAGTGTTGACGAATTTTTAAACTTGCCGAGAAAAAAAGACGACTTTACTCTAATATTAAAGCAATATTTTTAATTCAGCAAGTAACCTCAAGCACTCTATTTCACCATTTTTTCAATATCATTATTCATTTTTCCAAACAAGGAAACCTTATTTCCCCCAAAAAAAACTATATGGGAACATTATGTTTTAAACCTTCAAATAAATTTCTTTCCTCTCGTTAACTTGAGGCCATATGTCGGAGGTGTTTGTCCAAGTTCCTTCTCCTTCCTTCTGACAACGGATGAGTATATTCAGTGCAGTGGCTGTTTGGAAAAGAAAAGTTTATTTTGAATAATATCTTACATGACACTGAAAATCATGTTGAAACCTTATGGTTTCAACTATACCTTTTTCTATATATATTCCTTGCTAATTCTATGGTGTGCAACACTTGAAAGATTCTAACAGAGAAGTGAACTCATTAGTTCACCGGACAGCCATCGACCATTATTCCCTTGGCCGTCGGACATGTTGCTAAGTCACAATGTTCACCTCCAGTGCCCCACCATTTCACACTTCTGTCCTCTATCCCCACCGAAAAGTACAACAGTATTGCCATGTAAGCTACCCCGGCGTCTAGAGCTGCCGATAGAATGTAATTGTACCTCTGCCACCACTCCTTCCGATAACGGAACACGAAGAAGTTGAAAATGGTTCCGACTAGAATCCAGGAGTTGTAGTTTACGGCTGTTGCTGCTGGCATCAACCCTGTTGCTCCTAGAAGAACAGGAAGGTTAATTAAAGGAATCCAAGTTTGTTTGGGAAATGTCTTGTGCAAGAGCCAAACGATGACGGGTCCTAATGCTCCTCCCACGAAGAACCAATTCATCGATGGATAGTTTCCTAGAGATCCGAAGATCCGCTTCGGACCGACCAAGCCCCATATGACCGATGCGTCGAAGAAGACTCGATCGCCGGGGCATGTCCAGGGACTGTCTGCAGGAAGGAGATCATCCTGGCATATGTTCTCTATAGAGTTCAGCAACCACCATGCCACTGCAACGTTGATGGTTCCGGCTAGAATGGTTCCTATGAACTAGATAAGCGGATTGAATTGCAACATAATAAACTGCATCGGACACTATGCACTTAGAAAGAACACGAGAAAACGACGAAAAAAATGCATTTACTAGATCATAGATGGAAGAAAAAGTGCCTGAACTAAGAACATGGATCTTGGAGGTATCTTCATGTAGTGTCCTAGCTTGAAATCATTGAAGAAGGAGACTGCTTGAGCCATGCTCATATAACCATGGGTTTTGAAGCACACATTCGCAATCGGCCTTCCGGGATATATGAGATCCATGACATACTCTGTTATAATGTTCAACCCCGGTGTCTGCATGATGAATGATATCAGTAACTAAAATAGCTGATTCTCTAACTATTTTAAGTGGAATTTTATGTATTTATTTTTCATTTTCTGGATGGATTGATTTACCTGGTTTGTTGTGTCAGTTATAATACTAATTGGAAGAGTGAAGACAAAGGCCATTGCACCAGCAAAGAGGAGTCCTCACCATGGCATCTGTACCTGGTCATTCAAGAAGATGCAGAGCGCCAGTGATGCTACAAATGTCGCGGCGAGCAGAGCGTAGAACTATCAAGAAGGTATGTCCTTGTATCTTTTCGTCAACCTCGTGTGAATATCCTCCTTTCCCGTGTACGAAGCTCGATATCGATCGTATATCTCCCTGTTGATAACAGTTTGACAATGGGATTATCATTGAGTTCAGTTATATACACTTAAAAATAAAGTACTATCACCTGAACAAGCATCAAAGAAGGATGAGTATAAATTTACCTTCCATAGAAGAGGGCCACGTGTGTTATCGTCGATGCAATCGTGGCAAACCCGAATCCGTAAGTGAGGGCGAAGAACGTGCTTAGATTGATTCGACCCTGCTCTTCATACTTAGCTAAATCGATCTCAAACTTGTCATTAACGATTGCCGTTATGTTGTACTTTTGACCTTTGGCTGTAAACAAGTGAGAGGAGAATATGGGGAATCTACGAGCATTGTACAAATCTAGTCCCCAATAAGCTACAGGAATCGCTATGTAAAGTATCAATACATAGCCTACAAAAATGTTTACAATGGCAAAGAAAGGACTGATGAGCGGACTGAACAAGAAAGATGCCACGGTAGACCAATCGAGTGTTACGGCTCCTAGTCCGAGTCCCCTAAGACCCGAACCGAGTTGCTGGGCAGTAACCGACTTGGAGAAAATCCAGCAGACCCATGAGATGCTGGTAAGAGTTGTGAAGAGGTAACCCGGGACAATGTACCATAAGAAGCTGCAACTTAGTACAATGAGGAAGAACTTTGCCCTTGACATTTGTCGATCGTTTTTATCATCTTTCTCATGCAAAGCCCTGCAATTCAGATCGAAGAATTTACAATTCAAGGTACTGCTACCATTTTGCTTGGATTATGCTTTCTTTTTTTCATAGCATGATTGGATTTAAACATCATGAAGTGCACTGGCTAATGGTGAACTAGACATGTATGGCAGTATGAAACTGTTGCATATCATGATGAACTAAACATGGATGGCAAAAAATTTATGAACTCAACCGGTTCCGGTTTGCCCCGACCTTATAAGAGTCTTTTTTTTTTCAGAGGGAAAAAAATCAGATTTTGCAACAGAATGTCAGTTTTTCATTAAATTTTCGGATTGGATTTAGGTAAACAGTTTGTCTTGTTTTATATTTATTAAGATGGTTCTCTTTTAATTGTGTAACTATTTTATGTTTTTAATTATAATTTCATAATTTTATAATATTTTACAATATGTATTTTAATTAGAGAAAAACTTTGATACACAGGCAGTGTAAACTTTAGTTTACACGTGCCTTTTAATTTTAGGGGTTAGGGTTTTAGTTTAGGGTTTAGGGGTTAGGTTGTATAGTTTAGAATTTAAGGTTAGTGTTTAAAATTTAGTGCATAGGGTTTAAGGTTTAGGGTTTAGTTTTTTAGGGTTAGGGTTAGGAATTTAGGATTTGAGTTTTTATAGTGTAAATACACATGTACACAAGTTTGTGTAAAATTAATTTTACACAGCATATGTATCAAAGTTTTACCCATTTTAATTATATAAATATTTTCTATATATTTCGGAATAACTTCTTAATTTATTAGATTTATCACTTGGTTTAATTTTACAAAATTAATATATTATAAAGATTATTTAAAAGTTTCGGCTTGATCTGTGTCAAAGGTAAAAATTTAAATAAAATTAGATAAGGTGAGGTTGGAGCTAGGGGTGAGAATTGAGTGGGAAATATCCGAAAATTATGGGGATCTGAACTAATGGGATGGGAAATAATCAAAATCTTCAATTATGGGGACGAGGACGGGAAAGTTTTATTACCGAAGCTCATATTGGGATAGAGACGGAGATTGCTATATCCAAACCGTGGGGATAACCGAACCATAACAGTATAAATAACCCTGAGAATCCCAAAAATATCCGCAATGATCCCAATATTATATAAAATTTTCAAAAAATATATACTTATTTATCTATATACCCTTAATATATATCTTAATAAAAAAACTCTAACTATATTATTATTACTTCAACTTTCTCTCAAGCCTAGCCACACTCAAGTTTTTTAACATGTTTCTTAGTTTTTATATATAAGCTAAAACCCTCGTCTAAATCTTCCCCAACACAACACCCTTCCAATCTTCATCATCTCGTAACTGTTTGTAATCAAAGTATTCAAACTTTATATTTTGAACTGAATTGGCAATTTATTTTGGTCACTAAAATAATAATTTTGTTTAATATTTTTGGATGATAATTCTCCAAAACCGCAAAAAATCGTAGGAAAATGGTATGGGGACAAAAAAATCTTTAAAATATTTAATGAAATTCTTTAAAACTATTACCGCAAGTGTTGAGGACAAAATAAAAAATACAAAACCATCCTCTCCCCACCTAATTTCCACCCCTAGTTGGAGCTATATATCAACCATTGCTGATTGCCATTTTTGACGTACTTCCGTTGTGTGTGACTATAAAAATGTACACGACTGAATAAAAAACAGGCTTCTTCATTTTTCTCCTTTCAGCTCACGTACAATTTGGTCAAAATTCAAAGAAAACGAATTGTTTTGTCGGGGCATTTGTAGTTTTGTACTGGTTGAGTCCAGCTGGTAGGATTCCTTCAGTTGACTAGAGTTGCAAAGACTTATCGAATTATTCATTGTGCTCGAATTAGTATGGTTTTAGATGAGATATTTTTCAAGATTATTACTCGGTAATAGGAATTTAGTGTTTTAGTATTTTTAAGTAATGAATGAATTTTTAGGACAGTTATAAATTAAACC
Organism: Hibiscus mutabilis; assembly: GCA_019671005.1. Lineage (NCBI taxonomy): Eukaryota > Viridiplantae > Streptophyta > Magnoliopsida > Malvales > Malvaceae > Hibiscus > Hibiscus mutabilis. The sequence goes on along the minus strand of CM033723.1, from coordinate 52,079,298 downwards.
CACTTTTGTTTTTTTTAATATTTTAATATAATTATATGATAATATATATTCTTTAATTTTAATTTTTTTTAAATATACACATTACAGACAAATTGTTTGAACTATGATTCCTTAACAAACCCACTCTTGCTTTGGTTTTGAGCAAATGGAGTGAAAAAATGATGGACCAACTTACGCCTAAGAAACCCACTTTTGCCTATCTATCTATACATGTTTGTATTGGTATGATTATATAATAATATACATTCTTTAATCTTAATCCTTTAAAAAATAAACATTATAAAAAAAACCCTTACTTCTGCTTTGGTTTTGAGCAAATGGGGTGAGAAAATGATGGACCAGCTCACGCCTAGGAGACGCCGCAAGAAAGGGACATGACATTATGTGTGGTATGACCCATTGACTATCTCCATCGGGGAGACCATTCACTCAAATTCTATACGTCTCTATGTTATTCATAAATATTTTTAATTGATATCACGAGTTAATTACATATTGATTTAATAAAAATATTTAAAAATAATTAATTTTAATAAAATGATATTTATGTTTTTAATAGTTTTGTAATTCATTCTGAAAATTAAATAATTGAAATAAATTTCAAAATGAATGAGTGATAAAGTTGGGATATTTAAGATTTTTCAGGGTATGGGTCCAAATCCAATTCATTCTAAAGCAAGCAGCGTATTCATAAGGCTCTTTCTTCCGTGTGGCTAACTATTATAGAGTTGATTTTTGCACACACACCGTATGAAACCAAACATGATTGATAAACTAAAAGACAAAAGGCAGAAGCAAGTTGGAAAACTCGGCAATCCAATGATTCTATATTAGAAAAAATGCCTTGAATATTGAACCCCACCCAATTGGGGTATTTTCCCACCACTATTTCAGCCATTATCCCTGCAGATTACCTAATGTTTGTTTTATTTCAGCCATTATCCGTAGTCGGAATGATTCTTTGTTTTGAGAACTGAATAGAAATGTTTTAAAAAATTAAGGACTAATTCAGAATTTTACCTTTAGTTAAAAAAGGTACAATTAAACTAACCTGAAAAGTGAGACTTGAACCAAGGTGCTCGGCCACCACATGTGTGCTGGGTCCACCACATACTTCCTCAGCAGCCCAGCCCAGGCATATCCTAGTACCTGCACTACCCGCTGCCACCCACCACCACAAACATTAGCAACAGGCACTTTAATCTTTATTCAATACAACAAGGATTATCCAACTAATTAATATATTAACAAGCAAAGCTATGAACTGTAACAATCTAAACACCAATTGGACTAATATTTTTTTTTCCTTTTCCTCCAAGCACTTGGGAATTTACTTTTATTGCATTTAAAAATCAGTCAAATCAAATCAAATCTTAATTTATTATTTGACCTTGAATTAAATAAAGCCACAGAAGAATCAAGTTTGAGTACTTTTTCTTGGACGAGGAGCAAAGCTTAGCTTAGTTATATCTTTTTACCTGAGTGGTGATAATGAAGAAGCCACCTGGCGAAAAACGAAATGCTCCCGCCGTAAAAAGTTTTGATAATGTTAACTATACCAACTGCATAAACCGACCCGTTTCAGAAAGCACTACCCGCATTTGCGAATATGCAAATGAGAACCTGCTCTTTCATGTTGAACGGACCAGGGTTCAAAGAAAACCGTTTCGACCCGAAACCCGGAATTCCGAACTGGGGCTTTGGGCAAAACGGAAGCCATGAGAAGAATTGGTTGAGGAAAGAGAGGAGAGCACAAGAGAGTAAGCCTAGGAACCACATCCGGAAGGTCCGTACGGGTAAAGTCGGGTCGTCGGTGTTGGTCACGGTTAGTCGGACTTGTTCGATTGGGGAGATATCGACGCCGTGGTCTCCGTCGCTGCCGGTGGTTACATGTTTTTCAGGGTCTGAAGATTTAGGGGCTTGTAGTTCAATGGAACTCATTGTAGAGCTTGGAAATGAGAATCGAAAGAATATTGGGGAATTCTTAAAAAAAGCGGTTGTATTTATTAATGAAATATTAAGATTAATAAAGATGAAGAATTATTGGGTGTTACTGCTTGGGAAGCTGGGTATAGGCGTATCGTTCTCGAAGTTGATAGTCTTGAGGCTTGTCAAATTTTACGTGTTGAGGTTCCTAAGTTCATCCTTTGAGTTGGAATCTGAATAAACTTTGTCGGCGTAATTGGATTGTGCAAGTTCAACATGTTCGCCGTACTGACAACCAAGTTACTGATACTCTCGCGAAATATGCCCGGTTAGATAATTTTGACGTCACCCTTTTTGGACAGCCGCCGCGTGATGTTACTGGATGGCTATCATAGCTAATTTGATTTCAGTTTGGTTTTTTTTTTTTCTGATTTTTGTTATTTTTGTGTTCGCATATGTATTTTTTTTTATTTAAGTTTAGAAGAATTTTTAATAAGCATATATAAATAAATTTTTCTGTATGATTTTTTATTTATACAATCATACTTTTCACCCAAAAAAAAGAATTATTGGATCTTACCCTTAACGGTTATGAAATAAACGGCACACTATTTCACTGTGGAAATAATAATAATAAATTTCCATTCGAAATAAAAGGCACGTAAATACTATCTTTTACTCCAATAAAATGATAAAAAAAAAGACGTAAATAAAATCACCCAACTAACAATGGTAAATTGTCATAGAAAAAACTAATTTAAACGCTTAAAAACAATTTTTTTAAATAATTCACCCAAAAATAAATTTTACCTGAGTGGTGATTATGAGCAGTCAACTAGCAAAAAATGATATTTTGCGATTATAAAAGGCTTTGATGATAGTAACAATCCCAATCGCATAAGCAGAGCCACTCCCGACTTTTGCAAATATAGATATAAGTACGTGTTCTTTCATGTTGAACGGAACAGGGTTGAACGAGAACTTTCTAGACCCTAGACCGGGCAGCTCGAACTGTTTCGCCGGGAGCACTGCAGCCATGAACTGACCGATCGGAAGTGTGGCTACTTGGATCGTGATTTTGGTTAGCGAAAAATTAATTGAGAAAAGAGAGAAGAACATGTGATAAGAGGCCTAAAAACCACATCCGAAAGGTCCATGCCGAAAGAGTCGGATCATCGGTGTTCGTAACTGTTAGCCGAACTTCTTCTATTGGGGAGAGTTCATGATCGACGGCGATGACATGTTTTTCGGGGTCTAAGGTGGTGGAATGAGAGGAGGGTTGTAACTCAAGAGAGCTCATGATGAAAGGTTATAAATTGGTGGTGGGAAATAGGTTGAGTAAGGACTTGCTTGATGATAGATTTATATATAGACCGATATTTGTGATTAAAATGACAGTAGATGTATAAGTCCAAAAAATGGATGATTTAATCAATAATGTAAATTTGGAAATTAAATAAATTATTCTGAATCATTGAAAAGTCCAGAATTGAGAGTAGAAAAGTCAGCGTTTTTAATCAGGTAAACTGATACTGTTTTTTTAAATACTTTTTTTAAAAATTCTGATTTTTTATTAATTATTATTGAACCGACAATTTAACCGGTAGGATTAAAAATCAATGAATTAATCGGTTAAACTTATGGAAGACCATGAGTCGGGTTTTTGATCGATTTGTACCTGATACAAAGGATTAACACCTCCAACCAAATTTGACCCGGCATTTTATGATGCTCCACCTGAACCTAACTCAAATATGAATTTTAAAATAAAGACTTGAATCTGACCCGACATAAATATTTTTTTCTCATTTTTATTCTATAAAACATGGAGTTAATTGAAAAACACAAATAGAGAGGGGGATTTATAATAATTATTCTACTTTTATCAGACAAAATAGGGAGATAATTGAAAATATATATATATAAGAGATGGACATTATAGAAATTTTACCTAAATATTTAGAATAAAATTAAACTATTATTTCAGGTCAGATCAAATATTTTTCATCATAAACCCGAACTAAATTTTTAAAAAAATTGACCCTTAAGAGTTAGGTCGAGTCGAAACCCGTTGAGTCTAAATCAAATCCCGTTAAACTACTATTCCGTCTATTACAGCATTTTTATTATACGGATATTATCTAATTCGTTAATGCATTCATATGAACATATGTACACATTGAGCGGAACTTTCGTTTTCTTTGTGACTAAAATGACACTGCAGATGTGGAATATAAGTCGAATAAGTGGACTCAGATTTATCTTTGCATTCATGTAGGGTTATTATCTAAATCATTCATATGTTTGGAATATGAATATGAAACTTCGAATATAAATTCATTTGTGATCTTATTTTTAAAGGGTAAAACTTTGATACGCAGGCCGTGTAAACTTAATTTTACACAAGCATGTATATTTACACTATAAAATCTAAATCCTAAATTCTTAACCCTAACCCTAAAAAACTAAACCCCACGCTCTAAACTTTAAATCATAAATTCTAAATACTAACTTTAAATTCTAAACACTACAACCTAAACCTTAAACCCTAAACTAAAACTAAAAAGCACGTGTAAATTTACACGGCCTGTGTATTAAAGTTTTTTCCATTTTTAAATGGTAAAATTATAATTTTATCTTCCCGTTGAAGTTCTTGAAACCTATTCAAGTAAAAGAATGCCCAAGTTTAGATTGAACACTTTCTTTTAAAGTTGCATGTTTTATTCTGGCAATGATGTTTATGTAGATGAAGTTGTAATTGTTCCGCTTAACCTCAGGTGGATTTGCTTTAAAGAAAGAGATGCTAGACGAGAGAAGATTCCCCAAAATGCATCTAAATTTGCAGCGTCTCCTACAGGTAATATCTCTTTCCAACATGGTTTATAAATGGCCGAGAGAAGTAGAGAACGGAGAACACACAAGCGGAATGGTAGGAGGACATGATAGGCAGGGCTGAATGAGGTCCCTTCATCTTGTCATAGCTATTAGAGATTTCACATTTTGTGGCTATTGAAAATCTGGTGATAGCTTGTGTTTGCATTCGTCTTTTTGGTGATTCATCTACCGGGATGTGATTTGATCGAAACTCCCACTTATTTGACTTTTTGTTTCTTGGCAGTGGAATTAAAACCATGAGATTTAAACCCTTATTGTTTTTATTTGTTCTCCGAAATGCAGGTTATTGCCCATGGGGAACAAGTATTTCCCCGAGTAAAGGAAAAATGTTCTTCGAAACATTGGTTTGCTAACAAAGACATCAGCTCCCTTGAAGAGCTGATCAGACGCTTAAGGAGGCTGAAAGAGAACGTAGGGTTTCTAGCAAACCGTGTTACCGCACTTCAGGCTGGTTTGGATAGCTGGCAGTCTGAGCAAATTAACAGAAAACTATATTATCTCTCTTTCCTTTCTATAATATTCCTTCCTTTATCCGCCATCACTGGAGGTAATACTATAATATTTGTTTACCGATCCCGTATCATATAAGCTCTCTTTTATTGGTATATCTTAGGAGGCACAAATTGAACTCTCTGCTTTTTTGTTTTCAGTGTTCGGAATGAATGTCGGTGGAGTTCCAAGGACCGTGCAAAAGGACCCTGCACTAAAAGATGGTTTCCGCAATGTCTTGTCTCTTTGTGTAGTGACTCTGCTTCTAGTGTTGGTATGCTTCATTTTCCCTGCTCTTCATACTCGGTTGACCTCCTGGCATCGGAGGAGGTCTTTGAGAAGAAGTTGGTCCTATAACCAGAGATCATTCCTCAAGAGAACCATCGGATTTCAAGAAAGAGGTGGTTACCACAGAATTTGATGGAGTTAAAAGAATTTTATTTCCTGGGACCACTTATTTCTGTTTGTTGCTTCCTCGATCACATATGCGAACTGTACCATCTGATGCACAAATATATATTTCAATAGCATCATTTGGCTGTTCTCGAAATTGAAATACTATCTTATTTAGGCTAGAGGTGACGGAGGTTCTTCGGTAGAGGTGAGTCTTATTCTTTCGCCTGCTTTGTTGTATGTTGTATCATTTTCTATAAACGTTCAACTGTGCAGGTGGTTCCATTAAAGCTTGACGATACAAACACGTTTGTTTTTTATTGCAATCTCGATTTCAAGGTAATTGTGACTCACTGACACCGACTTTTAAAGTTCTCGTTTATATGTTTGATGTTTCCCCTCCAATAATGTCATTGTTCGGCTTCTGAGTTTCAAATTTAGCTTTTAGTGATGAATCAGAAAACCATGGTTTCATTTCGAATGTACTATCAGAAATTGCTTGTGAAAGAAAGTTTTGGAAATGAAGTGAAATCATGGTTTCGTTTTCGGTATATTTATGAGGATCCTGTGCACACACTAGCACCTAACAAGTTTGGTCGAATTGATATCATTCAAGCACTTGGCTTGTAAGCTCTATATTCGAGTCTCGTCGATGATTTGTAAACCGATGTAAATCCCGCTAAGCATTTTGTATAAGCCTCACCTTTCTCTTTTTTTAAGATTTTATTGATTGTGAAATGGGTTATTAAGCTTTTTGTTGTTGGAATTGAAGTGTTATTGGCTTCTAGTCGAGGAATTACATTTACGGGTACTTTGTCACAATCCAAAGGAACTACGTTCATGGTTTTTGGTTTAATTATTTTCCCAGTCCCTATCAGTTTTGGAATCAATAAAATTAAGTCTTACTTCTTTAAATTTTCTGATTTAATTACATTTTTATGCCTCTATCAACTTTGAAATCGGAAAGATTAAGTCACACTTTATTTTTTTTGTTTAAATACGTTTTAAATTTATGTCAATTTTGAAATTAAACAATTTATGCTTATTTTTAACATTATTTTTATTTAATAAATTAAAACAGATAACATTTTACAAATCCGAGTTACGATGATGTCACGGGTTTAAATTATGACTTTAATATAGATTGTGTACTGTATTTTAACTAGATTTATAAATGTTACTGCCATCTTCAATCGATACATGTACTATTAGGCAAGAAATTTGAGTTTAGGAAGCTGGATCGGGATAAAATATTCTTAATAATAAATAAAAAAATTTAAAATTTTATTTTATGTAATCATATATCTATCAAATATTATTAAAAAAGATTAATAAAATGTATTAACTTTGCATTAATACAACATTTACTCATTGCTTGGATATCCTTAAAATCGACAATCATAAAAAATACATAAAAGTACTAGACTTTTCCTTATGAAATGTACAGAATTTTAACTACTAACGAGACAATTTTTTTATATAAAAAATTATATAAGGTCGTCCTCCGCTAGCTTTGGACAAATAATCTAAATGATTAAATATTTAGCAAAATATGATACTTTAGGAGATATTTACGACAAATTCTACAGTGTAAGGAAAAGTAACGCCATATGCATGTGGCGACTTTCCCTTAACTTGTAATAGTTTAATATTTTTTTAATCGCTTCAAGATAAAATTAAAAAAAAGTCGCCACCTGCAAATGACGTCTTCACCCAAGTGGCGACTTCTTCTTGCGCTGTAAAATTTACGTAAATTTTAAAATATTTCCTAAAATGCCCCTAAAACCCAAAATATTGTTTGAATTTAAATTATTCCCTAAAATACTCATAGTCCATGAGACGCTTTTTTTAAAAAAGAAAAAAAAAATGAAGATTGTCTTTACCTTTGAAACGAACAATATCTCATTGTAGGCGCAACTTTATAATTCTAGTATTAATAATGGTGTCCTCTATTTTTGAAGTGTCTTTTCTAAAAGTACGAAATCGTAAAGACATTCTTCCCTTCAAAACTGATACCGCATACATACTCTAACAATTTTTTAATTAACACGAATAATACGCTTTTATAATAATTCGTAAAGGAAATTTAGATAACCAAAATCAAAAGTGAGAGATTCACAACCTTAACAAGTTTTAGTTTTAGTTTTGACCCTCGAAATTAATTTTTACAATGTTGCGAATAAAATAAAGAAGAATAAGAGAAAATTTGTATTATATTTTTAATATGGAGTTGTGTATAATTTTTTTTCCAAATTTTATATTTATAGGTATAAAAAATCTAATTTTAATAAATATCAAATTCTAATAATAAAGTACGTTCTAATTTCAATGAATATCAAACTCTAATAATAAAATATACTAAAGTCTTTTTTAGTACATAAATATTCATCATAAATAAATATTTATACACAATTTATTTTTAGAAAAAGAAAAATCCACAACAAAAAAGTAAGAATGTCAAAAAATGACGCGGCTCTACACACTCTACTCAACAATAAAATTTTTAGAGCAGGTAATTACAAGTTTTTAATTGACACTCTTTCCTCTCCTTTTAGTTGTGGGTTTAATACTAAATTTTCGTTTCTCTTCTACCTAGATAAGAATTGTTTTAAAAAGTTTTATTTAAATTTAATTATAAGTATTTATAATATGGGTTAAATTTACACGATTTTTCATATTTAAACTATGAAAATCTAAGTGCCTAGTCCTAGCACCATAAATCCTAAAGTATAAACCATAAAAATCTTAAACACTAAATTCTAAACCATATAACCTAAACCCCAACTTAAACCACTAAACTCTAAAATTAAAAGGCTTATATAAACTAAGTTTATACAATATTGTTTATCAAACTATTTTTCTTATAATATTATGGTATTAGTTGATTTCAATTTAAATGACTTTCTATAAACATATACATATATATATATTTCTTCATACTTTCTCATATGTGATATATATTTATATATATAATATTATTATCCCACACACAGACGGTGAAAACTTTTTGTTTCCACAAGCGCCTTAATTTTAAGGTTTAAGATTTTAGTTTAGGGTTTAGAGTTTAGGGGTTTTATGGTTGGGGTTTAGAATTCAAGGTTTAGATTAGAATTCATGGTTAGAGTTTAGGTTTTAGGGTAATATGGTTAGGGATTTAGGTTTTAACCTATAAACCTTAAATTTTAACCCTAAACCTAAAATTCTATCAACAGCCCCTAAATTCAAAACTACTATACTTAAACCCCTAAACTCGAAACGAAGTCCTTAAAACTAAGGCACTTGTGGAAACTTTGCGTGGAATATATATATATATATATATAAAGTAGAGTTGAGAGATTCAACTTGAACTTGAAAACCTTAAGTTTCATTTTATAAGTCAAACTTTATGTGATTTTTTTTCTAGTCAAGTTAAGTTTATGAAATTAATATTTGAGACAGTCGAGTTGAAGTTTTATGCGTTGAATCAAATAAATATTCAATTTCTTTTAATCGAATTGAGTTTTGCACGTACTTGGTACTTATTAGTGTTGTTGTTGGGTGAAGATTTAAGTCAATTAGGGATTGGGTTTGACTCAAACTGTGAAACAGTAATTAGTGTGTACTATAGGGGAGTAAAGTATTGCGTTAGTGGGATCCTTTCTTTACAAATCAAAGTATCATTCACAAATATCCAGCATTCATATACATACGTAGAATACATATATGGATTTGTGGACGCCGGATAACTTGTGGTGGTGGGTGATGGAAGATCTCTAGTCCAGAATTATCACAGACGGGTCGCAGCAGCAGTCATCTAGGAGACAGCAACAACACAAGGCTGCAAGGCTGAAAAACAAAACTCATCACAAGTTTTCTTTTTATTATTCAAATATTTACAAGGTAATTTAATCCCTCTCCATCTTTAATTATAATTATGTTCCTATACATGCATGCATATATGTATACTTACAATCCCTCAAGAAAACCCGGTTCTCTCCGGGGCGGTGGTGGCGGTGCCGCATAGTACTGAGGAGGCGCCATTACTGGAGGCGGCCCTTGATGATAACCACCTGCACCACCATGTTATTTTCGCAGATAAAAACTGATCAAGCATTCAAACTGTTTTTTTTCCGAGAAAATAAAAATCCAGAAAATATGCCATTACCTGGAGGAGGATATGGATAGGGATAACCGTACTTGTAATCACTCATATCAGCAAAAAAAAATCAGCAGAGAAACTAGAGAATTGAATTAAGGGAGGATATATGTTAAGAATTTGTAGGTTTTGGGATTAAAGATACAGCCATGGGTGTGAACTTTATACACGGCAAAAGAGAGCAGAATATATTCCCGAAAGCAAAGTCGTGAATACAATATCCGTGGGTGTATTGTTTTTATTTTAATTCCTATACGTATTGCGTATTATTATCAGCAGAGGACACATGATTTTATGGTAGTAGTACGGACTTTTATGCGTAATAAAATTATATAGAAATTTAAAATTTTAAAAGATGTGAAATTAGACCATCACTATAAAATACAAAAAATTTTGTAAAATATATACGAATTTGAAATGTCCAGAAAACGCGACTTTCCTCGTAAGACCTCTCTGCCCATTTTTGATTATTAGTGTTTTTCGGTGTATCATAGTTCAAATATTGTTTTCAAAAAAATAATATCAATTTTTAATATTTAATTATATTTTTTTAAAAAATTATTGGTCCTAGTAATAAACAGCTTGGTATGGCTTAAACAAACCTCAAGTTTAAGGCGTTGTATATATAAAAAATTCCGCTAGAAAATATAACCACCAAAATTAAATATGCGACACAAGTCAGTTTAAATTAGTAAAATTAAGTCCTGAAAATTGAATAAAAAAACTTAAAGTTTTTGTACATTGTGATCGTATCCAATGGCGGAATTTCAATGGAACTAGTGGGATAATGATATTCATAAAAAAAAGATATTATGGCAAACTTTATCTTTAATCTCTCAAAAATATATAACTCGTTATTAAGCTTTAAATTAAATATATATATATATATATACTCCTTTCGTTTTATTGTGTGTTACATGTTGATTTTTCATAGAGTTTTAAAAATAAAAAATTTATATAAAATGTGTCGTGTAAAATAATTGAAATGACAAATTTGCCATTAAAAATTAACTTTTATTTTTGTTAAAAAATTAAAAATATATATACTTTATAAAAAATTATTAATTTTTTTAAAATAACATTTTAATTAAAATAATTTTAAAACACAAGTATAATAATTTTACTGAAACAGAAAGTGTATCGGGCAATACGACCTGTATTGATATAATATGAATAAGACTCGGTTGCTGAGGAATAAAAATAGTGGCAATAAAAGGGGGCGGCAAAAGCTGGTTGAATGCTTTTCCATTTCTGCACTTTATTTCCATTCGAAGTATCCTAGAAGAGAGGAGAGGTTTCGAATAATTTGTTCGAATTCCGACACTTTCTCAATCTGCTAAACCAATGTTCTTTACACCACTTTTTTTTATTTAAATTTTGATTTTTTTCTAAATAATTTAAAATAATATTAATTCGATGTAATTACATAAATAAAATTTACAATCAATTTTCAAAACTTTTAAATGTAAATAATTAAATTTATTAAATTGTTTTTGAATTAAAACGGACTTGTAAAATATATAAATTTTATAAAATAAAATTGTTATTATACAAAATAATATTTATTTTTAACATCAACGTAATATAAAAAAAGATTCGGACCAAACCTCCAAACACTTCATGAATAACTTAGCTCCATCAATTTAAAGAAAAAATATACCTTTTTTACCGTACAAGAGATAAAATTCTGATTTTTGTCTCACTGAAAATCATATTTGATAATAAAAAAAAAATCTCTCAATCATGCTATCACCGGTGCTTACTTATGCAATTAATTCCACCCTTGCTTTGTTAGTTTTGTTTTTCTAATTCTCTTTCTTCCTTTAGAATCTAGATGGTATTGTCCACTGTTGATGGACAAGTAAAGCTCATTGTTAGAGAAAAAGAATATAATTTCCATCTGTTATATTCCGTTGGCATATATTCTTCCCATTTCCATTATTTATTTTATATATAATAATTTATTTAAAATTTTATTTTTTTATAATACTGTTACTTCTCCTAGGCTGTGGGTTCAAGACACAATATAAGTAAAATTTTCCTTTTTTCTCTTCTTAGGTAAAAATTATTTTAAAAAAAGATGTTATTCCACCTCAGTTTATTTCATTTATAGGCGCTACATGAAAAACCCAGTGTTTTATCTTAGGAGATCAACTAATTATTTATAATTATAATTTTATTTTAATTATTTTTTAATAAATCTCAATTATAATCCTAATTCTACCTAGAGGGGAGGATAAGTGGGGTTTTAAAGGAAGGAAGGGTTTTTTAGTGGGTCTAAAATTCATGACCTAAAAAACATAAAAGAAATAATTTGGCCAACCGACAAAATATGCTTGCTCAATTTTATTTTAATCGCTTATCAGTGATTTTGATAATGAGAGGTTATTGTATACCTAAGTACTTTCAAATTTACAACCTTCGGGATAGTGTAATTGTACTAACTGGAATTAAATTCAACCAATATATTAAGGATAATTATTTCATACATTAACTGCTTTAGTTTTAGGATCTAGATATTTAATTTAGGGTTTACTGTTTATGGGTTTATGTTTAGAGATTTAAGATTTATAGTTTGTGGTTAAAATTTAGGGTTTATAGGTTAAAACATAAATCTCTAACCATATTACCCTAACACTAAACCTTAAATTCTAAACTCATAAATATAAATCCTTAAACTCTAAATTTAAACCCAAAAATAAATTCTTAAATCATAAAACTAAAACGTTTGTGAAAACTTTTTTTCCACCGCCAATGTTTTGAATATAAGTTTATGTATATTGGCCTTGATGCTCAATAAGTTTTAAAAATATATATAACTATTATATTAGGAAAATTCTAGAACAGGCGACGCACACTGCTGAACACCACTAACACAATATACCCTGAACATTATTAATTTTTTAATAAATTTTAAATGGTTATTAAAAATGTCAAATGTTCAACATGTAATTAATCATATTTCAAAACAAAATTAGAATTACAATAACCATTCTCACCACCCCATTCACGATCCTACCCAATTAATTAAAACCACATCATCTTTATTTTTCACGTCGTATTTCGTTATTAATTAGAATTTCTAAATCATCATCTTCTTGTTTAACGCAATATCTAATAATCAAATCTTCAAAGGTCAAAGCTCTATTTTTTTCCTACTCTTTCTTTGATTATTATGCCATCATAAATCCCAAATTCACCATAAACAAAGAAAAAGATTCTCCTCTGCTTTCGCTGTCCAAGTCTATAAAAATATAACCAGTTTCTTAAACAAAAACGACTATTGATCCATGCTAATATTTCTTAAACAAAAATATAATCAGATTCTGCTATGTATTTGGACTGCTAGTCTTCTTTGTTTCTAATCCATCCTAATGCTATGTTGGAGTCTTTTTTTAAGAATTTAACTAAGACATCTTTTTAAAACATATAGATTTTATTAAAAATCTATTAACCATAATAAATATTTTCTGGTTAGATGAGGAAAATCACCCAACTAGAGAACGCTGCCCATACTTTTTATAATTGTATTCAATGGAAATTTTGACGAATTGATTCTTCATTTTTATTGCTTTTTTTATTGATTGTATTTTTTACAGACTTGGCAGCGCAGGCAGAGAATATTTTTTTTTTTGCTCGTATTCGGTTTATGAATTTAAAGTTTTGTATCGATTTTAAATCTTATTACAATGGTGAATTTGGATTTATGGTGTCATGATAATCAAAGAAAAAGTAAAGGAATAGAAATGGAGCTTTGACGTTTAAAGCTTTGGGTAAGTGGGGTTTGGACAGGTGCGATAGAAGCGACTGCATAGGGCCCCGAGATAAAAGAGCCCAAAAATAGAGAATTTAAGTTAAATAGTTGTAAAAAAATTATAAATTTATATATATATATATATAACAATTATCTAAAACTTTAAACATGCAAAAAGAATGACACATTTTAAGTGAAAATGTTTGATTTTTAGATGTTTATAAGTTAATTTGTTGTTGCTCAAGAGGATAATTTAATAATATTTTTCTATTAAGGTAATATTTTTTTTTTAAAAATTTACATCTCTTATCGATTATAAAATAAGGGCCGCATTTTAAAAATTACACAAGGCCCCTAAAATCTTTGAACTTCCCCTGCTTTGTGTATCAGATGATGGGTTAAACAAGAAGATGATAATTTAGAAATTCTAATTAACAAGCAGATATGATGTGGAAGAAAAAGTGACGAGGATTTAGTATTTTATTGGGTAGTGATTATGAATAAGATGGTGAGAAATGGTTGTGATATGACATACGAAGAAGATGATGATTTGTAAATTTTAGGGTAAACTACTCTGGTGATCACCGAACTATTTGGGTGTACCTATTTTAACTATCGAACTAGCTAATTTATCAATCAAACCATCAAACTTTTAAATTGATCATATTTTGACCAACGTCGTTAAAAAACTAACTGAGGGGTGACATGGCAGTTAACGAAAATTTATAAAATTATACATTTGATCCCTATTATTTACCTATTATATTAATTTGATTATAATTTTAATTTAATTAAATAAAAGTAACCAACCAACCGGATGACGACACGTGTTCTATCTTTTTTAATTTTAAATTTATTTAATTTAATAAATTTAATTAACCAACCAGATGATAACACGTGTTACCATTTGATTGAACATAATCAAATGAAATAAATAAAATAAGAGGCAAATATAATCAATGAGAATTAAACTTACACTCAAAAACAAAAAGGGTTAAGCCCCAACCGTTGGACTAACACCATTTATATGTTAAAAAATAATAACTTATTTTATTAAAGAATCAAATAAAACATCAGAATCTTCAGTACCGACATGGAAATTTTTTGTCGCCATCACTAATTTACAAAAGAAGAAGAAGAAGAAGATACTCATCATTTCTAAAAGCAAAAACAAAGTCCACGTTTCCCATATAACCATCCAAATATCTGAAAACAACTCCCAAATAAAATCTGTAGATAACGAACAAAACAATGGAATCATAATTCCTGGGGGAGGAAAAGAAAAACAAAATGTATGATCTGAGTAAAATCAAAAGACAGTTGGAACAAGAAACCAAGCTACTCCATTGAGAGAAAAAAAATGTAGCTCAACTTGAATTCATATCGAGACCCAAAATTCAATTCTCTTATCTCACTACAAGAAATAAAGAATAAACCTAAGCAGATGATTTGAAAAGAGTTTAAATCGAACTCACTTGCACCTACCAGCAATGGCGGCGAGTCCATCAGTTGATAACATACTCTGATGTTTTATTTGATTCTTTAATAAAATATGTTATATCTCATAACATATAAATAGTGATAGCTTAGCCGTGTGGGCTTAAGCCTTTTTTGCTTTTGGGTGTGAGTTTGATTCTTATTGTTTGTATTTGTCTTCTATTTTATTTGCTTTATTTGATTATATTCAATCAGATGATGATATGTGTCACCATTTGGTTGATTGATCAAATCTACTAAATTAAATAAACTAAAATAAAAAATAGAACATGTGTCGTCATCTGGTTGGTTGGTTAATTTTATTTAATTAAATTAAAATTAAGACTAAATTGATATAATAGATAAATAACAATGACCAAATGTGTAATTTTATAAATTTTTATTAACTGTCACATCACCATTCCGTTAATTTTTTAACGATGGTGGTCAAGATATGACCAATTTAAAAGTTTGATGGTCTGATTGACGAGTTGCCTAATTCGGTGGTCAAAATAGGTACGTCTAAATAGTTCGGTGGCCACCTGAGTAGTTTACCCAAAATTTTAATTTATAATAAAATATTATGTAAAAAATAAAGAAAATGTGGTTTTATCTAATTGGGTAGAACTATGAATGAGATGGTGAGAATGATTCATGTAATAATTTTTTTTCTAATTTTGTTTTAAAATATGATTAATTGCATATCGAGTCTTTGAGAATTTTAATAATCATTTAAAATTTATTAAAAATTAATAGTGTTTAACGGTGTATTACGTTAGCTGTGTTCAGCGATGTACGTTGCCCCTAGACTCATCCTTTATATTACACCACGAATCTACGAGCTTTCAGGGTATTTATAGAATGTTACTTTGTTTATGCATTCGCATTGTACCGTTAACCAAGCACTACTCAATTATAATACCTTGTTAGTCATACCATAAAATATGCTACATCACATTCATGCCATAATCCAATTCGTAATAGTAATTCAGGTTCTAAACGCATTGAGAATTCTAACATTTTGAATCCGACGAGTGGCTCCAGTGAAATAGATATGATGTTAATTTTAGGAGGCTTGGATTTAAACACATGTGTGTGCGTAGTCAAAGCAGTGGCGGATCCAAAAATATATTTGAAGGTGGTCACATATAAAATCTCAAAATTTTAAGGTGGGCACAAGTCATAAATATTATAAAAGTTTAAGGACCAATTCATAAAAATTAAGAAAATTGAAGACAAATATATGAATTACATGTAGATCCGTCATTGTGTGAAAGGATTAAAAAATATGAACAAATAATACCATGTAATCACACCAATATATTCAAAAAAATTCAAACATTTCATATAATTCATATCCATCATAGAATCATATTCCACCGACCAAACCAAAGTTATGCGATTATAGAATAGACCTAGCGTAATTCAACGATTCTAACACATTATCAGACAATTCGACAGACCAAACGATGTCTTTCGTCAACCTTTTATAGTTTTCATTAATAGTTTTAAGATGATTATAAGGTAATATATGTTCATATTTTTTCTAAATATTTGATAACGCACATACCTTACAAACAAAACTACTCGAATTCGAATATCTTACGATAAACATCATCTTTTTTTCCATTAGAACTACTTTGGTAACGCACAGTTTCGATACTTTTATTTTTGAAATTATTGTCTAAAATCACTAATTTTGATACTTTTCATCGATGTTTCGGCACTTCTTGTATAAACTCAGATAATTTACTTGAAAACTCGTATTTTCCCCAAATAAAGTTTTTAACACCACAATGGCCTTAAATACATGCAATGAACAATTTTCACTGCATCAATTCATCTTAAAACACATTAAACCATGCTATGTTACATCAAAATCAAACATTCACCATGTCTGGACCCATGGACACAAATCACACATAACTTCCAAGCTCTAATCTTCTACTACCTTGGTCTTGTCTTCACCTCTTGAACTTTGAACACGCATTCAAATCATCAAACACGCTATTTTAAACTCAAAAGGCCTGATTAATTATAATTAACAGTTAAAGGATGCTTATTTCACCAACAACCTGTTGGTTTAGTAGAATGAGACACTACGTCCCTATAGCAAGCTCAAAGTTTTAAATCCTGACGTTATGAATAGAAAAAACTTGGTTGAGAGAGTCGCTCTCGTATTAGGCCTGTACAAAACTCGATCCAGATTAATAGATCAATGAGTCAAAACTTTGTGGTTAGCAGGGCCGGCTATTAGGGGAGCAACCTGAGCGAATGCTCAGGACCCCTAAAATTTAATTATCCATATTTTTTAATTCTTACTTTTTAATTTATCAAATAAATAAATTAATCTAATGATAAAAAAATAATTCTCTCTCCTAAATAAATAAATCTAACAATAAAAATAATGTGTTTGAAATATTAAATTAATTGTTTAAAGTAGTGAGATGAATAAAAATCCTTTGCCCTTCTCTATGCCTAACACTAAAAAAATAAATTCTAAGCTCTAACTTCAAGTTCTAAATCCTAAACTATACACCAATATCTTAAACTCTAACCTTAAACAAAAACCCTAAACTCTAAGCCTACTTTTTTATTGTTGGGCATAAACTAAAGCATCAAAAAGAGGCAAAAATTTTGTTCATAAGATATGCTTTCGTTATATAAAAAAAAATTTAATTTTCGTTTATGGCCCCGAAAATCTCTAATACGGCCCTAATGGTTAGGAGATGAAAGAGATGGGAGAAACATTATGGGGAGGCAAATTGTGGAATTTGAGGCTTGATTCCTCCCTCACGCCATTTTGCAAGTCAAAATCACAAGAGAGCTGTACATTTTGAATAAAGGGGTTATTTCCTCTCTTGGTCCCTCCTAATTCATCACTTAATCAAAATTACCCTTTCATAACTTAACACTTCAATTTGAATTCAAATTTGACGTGACTTCTAGTGAACATGTTGACCAACTAAAAGTTGTCGAACTTTGAAATTTATGATGGTACCAATTTCCACTCAATATCGGTATTCGATAAATATTGTTGAGATTTTAATTCGAGTCAAAATCCATATTTTGATCCTGAAAATTCGAATTGTTGCTTCAGTAATAGTTTAAATTATATCAACTTTTCTTCCATAGATATGAGAAATGAGATCATTAAAGAGTTAAAACTAAAATTTCTCATGTAGTGGGAATAGAGGTAAGAAAATGACGTGTTTGGTTACTCGGAAAATTTGCAAATAATGCAATATGGGATTGCATTTGCTAGTTTTGCCCTACAATTCATATAATAAATGCAGTAGCATACCGGTATCTTTCATGCTTTTCTTTATCAAATATCCAGCACAACACTTTGATGGTGCCATATTTTTTTTTCTTTTTACGGGAACTTATCCATTAGTTGTTAATTAAAAGTTGGGTTAATTGCACAAGATGTCTTATTTTAAATTGATCCTTAAATTTTATAATGTTCTATTTTCATCCTTAAACTATCATATCATTCTAATTAGGTCTCTCAGTCACACCCAAGGATGGACCGGGGGCTCGGGGGAGCGGTCGCCCGTGAAATTTTGAAATTCGTACATAATTCAAAAAAATACTATGTATTTTCTATTGAAAATCTATTTTCTCCTACTATAAAATTCTGCGTCCGTCTCTAGTCACACCTCTGTAACCTCTTAGGTTCTTGCCACATATCACAACAATATGACATCACATGGCACAATTTATTCAATTTCAAAAATTAAAAAGAAATAAATATAAAGTTAAGATTCAAACCCAAGTCTCAAAATACAGATATCGTCTTTAACCACTTTATTGGTTTAAAACTTGAAAAATATTGTTTAATTGATTGAGTTTAGTTCAGTTGATAAAGCTTAATATAGGAAGACGTAGAATTGTACATGTTAAACACTCGACATTCTCTGATTTATGAATCGAAAAGAATTTAAATAATATAGATATTAAATCAAATTGTATGTTAAAAAAATCCTATACATGTTTAGAAATACTCAAAGGAGCATTCTTTTTCAATCAATCTTCAATTATCAACAAACAATTTGTTATCATCAACAATATACAAATAAACTTTGAAGATTGTTTGTCAAAAAGGCAATGGGTAGGAGATATTATATAGTTTATATTTTTCCCCAACTTGGCCCACTATAGGGGAACATATGAATTTGTTGACTAATGTATATACTAATTTCAAATTTTAATTAATCAAAAATTGATACTCTTTGTGTCCCATTAAATATGTTCAGTATTGATTTTTTTTAGGTCAAATTTTTTGAACTTTGATTCATTATTATTTTAAATTTATTATTGATAAAAATATGAAAAAATATGTTTTAAAAACCTTCACTCAAGTAGTTTAAAAATATATATTTTATAAAATTTAATTAATTAAAATATTTGAAATAATTATGGTCAAATTTAAAAAATTTAACTTTTAAAAAATTAATACTGAACATATTGAATAAAACTGAGCAAATAATAGTTTATCAGCTTAGCGATAATATATTATATGATTTTTTAATTTTTTAATATTAAGTTCAGAGTTCGATTTTATAAATAAATATATTCATGTAATCATATAATTTAAAAACAACTGATTACGGACATTAATAATTACATTATGATTTTCTAATAAAGAAATATGAATATTTAATTTTTAACTTTCTAAATATAAAATTACCCGACTCAATTTTTTTGATCTCCTGATTTAATTCATTTTACTATGTTGAATACTCAAATAAGGATTTGGCCATTTAATTTCAAACATAAATCACTACCGATATTAATTATACATTATGATTTTCTAATTAAGAAATACAAATATTTATTTTTTAAACTTTTTAATATAATTTTAAATATAAAACCACTCAACTTGGGTTTCATTTGTGATTGAATTTGCGCTTTAAACGGCCGTTATCGCCGTAATTTTGCTTCCAAGCATGTGCCGTTGACTACCCAACGCTCGTTTGCTCGCATGATTTTTTCTCCTAAAAGCCCATTTACCCATAGCTAAATTTTTCAACTTCTAACAAAATGTTTGCGCCCCAACAATAGTTTACCGCCTCACCCAAAAACACAACCTTACCTTTCTTGATCTCGTGATTTAATTCATTTGTACTAAAATTAAATGCTCAAATAAGGATTTGATCATTCTTAAATCAGTTCAAATAAAGACTTTTAACTTTTTATAGTGACAAAATAAATATTTATTCTTTTCCAAAGATATTTTATTTCGTAAAAATTGTTATACTCTTATTTAAACTCTTATTTAAATAAATACTAGATCCTTTAAGAAAACAATGATTTTAAAGATTTTTAAATAAAATAATTAAGTTAAAAAGATAATTTCGTAAATCTGATCTGAATTAATCAGCTAAACCAACAAAAGAATATTCATAAACTAGAAACAAAAGGAGAGACAAAAACAAATTTATTCTTTAGAAAGAAAAAAAAAACAAGTCAAAGAACCTCGACGGCCGCCATTGATATGCATGAGAAAAGCACAAGAAAAGTGGGAAAAAGTAAGTTCCATACTTTCATCAAGCATCGATTCGCCGATCACCATGGAAAAAGGTAATAAAAGAACCATTGGCCAACACTGAGGAACTAAGGATAAGAAAACAGCAGCAACTGCATAAAACTATGGGTCTGGGAAAGGTAATTAAAACTACAGATTTGATAGAGAAAATGGATGCCTATCAGCCAATTTTGAAGAAAAAAATGTAAATGAAAATGTAGATGACAATGGGCACAATCAAATCAAACGGAATAATAATAATATTCAGAAATCCATGATCTTAAAAAGGAAAAAAAAACACAGATTTAAGTGGCAATGAATTGAAATTATACTTCATATACTACAAGATATAGCGATAATGATGGTAATACCGATTGAAAATGATAAATATACTGGCAAATTACTTTAATAATAAATCAAACTGAACCTTGTGAAAGTTTATTTGGCAATTTGGCCTCGCCGCCGCTTCCGCCTCTCATTTCAGCGCTAACCGATACGCCGACGCCTTGATACTGAGGTGGCACCACAACACCCCCCGGCGCAGTATAATAAACCTGTCTGTCGTACGCTGCCATGTGTGCGTATGCAGCGTCTGGTGGTACTCCACCGCTCTGCGGCCTCACCATCTGCTGCGTCATGCCGGAGATTGGCGGGTGTTGTTGAGTCGGCGGAGGTTGTGACACCATGCTGTAAACAGGTTGCTCCCGGTAGACTTCGTGAGGCATTCTTTGCACGTTGGGGTAGTAGCCTTGACCCGCTTGTCCGGTTATTGGTCGACCCATCTGTGGCGGTGGTGCTCCAGGTGTTGGAGCTGAAACTTGTGGAGGTGCGTGATAGATGGTGCCCGGAGCCGGTCCTTGCGCTGGGATCATGTAGACGGGATGTCCAGATGGCGGCGGCGGGACTTGATTTGAAGTTACGGTTGTGGTGAAACCTCCCGCAGAAATTGGTTTATCTGACCATAATCCACCTGTAGCTGGCACGTGTTGTCGGAAAGTTACCGGCAGCGCTTTTTCAGGTACCTTTTGTGCGTAGTATTCCCCGGTATAAGCCATGGAAGCAGCATCTTCAACTTTCTTTCGATACATAGCAAGCTGTTCTTGATCCCGAATCTGAAGCCTCTGCAGTTCTTGTAACTGTCTCTGAATTTCGACGGGATTCAAAACATGATCCGTCCCCACCACTTCCGGTACAGGAGGCGGAGCCGCGTTCACCGCTTCCACCGCTGGATCGATGATCTTCACCGGCGGAGGTGGTGGAGGCATCCCTTTTTCAAGTCCAAACAAGTAATCCACACTTTTTGGTGAAACCGCCGCGAGTTTTTCGACACCCGGAGTCGGACCGGAATTCAAAGCCTCCACGAAACGGTCGCGCTCCGATTTCTCCCCTTCCGAACCGAAACTCGCCGAGCCAGTCGGCGGGAATATGAAAAGCCGCATCCTATTCGGCTTAGCCGAGGCTCGATAGAGTCGATCGTACTCGTGCATCATGTGCTCGAGATCATCATCGTTAGTAACTGAAATAAGGGCATCAAGGTCTTCACCTGGAAGCTGGTACTTGAAGGAAACCTCACCGTCGCCACCACCGCCGCAGAGAGCGGAGAGTTTAGAAATCATGGAGGAGAATTTGATAGTGCGTTCAACGGCTAGGATCTTGGTCTCACCACCGATGTAAGCTAACTGGTTGTCATGAGGACGCGGAAGGATCTTGCCTCCATAGCTGCACATGAACTTGGCCTTGTAGTTTTGAGGGTGCTGCGGTTGGTCCTCCCATGGCGGCGGATTTTCAAAGTCGATTTCTCGGGACCGCGGCGAAGATTCGCCGGAGTCCGGGTACGAATTATAAGAGAAATTCTCCATTTTTAATTTGTTTTAAGAGAGCTTCTCTTGGAGAGTGTTTTAAGATTTACAGAGAATCCATGGAGAGTAAAATCCTCTGCCGTCTGTTGGGGGTTGGGTGTGATATGATGACCAGCAAGTGTATGGGAATTGTGTGCTGTGCGATAAAATGGGCTGGCATCTTGTAACGATAACCGCGGATCCGATGTGTACAAAGTTTTGTAAAGTTAAGGTTTAATATCTGTTTTATCCCCATATTACAGTAACATTTTCACTTTAGTCCTTTTATTATTTTTCCCATCAATTTGTTAGTTTTCTCCACTTTCATTTGTATATCAAGTTAGTCTTTCGCATTTCTTTATAAAAAGTTAGCTTGATCAAATGAGACGTCGTTTTGTGTAATACTTATTAAAAAATTAAAGTATAAACATAACATAAAATTTATAAAATCATAAGAATGCCAAAAAAATGCTTAAAATGGTTTCAAAAATATTTAAAAAAACAAACTTTCAAGTTTATAATTATAGTTTTCCTAATTAATCTTATTTTTTTGTAAAAAAATTTAAAATTTTGAGTTAATTGCACCGCATATCCCCAAACTATGACTCACATTCTAATTAGTCTCAAACTTTTGAATCTATCAACTTCATCCCTATTCTAAATTGGTCCCTCAAACTTTTGAATATTCTAGTTTCATCCCCAAATTATAACCCAAATCTAATTTAATCCCCCAAACTTTTGAAAGTTTCATTTTCATCATCAAATTATTGTTTTTGTCGCATCATATTATTACATACTACACATCAATGTTTACATGACAGTTAACAATTTTTATAATGATCTTATTAACATGAGATATGACTAACAAATGTTGATAATTTGGGGATGGAATTGAAACCTTCAAAAGTTTAGGATTAATTCAGAATGAGAGATAGTTTGGCGATGAAACTAGAATGTTCAAAAGTTTAGGACCAAATTAGAATGAGGATCATAATTTGAGGGTGAAATTAAAATATTTAAAAGTTTGAGCACTAATATAGAATGAGGATCATAATTTAGGACGTGTGGTGCAATTAACTATAGATTTAAAAAAAAACTCTTGGGGAGGTTTCTAAATTTTAAAAATATTAAGTTTTTCTGTATTTTGAAATGATTTTTGTGTTTTTTATGGGAAATTAAACCTGATTACAATTTTAAAAAATAATTATAACTTCAAGATAGAAATTATATATTTTTCATATATTTTTTTAGAACTTTATGAGTTCTTTACATTTTTAATACTTTTTTACGTGTGGCTAACACCTCATCGAGTCAAAACATCTTTCTTTAAGAGAAAATACGGTAGGTTAATGAGATGGATGAAGTGCAGGAGAATTTAGGGGAATATTTCTCTTTAAAATGATATTTAGGGAAATGGGGTCTTTAATTTTTTTTAATTACGGCAGATTAAACAGTCAAGGTGGAATATGTAATATCTCAATTCTTACTTAGTGACTAAAATGTAATTTTTGAAAGTTTAGGGGGTTAAAGTGTGAACTTTGGAAAAGTTTAGAGACCAAAGTATAATTTTAAAAGGTTATGTAATTTAACCCCGTAGATGGATAGTTCACCCCCAAGAGTGGTATTTTTGTGTTACCGGATTTTTCATACGAGGCTTATATTATTCGAATATGAATCAAATAAAATTGTTAAGCGTTCTTAGGCCAGGGAAATATTAGGATGAGTGACCTCCAGGAAGATCTCATAAAAGTGTTTCTGAACGATATTTTGGACTCAGTAAGAGTAGAGAAAATTCGTATGGATTATCGATAAAGGAATTCTAAGAGAATTTTTATTCTATAAAGATTTTTGATAATTATCGGAATAATAGACTGAGTTATGAAAATTCAGTCCAAGTCCTTGGAAAATGAAGTTTTTATGGGAAAATAGAGTTTATTTTCCAAATATAGAAATATAGAATTTTCATAATAAATCCAATAGCTCGGAAAAAGGTAAAATCGCAGTAGAAGTATTTTATGGATATCGGTATATCAGATCAAATTGAAATTTTAAAGACAGTTCCAAAGATTATGGAAAATTCATAAAATAATAATTTATGAATATTTTGTTAATGTTGGTGAGATTCTAACTAGATTTAGTTAGAATATGATGGAGTGGTTATTAAGCTCAAAGAAAGAAAATTGGAAATCGTATTGAATGAAATTCGAATATTTGGATCGAATAAATATTATAAATTAAAATTTATGATATTTTGGGAAGGAGGCTGGTTAGAACGGAACCAATTTGGTTCAATTTTTATGGAATGACAGTTTTAAGTCATGTAAGTAAATAAAGTCTAGTTGGAGGGCAAATTGATCATTTGCCATGGATGGCATTTTTGAAATATTTTGGAAATTTGAGGGCAATCTTGAAAGGTCAAATACACATGGATTTAATCATAGCCATTGATTTTTGATGAGATTAAATCTTGGTCATTGGGTTAAAAGGGCAAATTAATAAATTCACTAATTAAATGAATTTAAAATTCATTTAACTTTACAGGTGGATTAAATAGGTTAAAGATGAGAAAAAAATCATCTTCATCAGCCAAGGGGCTGTTCGAAACCCATAAAAAGAAAATGGAGAAGGAGTTTTCAAATTTTCAAGCTCAAAATTGGAGAATCAAGACAAGTTTCAAGCAAAATTAATTTAGGTAAATTATTCTACACTTTATTCTCTTCATTTTGATAGTAATATTGCATGATAAATGTCAAGTTTGGTTCATTTTATGGATGAAGATTGATTATGGAATTGATAGTAGATGGTGAAATTAAGGTTGTTTTGTGTAGAATTAATGTTATAAACATGGAATCAAGCTTGAAATTGGATTAATTCCATGTTTGAGGTTATAAACCCTAACCCCTAAAATTTGGGGGTTTTGATTAGGAAGCTAAATTAAGGATGATAATGAATGGATTATGATGTTGGAAGTTTAATTTTGATGTTAGATTGAATAAATTCCCAAGATGAGATTTTAGGGACCATTTCAAAAAGATTGAGAAAATTAAGGGAAATTACTGAAAATTTATTTTAGCATTGGAATTATTGAATTATGGTGAAAGTAGCTTGAATTGGTGATTAGGGACCCAAAATGAAAAATTTGGAAGTTGAAGCACCAATTCGGCAAATTAGGAAAAATTTGGGATTGGTCTTGAATTTATGGAAAATTTATAAAATTGAAGATTCAAGCATGTTATGAAAGTTAAAGGATTGAGATGTCAAGAAAGAAAAGACAAGAGACTTATTTCGAAAGAAAATAAAAAGTTAGTGAAGGGCCAAATTGAATAAAGTTGAAGGAAATTTTTTAAGGATGTTAGACATAAATAAATGGTTTAATTGTACATGAATTTATGTACAAAAGTGAAGTAGTGACTAGAATGTCACTTTTATAAAAGTTGAAGGACTAGAATGAAATAGTCCAAAATAAGTAATTAATTATGGAAAATTGTTCAAAAGTGGATTTGAACAATTGTTTAATGTTCAAAATGGTCACTAAAGACCTAGGGACCATTTCGACAATAATGTAAAATATTGGGGAATTTTTTAGAAAATTTTTATATTCGAATAGTTATGTTTAAGAATCAAATAAACAATGTTAGATTTGAGTCAAATACGAGAATGGTAATGTATATGTTCGATTGATCTTATACAGTTCTAAAAGAGATCAAAAGAGAACCAGTTATAAAAAGAAAGATAAGAACCTCGAGTAAGCTTAGTGAGGCATATTATTCATGGCCCAGGTGAGTGCATTTATATGTTTTAAAATGCAATTAGGAAGACTTGCGATTAGTCGACTTTAAATTAAAATGATATTGCATTATCTATATATATGTTAATTTATGCTTGCCATGACCAATTATGTTGAAGTATGAGATATGAAATGTTTATTTATATGATGATCTATGTTTACCATGAACATTTATGATAAAGCATGAAACATGAAATGTCTATTTATATGATTAATTATGATGATTTATAATTACCATGAATAATTATGATGAAATATGAATATTAATTTCCTATCTATATGATTGATGACAATTGATTGGTAATAAAAGAAATGCCCAAGTATTGAGTATGAGAGCCCGTGGTATAGTTGGCATGCCATAGAGTCTTTAGCAGCTGCACCCTTACGTTCATGTTATCAAACAATTATGGTGACAAAATGATTGTGTCACATGCACCCTGGGGATCTACGCCCACTGTGCCCGAGTGCACTGTCGAGGTGCCGCACCCTGGAGATCTACGCCCACTGTGCCTGAGTGCATTGTCGAGGTGCCTTATGTTTATGGGGAGCAAAGAGCGTTCCCGAGTACGTACTCATCTTTACGTTTAAGTTATACACTACAATGTCTTTCAAGATGACTCGTGTACCTCGATCTCATATAACGTACTTTGGGCAATGATAAAAGAATCATGTCACGTAAATGAATCATGTCATGTAAATGAATTATGTTACGTATATGAAACATGTCGTGAATATGAACCATGCTGTATATGAAATATGTCAAGTATACGAATCATGCCACGTATATAAATTATGCCACGTATATGTATCACGACATGTATATGGATTATGCCAAGTATATGAATCATGCCAAGCATATGAATTATACCATTTATACGAAGTACGACACACATATAAGAAATATGCTATGCATATGAATCATGCTATGTATACAAATTATGTTACGTATATGAATTATGCCATGCATCTAAATTATGTCATGTACACGTATCATGTTATGTGTATGAATTAAGTCATGTATATGAATGAAAATATGTATATGAATCATGTCATGTATGAAAATCTTGTCATGCAAATGAAATATGTCACGTATAAGAATCATGTTATATAAGTGGATCATGCCATGAATAGGAATCATGTTACGTATATGAACCATGTCATGTATGTTTATCATGTTGCTTATGTGAATTATACCATGTATGTGAATTATGTTATGTATACGAAACATACCATGTATATGACTTACTTTATGATGATAGAGTATTGGAACCATGAGTAAGTTAGAAACTTATGACATGTACATGAAAATCTAGTGACTATAGAAACCTTGACAGTACTATCCTATCTTAGGTAGAGAACTTGATATGATATCATATGATAAGTATTACTTTACCTTATGTTTATTAAATGAGATTATTGCCTCACTAAGTTCGTACTTAACGTGTGCTATTTCACACGCAGGTTCTTCCACGTAGAATGGAAAGAATGAGCTATTAAATTGGAAAAACAAGTTACACTAGTAATCACTGTATGTACATCTTAAGTTGTAAGTTTGATATCTAGTGGACATGTACATATATGTAGTGGATTTAAATAGACAAATTGTTTTGTAAGCTTAAGTTTACAATATGTTTCTGCACTATTACGAATGTATGGTTTTAGAAAATGGTTTACTATAAGTAGATATATTTTTCGATATAGTTAAGTATAGTTTAATCCTAATTGTGTAAAATTTTAAAATCAAGAAAGGGTCTAGGCAGTGTACCTAGTTTCTATCATGAATAATATTTTTATTACAATAACTCATCTATAAATTTTATAAAACGGTTCAGGGTCGAAACTAGCTGCTATAGACTGACGTAGTTTTTAATTCAAAACCGAGAAAGGGTAAACTACAAGATAAAGTTTGGATATAAAAAAACAAAAAAAATTACAAGTCAAGGATTCTTTTAATGACTTCATAACATCTTTAATGTATATTCGGCTCACGAGTATACGTTAAGGGTGTTACAGAATACGCTACTTGTAGGTGGCGTCTTAAGTTTGTTAAATATATTTTTTAGGAGTTTGATTTTTAAAATATTTTTTATCAGTAAAGTGTTCAGTGTATGGCAGCTTTGAGGACAAAATAATAAAAAAAATACCAGGATGTCACTTGTTGGTGTCGTCTTCATCTCTACTATTTATTTTGTCGTAAATTCTTAAATATTTTTGAAAGTTCTCTATTTCTCTAAATTTAATCCCTAAACACCCTATATATCCAACGAAGTCTGAAATGCAAGTAGATGAGAAAAATATACAAAAAATGTGGTAAATGGGTCGGAGTAAAAATTCCATTATAGTACAAGGGTCAACACAATTATTAAGCTATTTGAATCTAAAAATTGATATTGAAATCTGATTTTTTTTTTCATTGTAGACATTGGAACTAAGTATTACTACCAGAATATTTTTGATACTCGAAATTGTAAAATCAAATAAAAAAATCACAAATATTTTTTAATAAAAAAATCACAAATATTTAAATTTGTGCCATAACATTAATATTTAGGGTTTGACTGGGGATACATAACGAGGTGCTGAATATGATAGGACTATGAGAAATTATATCATGGATCCTCTTTATCACATTAATCATAGTCTCAATTGATAAAAATCAAACACATTATCATTTTCCCATATTGTTAATCCCCTTAAATAATAACTTCAAAAAGACTGTATTTTAAAATCTGACGTGAAAAAAATATGAATGGAAATTCACTTAATAAAAAATCGACGTGAAAAAAATAAAACAAGTAATTTTTATTATTTAGGACGATAACAGATATGATAAGGAGGGCTCGTAGTATAATTTTTCGAGGACGAGGGTACGGAGTGAGAGGAAGATAAGTGGGGTATGCACAAAGGCGGATCCTTCAAAGGACTAGAGCCCAATTTTGTTGAGAAATTTAAAATTTACCCCTAAAATTTTTAAAATATTCAATTTGGTCTCCTCAATATTTTTAAAAATTTATATTAAACTTCAAAATTTTTAATATTTTTAATTAAGTTTTCTGTCAATTTTTTTTTTAAAAAATTTAAATCTCTTAAAATTATTAAAAAATTAAATTAAACCTTCAGAATTTTTAATTTTTTTTTGTTTAAACCTTTAATTTTTTTAAAAATTAAATTGATTCTCTTTAAACTTTTACCTCAAGTTCGTTACTACGTATGCAAGACTTTTGAGGGAGGTGGTGGGTACAAGTGGAACGCATTACTTTGATCGAGCGATGCGTTTAACGGGGATTGGCATCGCTCTCGTTTTGGCAAGCTGCCACAAGCTAAGTTGGCGCCCGAACAGTAGTTCAATTTTGGCCGTGGGCAACAGGACACGTGTTCGACTCCCAGTGTTCTCCAATTCTCACTTGTATATTTACGATAGATGAGTCATGAATAGATAAGATATTTCTTTCTAAAAATAGAATAAAATTAATTTTTTAATAGGTGATGTGATTATAAAATAATATCTATTTAATTTTTTTAGTTTTTTAATAACGTACACACATAATGTATATATAGTGCTCGAACATAAGTTATCTGGATAAAATATATCATCTTTTATTATTGAGACCACTTCAGGGGTTCAATAAAATTGGAATTCAATGTATGAAAACAACAAACATAATTTTTTTAGTCTTTTAATAACGTACACACATTTTTAATATTTGTTTCGATTCTTGTAATTTATCTTTTCTAAGACAAGTTATTAAGTTTTAAGGTAGTGACTTAATTGTAAAAATATATATCAACATGACGTTAACAACAACTAGTAAAATACATAAATAAATAAACACATGGAATAAAATGTTTTATGGTAAAAATCACTGTTTAGAAACGATTTTCATCCTAACATGTGTAATTATGAAATGGATGTTGCTCACAACACTCCCAGATTTGTACACCTGAATAAAAAAGATGGTATTCTTTTCATAAATTAATTATGATCTCATATAAAGGTGGTAAAAAAAATTTGTTTCCACAAGCGTTTTAATTTTATGATTTATAGTTTTAGTTTAGAGGTTTTAGTGTAGGGGTTTAGAATTTATGGTCTATGGTTAAAATTTAAGGTTTAGGGTAGGCAATATGGTTAAGGATCTAAGTTTTAACCTATAAACTCAAAATTTTAACTATAAATCCGAAATTCTATCAACAATCTCTAAATTCAAAATTATTACACTAAAATCTTTAAACTCTAAACCCTACAAAAATTTAAACCCTAAAACTAAAACGCTTATATAAATAAATTTTTTACAAATACTTGTACATAAAATAATTACCCTTTATAAATAGACCGAAAATTAGAAAAAAAAAAGATGAATGAAGAAAAATTGAAAGATAGATGGATGTGGTGTATCAGACAAATAATTGAGGGATGCATTTCATAGGAGAGGAAAAGGGGTAAATGCGTAAAATACAACAGGGTGGTTAGCAAAAAATCCTCAACTACCATCATCAAAATCTCCAAATAATAATAAGTCAGACTCTTTATATTACGAGAAATTATATTATGGAAATTCCTGTCATGTTATTTATGAGACCAATGAAATGTATTTATTTTATTAATTTTTTTAATTTTATCTTTTTATTTAATGAATCTTCACTTTATGATAACAATTGTTTTAAATTTAATTTATAGTAAATATTAGTGAAGATTCACTTGGTAAAAGTATGAGATGAAAAAATTAATGAAACGAATGCATTTGATTGGTTGGTCTCATAGATGATGTAGCGGAAATGACCCACAATATAATTTCTCCAAAAAGTAGATAAATTATATCATGGGTCATTCCCGCCACGCCATCCATGAGACCAACTAATAAAAACCGTTCATCTCATTATTTTTTTCTATATCATATTTTTACTGAGTGAATCTTCACTCATATTTACTGTAAATCAATTTTAAAAATAGTTTTTACCAAGTGAAGATTCATTTTGTCACTTGGTAAAAATATGACATGGAAACAATAATGAGATATGTGATTTTTATTGGTTGGTCCCATAGATAACGTGGCGGGAATGACACATGATATAATTTCTCCAAAAAGTAATTCATGTAAAAAAGCTCCAATAAAAAAAAGATGTCGTTTAATTAAAAAATCTAGGTTCAAACGTTTATGCGTATAAAGTGTGTGTGGTTATTCAAAGTGTTAAAAAAATATAAAACATATTCTATCATATAATAAAATTAGTATATTCAAAAAATATATAAAATTATGTTAATCTCCAATAGGAACGGACAAACCTAAGTATAAGTTGGCATGGCCCTACCCTCAAAAAATTATATAAAATTATGTTAAATCGACTGGTTTAAACGACATCAAGTTATTTACTTATATTTTTTAAACATAACTACTTACCTCTTAGACTAATGATAAATCATATACTAAACCTATATAAATAATATATATACCGTGAATTTTCAGAATAAAAAATATAACGTGAATTATGCGTCACGAGATGAGCCGCATGCAAAGCGTGGGAAAAGAAGAAAGTAAAGCGTAAAAGTGCAGATTATCGCGAAGCGAAAGCACCTGATACGTTTTCGTGAGATTTTCTCAGATCTTTTGCCTTCCCGCTTTATTTATTCCATTCTTTTTAGTTATTGTTATTTTTTAAATATATTCAAATAAACTAGGTGGATTTTCTTATTTAAGATTCTAAATAGATTAGAAATTTGTTATTATTGATTAATTTAATTATTATATTTTCTTTACGAAATGTTTGGATTTAATTCATTTAATTTATTAATATTTTATTTTTTGTACTTTATAGAAAATGACAACCCAGTCATTTATATTATTATATACACCAAATTGATAAAATCAAACTGTTAACATTTATTTATATGCAACGTATTAGTAAAATTTAACAGTTTAAATATACGTATTTACCAATAAATATAATAACTTCTTACTTTTAGTAAAGTATGAAGATCAAATTTCAAACAATTCAAATAAAGAGAATAATTTCTCCATTTTTATAAAATAAAAGATAAAAGTTATAATTAGATAAAAAAAGCGACATATATTCGATAAATATACTTTGTACTCCGCATTTATTTTGTTCATCATAAGTGCCGAGATTTGAATTCACACGAGATGAGACAACATGAACATACTTAGTCACTCGACCAATTAGTAGATTCCTTAACTTAACTTTTTCCCCTAATTGCTTTACTGATTAAAAAATGTAAATAAATACTAAGGCTATTAAAACACTCACATGTCTCAGTAATCAACATGGTTAAGCATGTGTTGTTACACATTGACAATGATTATAATATTTGGAATAAAAACAGCCGAAACAATTATGTCTTAACTGGAATTCCCGGGAAGGCAAGGCAACTGGATTGTGTTCGAGTAACATGCACGCTGTCTTTCAACTTTTAAGCTCAAGTAGCCCACAATTTTCGGCCACATAAAAGAAATTTGGTTGACTGTACGAATACTACCGGACGTTATATAGACAACGTTTAATATAAAATAAGTACTCAAATTATTTTTTTAGGTATTTAAATTATTTATTTTTAGTTAAAATAGTTATCTTAGATGACCTTAAAAGAAGTAAAAAAAATAATAGTTTGAGCATCTAAAAAAATAAAAAAAATTCAAATACCTAAAAAAAAAATAATTTGGACTATTATTTTGGTATTAAGCATATAAACAATATATATAGAGAAAGAGAAGGGGTATGTTATACTATTGCTTTTTATTGGAGAAAACTGAAAAATAAATAAAATAAAAATAGATTTGAATATAAAGCCCACACGCTAATTGGATGCACTTAACCACTGAACTAATGCTACTATTTAGTTAATGATGAACACCATTTTCTATATATATATATATGTTAAATTACAGTCAATCATAACACATTATATATATATATATATATATATTAAAAATATAGTTTAAAATATTTTTCATTAAAAATAAAATTAAATTAATAGAATGTGTATTTTTTATTTTTATTTTTGAATTATAGGGGTGTTTGATAAATAACTTTTTGAAGAGTTTTTAGCTTATTTGGGAACAAATAGCTGATTAGTAGTCAAATCTTCTATTTGTAGTGTTTGTTAAATACCTTTTTGAAAAAAATTTGATTGTGCAAAATAAGCTAAAAGAGAAAATGTTGGAAAATCCAGCGAATTGAAAGAGCTAATTTACAAAATAAGATATTAAATGACGTACTTGACAATGTTATTTTCATAATTACGTCATTGTCATAAAATCTAATCTAATGAAATAGCTTCCATTGTATTCCACTTAATATCTTATCACAGTATTCTCTATCGTCAAACTATAACATCAACATCAAGCAACTAAACCATGGAGATTCTTTTGCAATAAACTTGCGTAAAATGATTTTTATGCAATCTTAATTTATTTTCAATAAATTTGTGTAAAATGATTTTTATGCAACGTTTAATGATGAATTAGTAAAAAAAAATTTTATTATCCTATTTTTTAATTGTAAATTCTCAAGTATATTTTAGTTAAGAAAATATAGCAAAACATGAAAGTGAAGAAAAAAAATGTAGTGTTGACATTTTATACAAAGTTAATAGTATGTATCAATCTCCACAAGGTTAATATTTATAAATATTAAATTAAAAAATAAAAAATATTCACTAATTTTCTCAAAGAATTTTTTTAATTCCTTGTAAAAAGAATTTTATCCGAATAATTTCACCCCAATAAAGACTAAAGTATTATAAAACATATATGTACTTAACAACTAAATGTATCATGTCCTTATTTGTCTCTATCAGCTAAGTTTTACCAAATACTGTATAAAAATAGTTAATCAAATCAGCTAATAAAATCAGTTGGTCCAACCAGCCACTACAATCAGCTACCAGCTATCAGCCGTTTGTCAAATATCCCCTATGAATAATTGATTAAATGAACAAAAAAATAATGATTAGATGTGATATTATATAATTTTTTATATAATTTTTTTAATGGCCAAACCGCCTCCTTAACAGCGTGGCAGTTAACGACTCACAGGTTCGATGGCCAATTTGTAAAAAAATTAAAGTTTAATAACCATTTTATAATACTTGAAAGTTGAGTAACTAAAACTAGCATTTTAAAATAGTTTAGTTTTAATGACCATTTCTTTTGACAAAACTGAACTTCAATTTTTGCATTTGACTTTTGACAAAGCTGAAATTCAATTTCTGATCTTTATTTTGACAGAATAATCTAAGATATTCATGTTGAATTTCAATTTCTGCTCTTTATTTGTCAATGCCACCACCCCCTTCATTCTCACCAAATAATTGGAACTCTATGGTGGGGTTCGACTTGTTTAAACGTGTCCACATTCTCATCTGCTGGGTTGAAAAAATGGAAAATTATTATTTTTGTTAAATTGGAAAATTAGAGGTCTCAAATATTGAAATTGGGCAGTGATCTAGTACATTTTGAGAACCAAGAGCCTACAATATTTTTTTTATATTTATGTCCGAAACCATTGCCAGTTCACCACCAAATAAACAAACAGTGTAATACCCTACAAAATAAAGTGACAATAGTCAATGAATACATATCTAACGGTTTAGTGATGCCTTTCTGTCGACCAAATCTAAGCTTCCAACAGGACTGAACTGAAATTTAAGTTTATGATTCTACGTTGATATTAATCTTTTACAAAATGTGGATTCTGATAAGTACCTTCAGTGTCTAGCTGAAACAATTTATGGCAGACGGACATCCTCGTCGATATACAAAGCAACAGTGTCTCTTTCAATCGATGTTTTGATGACGGAAATTCCTGAGCGACATCGCCATATGTTTCTGCAGTATGTCTACTCCTCGCATGGTGCATGACCGAAGATTTGAAGAGCCTGAAACATAAATGCATTGGTAATTATCAGACAACAACTTGAATATTATGAGCTTTCCACAAGAACCAAAATCAAAGATTTACGGAGGGCTACACAACCCAGACTTTAGAGAAAAATTGAGCAGTGACAGAATGAGCATGGCTAAAAGTTTGAGGAACATATACTTGCAATAATTTTGGACCAAGAGATAAGATCTGATATTTCCGGCAAGAGAATGGTGAACTTTCGCAATCTTGGTCCAAGAGATCTATTTACAAATGAACCGTCAAAGATGAACAAGTGCAGTGCAAAGAGAACCACCAGTTATAATCTTTCCTAGATCATCCCAGTTCCGCATGTAATGAGTCATGACATGGTTGCTCTAGAAACCTTAACTTACACAAAAGTTTCAGCTATCCGGCATGTATGTAATTCAGAGCAATGCTTTAAACAACCAACTTTTCTTCTTCCAATTCAGGTACCGTAACATCTTCCCTATTCATACCAACATAATGGTTGGGCACACTAGCACTGGCCTGTGCAAACAGCTCAACTGCAGCAGGCAACATACCATAGTACTTCATCAAATCATTTACTAGCGGTTTCTCACTTTGGTGATCTCGTACGTGCCACACATATACAGGAGGAACCACATCATCAATCATTGCCTCCTGCCAATCATGCTGCCGTCCCTCATCTGATGCTTGTAGGCTTGACAATTCCGAACCCTGTGACCTTTAGGTCCCACCTGCACCTCTGAACAGTATCCACAAGTTTGGACAGCATATGTTTGCATTAGTCTTGAGGCTCCTGACCGCATTCTCTCCCATGCCTCGATCCCACAAACAGCAATACCTGTTCCAGATATACAACAACTTCGATCAAGTCTAGCAGCCAAATGGTAGAACTATAAGGCTTTATCCATACCAAATCTTCACATGGTATAATAGATCACATTCGGAACTACTTTGTTGATGCTTTTCATCGAAAACTTCTTGAATAATAACTAAAAATAAAATAACAACGATAACTGACCTTGTAGATCACAAGATTGTGTGTCCACAAACCTGTTATCCTCATTTATCTTGTTTCTCTTCTGCCAAAACCCGCATCCATAAATATCTATGCCAGGTGCATCTTCTTTGGGGAATCTCTTCTCAAAGTCGATTACCCTCCCGGAAATACTGTAGGCAGGAAAGGCTCTTCTCCTAGTTGGATACTCAGGTAGATCAATGCCTGCTTGGACACACAATTCTAGAATTGCCGGAATCCGATCCACTTGAAGCCGTTCATTATGAGAAACGGCTCTCCCTAGTCTGTCATAGATATGAAAAGATTCCACAAGAGGCAAGACATGTTCAATATCACCTCTTGTCCAAAGATGCTCCTTGTTTGCTGCACTACCCATGACATTGCAGGTTCTAATCTTATGCGGCGGATGGCCAATATGAACTTCACCACATACACTGCACCATTTGAAACAAATATAGAATAAAAAACTTCATGAAAATCCATATGACCAAATGAAAACAATAAGCCTACATATTTAACAATGATATTTCTGGGTTTAACAAGTCTAGCCTCCAACAATATGATCATTCACTTTTAATATCTATATTCTATCAAGATCTCATTATTGGGAAACTATGGCTTCTTAGCCAAGCACCCCACATAGAGACAAGCTAGAATCAAAAATTGAGAGGGACAAGAGTCTATCAAATCTTTTAAATCTAAAAATTGGGAGGCACAAAAACCTCATTTGATTAGTATTATTTAAACTAAAAAGAACCTAAAATGCTATTTAAACTAAGAACCTAAAATGCTATTATACCGAAAAATTTTGGGAGGGGCACAAGTACAACCCCTACATCCCAGCCCCCCACACTAGAGATTTAAATGGCGATCCACAGGCTATTATATGGCAGTTTTGACACCGTTCAAAACCGCGATACCCGCAACCTTTATGTCCGCAATAGCATCATCTGATATTAAAAAAATTCAATACCGAATACCCGTAGTGACCGCAATAACATCCGTACATAACGATAAACACACATACATTTCCCCTCTGTTTTTACTTTTTACCTGCATGAATATATGGCAATACTCTGGGCAACCTTTGAAACACAAGTGAATAATTTGATTCGGTCAGCATTAACTTGATGAGCAACGGGAATCAATTCCTTAACCAATAACCCATTTTCAGGAGGTTGTAGAATCCTTTCACCAACTATCTGTCTTTCTTTCCTCTCTGCTCTACCAATACGCTTCAGTTCCTTAACTTTCGTCACCCAGGGTTTCCTCTCCGTTTTTTTGAGCTTCCTTGGAAACTCTGTGCAAGCCTGTCCAACAGTGTGGAAGCCACGAAGATGCTTCAACTGATTTCCAAGCATTGAGTTTGTAGAAGAATTTCGCAGAATTACTTCACCCAGTTTCGTTGTGATGCCAGTTTGTCTTGGCAACATTGCTGCTAATGTGATTTTGATTTTCTTTTTCCCCTCTCCTTCATTCAGACATTTTCACAAACACTGTATAAGCAAGGTGGAAAATAAATGCCAAATGCCGAAACTATATATATCAAAGTATTAACATGAGAAATGGTAACATGAAACACCGTGAAAAGAAAGAGAGATAGAGACTAACCTTCAGGTTTTCTGTGAGTTAAAGTCAGCGCCAAACTTTCAAAGAAAAGAGACCTTGTTATATAAACATACTCTTACATTATCAGAAGCCGCCTATTGGTGCCAATTTCGTTAATTATGGTATTGAGTAGTAAAAAGGGTTACAGCGACATTTAGTAACCGAAATTGCTATTTTTTGAATTTTTTAAAGAAAAAAATTTAAGCCAATCAAGTGGTATATTAATAGATTTAATGATAAGGTTATTGTTTTATACATTAATGACGAAAACTAAAAATTTATACAATCGCATTAATTTTAAGGCTTGGAAATTCAGTTTAGGTTGTAAGGTTTAGAAATTAAAGACAGTGGTTAGAATTAAGGGTTTATTGGTTAAAATATAAACCATTCATCATATTACCCTAAAACCTGAATATGTTCTATAAACCTTAAATTCTAACCATTATTTCTAACCTAAATCCACAAATACTAAACACTAACCCCTAAAACTAAGGTATTTGTACCAATATATTGAATATAAATCATAATGATAATTAGTACAATTAATAACAACAGTAATCAGAGATATTTAATTGATTACGGTTTTTAAATAATAGTTTAATTTTTCTCAATTAAAAATAAGAGTTCACTTGAACTCATTGAGTGGGTCAAGTAGAAAAGAAAAAGTTATTGTTGTTAAAAGATTTGGGTGGTGTGTGTACGTTTTTAAATGGCTAAATGTAAAGAATAGATATTGTTATATAATCACGCTAGAATGTTAAAAATAGAATACACTCATTTTTTTACAATTAAAAAGGCAAAAAGAAAATTAAAGCAATTTTTTTTTAAAAAAATATCCACATCAATACTAACAACTAAATCATTTACAAATATAAAAAAAAATATCGAGTGAGCTAAACCGATCTCACTCGTACCAGTAATCCAAGTTCAGAGATTGATTTGGACAAAAATTTAGGGTCCAAATTGAAGAAGGTGAGATTAAATGTTGCTTTCTTTTTCTTTTTAACATAATTAAAATGTTGCTTTCACGTACCAAAATCAACAAAATTAAACACTAAATGTCCAAAGAAGAAAATTTTATCTGAAAATCCTCAAATTAGCTTCGTTTGGTTGTTCAAAAAATGGTAGCTTCGGCTTTTTCAGCTTCTCTGAGTCTTTCTCTATCTACTCGAACCAGACCCACTTCTGTTACATCCTTTCTCCGAGGTACATGTTTTCTCCTGTTGGTTTTCACTGAATTTGGGGGGAATTACTCCATTTAAAGCTTTGAATTATTAGTTTAAAAATGTATGTTTTCTTTCTTCTCTTTTCCTTGTCAATGACATGTTCAATAACAAGCAAATCGAGACATCCTAGTTTGACATCCATATAGTTGGACAAATGTAGTTAGTTTAGATATGCCAAAAAAAAATGTAGAGCACTTTGATCATTACTTGGATATCCCAGCTTTTCATATACCATACAGACTTCAGATTTCTCTTTGATAGTGTTGATTAATTTTCACCTTCCCCTGTTGGTATTTAGGTGCGCGTTTTCCCGTAGAAGATAAGCTCATGCATCTTGTGACAAATTTCATGAATCGTGACACTATGAAACAATTTTGAAGTTCTTGAACTCCCCGTAACAAGCTTGAAATATTATCTAATTATTCATGTACACATTGGAATTGGTCAGGGCATACATTATTTGCTTATTGAATTGATTTTTCCGAATGTTCTTTCATTTTGAAGGGTCATGTTGAAGATGTTAGACGTCAAGTGAATGAAGCCGTTCAATCTCGCCATGTAATTTCCTCTTCCTTTTATTTTGCATTTTTTCCGAGTAAGCTACCAATGAATCGAGTAGATCAAACTCCTTGTTATGCTTTCTGAATTTACTATGCTAATTCGGAAAACCCCCGTTAGCCTTAAATTCCATTTCATCTGTTACTGCTGTTTGCAGAAAATAGACAAAATGTATGCGGCTTTCACCGGCCAACCACTTGAAAAAGTGCAACAATACTCAAGTTAATGGTACTCAATCATCGATGTTTGCTGAAAACATTATACCTGACACTTGTCATTGCTTCGCTTTTAGTAGGAGGAAAAGATAATGACCGCGGAGGTCGAATCGATTTTCCATTTTTAAGGGCCTAAATACCTGTGTGTTCAAATTGCCATGGCATCAAACTTTCAACAAATGAAAGAAAAGACTAACCGGTGTTCTTAACAGGTTTTGGAGTTTGGACTCATAGATGGTGTGCTTGAAACAGAATATTGAACTCAGTTTGGGCTTCAAGTCTGCCATTGCTAACCTTGAGATTCTCGAGCTTACTTTCACAGTTAATGAAGATGATACAAGTGTCAAATTCATTGCTAAGATGTTTGTGTTACAGTTGTAAGGCAACGTGATATATTTCCAGTACAAAACATTTCGGATGAATGAAAACAACAAACAGAATTATTCTCTTTTCTGAAAATTTTAAGTGTCTGTTTGATACCCTGAAAACATATTTCAAAAAATAATTTTCATAAAATTAATTATATGTTTTAGTGATTGGACGATATTGTGTAAACTATTTTCTAAAAAAGAATTTTGATATTCGTGTCGTGAGGTGCGCCCCAAATCTCGGTGGGTTCGATAAGCTGTTTAAGTTATTCAATAACTACCAACTGGGTTGGTGTATATAAACATATCTCACCCTTGATATCTCATGTGAGATATATAAACTTCTAATTTTTCTTAACACAATTCATTTTCATTTTTGAACATATGAGGTGTTGTTGTAAAGGTCTCATGGAGTAGAATATGAAATTATAATTTCATTATTCAAATCTCCACTTCTACCCATAGAAAATATGCATCAAAGATTTTAATTTATCATATTTTTCGAACAATTCAAGCACTTAGTAGTCGCTAACCCTTCGTATATCTCCCATAACTCTTCCTCTAACACATAACAAATCCCAACAACTTTCATTGTAACATCCCGATCTCACGGATCCAAAATGCTAACATTCGTGTTACTTTTAACCCGACCATTTGAAAATTGTTCCAAATGAAAATCTTAAATTTAGCCATAAATCAATCATTTAAAGATAAAAGTATTTTCATAAATAAGTTCAACTTCAAAAATAAGAAGCTCCAATACACGTTTAAATCAATGTATTTCAAAAGATGAAATTAAGAATTTATAGACTCAAAAGATTTAAGGTTCTACGAATACATAGCCCACTACAAGAATTTAAGTATTGTATTTTATTCTTCAAATCAGTGCTGATAATCCTTGATAACGTGCTCCCTCGAACAAGCTACATGTCAACCTACGCAAGAAAACAACAAATTCACACGCTGAGCTAACAAAGCTCAGTGGTACATTTCTACTATACATTATTTCATGCATTTCATAAATATGAGCAAGCATAAATTATCATCAAAGCAATAGTATAAAATAAGCCAAACCGTTACACATATAACATAGCCCGGAATCACAAAGTATCGGGTCAAACACAAGATACTCCAGATCACCTAACATCGAGTAATACATTATCATATTCGGGATCACCTAGCATCGAATACTCACATTCACAATTATCCCCGGGATCACCTAGCATCGGGAAACAACTCAAGAAGGTACTCCCGAGATCACAAAGCATTGGGTACGCATTTCGGCTAAGTATTGCAGTACATGCTCATTACAATTTATCCAAACAATCAGGAGACCATTCGGATCCTACTAGAACCCTTAACGGAGCCCACATGCAAAATTAGTAAAAGTTGAGCAGTAGCTTCAATGGGTACCGGTATGCCCCACTGGGTATCGATACTTGAGCCTAATTATCAATACTGGCTCGACCGTACTGATACAAAAAGTGGCTACTGAAATTTCGTGATGAGAAAAATGGTACCGATACTAACTTAACCGTACCGGTACATGGGGTCTTCATATAAGTACTGCCTTCAAGTAGTATCGGCACGCAAGCACCAGCTCGCCTGATTTATGCTTGAAAACCTATCGGCCCGTACCGATACTCAAACTCAGAAAATAACATTTTAGCCACAGTTTTGTTCCCACACAGCTCTTAAACACTCATATTCAAACCCCCAACTCATATAAAAGTTCTAAGTTGATTTTGGCCACTCAAGGGCCACTCAAATCAAGCTCATAACATCAAAACATCATCATTTCAACATTCAAGCCAAATGTCTCATTTCAACATGTTTTCTCTAACCCTTGCCCCAAATATAATTTAGTCGAGCAATCAGTCATCTAAAAAAGCAAGAAATAAGATAGGTTAGAGATGTACTAACCTTAACAACAACCTCAAAAGCCACCACAACAAGCAAGTTTCTCATTTTGGTGTTGAAAGCTTCCCCTACCTCCTTAGCTAATCACAAGTGTAATGACAACATAGTTAGACCTCTAAATGATTAGAAGAAAGTAAAAACGAATTTCTAAACACAAAAAATTAGTTTAACACCTCCCAAATTACATTTCTTCAAAAACCCATTTTTCCCTCTAACCACTATTTCTCATAATTTTTACCTCAAAAAGTAGTTCTACACAAA
The DNA here is from genome assembly GCA_019671005.1 of Hibiscus mutabilis. NCBI lineage: Eukaryota > Viridiplantae > Streptophyta > Magnoliopsida > Malvales > Malvaceae > Hibiscus > Hibiscus mutabilis. The sequence continues at coordinate 52,037,018 of CM033723.1, read as the reverse complement.
CTTATTTTAAATCTTATCTTTGAATTTCAGGACGAACAACTATTGTAGCAAAACTTTCATCTTTGCTCCAATAAAATTCATGAAGGGTTGAGGAAAAATGAAAGTGAGAGAGGTGGAAGATGGTCTTAATTGTGATAATATAAGCAAAAATGACATTATTTCTTGTCTTGTTTATTCCATCCAATGAGAGCAAGGGAGAAAGCAGCCCACTTTTTAAAATGGGTGAAATTGCTATCATAACCTCCACTCTTTTTTCATTTAACATTTCTCATCCCACCATGAGACCCAAGATCAAGCCCAAACCTATATTAGGTTCATTTAAGTTTTTTCCACAACCCAAATTTAAAGGCCCACAACTCGGGTCAACGCTTACCTGTTAACTTAAAAAATTCGAGTCATTACCTTCACAAACCCAAAACAGCACCACAAATAGTTATTCCTGAACTTGCATTCATTGATCCATTTGTATTGACTTTAATCTATTGCATTGGTAGAGGTCTCCAAAAAATTAAAACAGACATGAATTTGGTGCACAATTTCGCAGCGAGTGCTTGTACTAATTTTTTTATTTAAATTATAAAATTTTAAATTAAAATCCTTAATTTTATAGTTTAAGATTTTAAATCCTAAACACTAAATTCTAAATCAAAACCCTAAATTATAAATAATCTAAACTCTAAATCTTAAATCCTAAACTAAAACTCTAAACTCTAAAATTAAGTCATTTATTTAAATTACAATTTACTCTACATACATACCAAAAATATTTTCCTTATTTTTTTGAACATAAAATATTTTCCTTATTAAACCTTTAATATTTTGGGTAAAGTACACAATTAAACTTTATGTTTTGTTACAAAATGGTAACTATGCTGTTAACGTCCGTTAAAGAGGTGACATGGCTGTTATTTTTTTGTATAATAGCACATTTAGTCCTCCATAGTTACACATTCAATCAATTTAGTCATAATTCGAAGAAATTCAATAAATTTAACCCTCAATTTTTACACGTTGTTATAATTTAGTCCTAATTTTAAAATGTTAACCCTTGATATTTCAAAACCACTTCAATTTAATCCCTCTTCATCCCTTCATCTTTCCATTATCTCTTCAATTTAGTCCCTCTTAACCCACATGCTTAATATCTGAAGAAATTAAACTAATCATGTAACAATTGTAAACAAAAAAGACCAAAATTTACCTTAAAACACCATGGACAGTCACATTTATTCGGTTTTAACATACACAATCATCATGGTATCTAATGTGAAAGAGCTTGCTTCTCATGATATAACTTCAAAAAATAAGGATCCTCGAAAGGGGTCACAATTCTCTGGAGGAAGTGTTTTTCAGTATTTACCAACAAAGAACAAACGGTGAATTTCTTGATCAAACCTTTCGATAATAGAACCTTAAGAACTGAGCACCTAGGGATTATTCTATTCTCCAAGCTATAGGAAAGAACAACTGGTTGGTCTGCAATAAAAGAAGATTTCCAGCCCATTGTGTTGACAAAGAAATCCATAGTAGCGGCGATCTTGTGCTCGAAAAAGACCATACACCTAGGATACTTCTCAAAAGCAGAAATAATATCTTCATCAGACCATCCCCATTGCTTAAAAACATTAAATTTCTTTTCCCATGTCGATTTGCTAATTTGTATCAAAGCTTGAAGTGCAATAAGGAAAACTTGTTTCGAAGGATCAAAACTCATTTTCTCAACTTCTTCAGCTGTTCTTCTGAATTTTTCAGGATTCACAACGAAGACCCTTGGGTGAACAATAAGTTTATTCATAAGGATCCATTTGAGCACCCCTTTCTCCCGCAAAACCGTGATATTCGGAGGCAAAACAAACTCTAAATTCCGTGAAAGAATGCCTGAACAATTCTTGTAAGCTAGAAAAACCTTATCATCACTACATTGAGTTAAATCCTTGAAGAAATTGAAAATGGGGACAAATCTGTTATCTAAATCATATTCTAAAGCACGAGGGTTAAGAGGGACTAAATTGAAGAGATAATGGAAAGATAAAGGGATGAAGAGGGACTAAATTGAAGTGATTTTAAAATATCAAGTGTTAACATTTTAGAACTAGGACTAAATTATAACAATGTGTAAAAATTGAGGGTTAAATTTATTAAATTTCTTCGAATTATGACTAAATTGATTGAATGTATAATTATGGAGGACTAAATGTACTATTATATAAAAAAATTAACAGTTATGTCACCTCTTTAACGGAGGTTAACAGCACATTTACTATTTTGTAACAAAACATAAAATTTAATTATCATTATGTGATTTTTGAAAGTTTGGTTACTATTTTATTTTTCGGGTATAATTTAGTGACCATTTGTATATTTTACCCTAATATTTTTTTATTTTTATAACAATATTTTTTTATATATTGGCGCAAAATACTCTGAGTGACGTGACCTTAAAAAGCTCCGACGGGACCCGAAGAGATTAATAGACTAGATGAAAACACGCTGAGAAAAATGGAAAAACAAACAAATATAAAAAGGAAAGGATGCGAACGAGCGAGAGGCGCGAAGACTGAGGAGAAACAAACTTCGCATTATAAATTTGTTTTTAAAAAAGGCAGAAAAAAAACAGAGAAAAAAAAGGGACAATGGCAACAACGTCCACAAATCCAAAACACGGAAGCAATATCGGCGTTACGAAAAAGCTTCTCGAATAAATCCGAAACTCTACACATTTTTTTGTCAATTTTTAAATCGTTAGAGTGACGAAAATCTGAATATTTTGATCGGATTTTGCAACAAAAAAAACTCAGAATTCTGGTGATCGAAAATGGATCCGATGATCGAACTGTGCGACATTATAGCGACGCGTCCGGATCAATTTAGAGATAAACTCACTTGGATTTGCGGTAGGTGTCCGCAGGCGGAGAATTTACAGAGCGATTCGCCCAGGGCATCGAGGTCGCAACTCCATGCGGTGATTGCAGTCGCGCGATTCCTTTCTAAATGTCCCCATTCGAAGGATGACCGCCCTATATCTATGTTACTAGATTTTATCCGGGCCGTTCCGTCGACTTTGCGTCGTTCATTTTGGCCGCAGTCTTACAAGTCCGAATCAATCGCTTCATTCTACGTTGATTTCTTGAAATACGTGTACGAAGCCACTAATGCGTCTAGTG